>VZZY01012144.1:0-22309 GCA_013400335.1 Eurystomus gularis
TATATATATATATATAAAAATTGCTATGTATATGTTGATTTGAGTAATTTCTTCAAGTTACTGGACTGAGTTTATTTTTGCTGTACATACAGTGTTACTCTTATCATAGCTAAATCTTTACTAGGGGCTTTAAGTGTTCATTTTACACTTAGACAAGGGATTTTCAAGCTTTCAGTTTGAAGGCCCAGGAAAATGTGCAGTGGTGGAAGGAAGAGCAGGTTTAAGCCTCTGAGAGTTGTCTTTAAGGTTTTGTGGTCCCTGAGTCCACCAATGCTTTGGGAGTCTCCAGAATTTGAGGCAACTTATTTAGACTCTTTATATTGTGTATATAAATGAAATAGACCTAGAAACACCTAGAAAATAAGTATAAAAATGTAATATATGAGTAAAGAAATCTAAGGAACCCTTAACTTCAGCTTCTCGTAAGCAGAATTCTCTATTCCAATTTCTCTGCATGAAAGCTGACAATTTATCCCAAGTACATTGCTGGCTTTGCCAATAACTTGCTCTGCACATTTATTTATGCATCAACTAGAGTTTTCCTTTCAAGAAACTGGTTAGCATTTGTTTGATCAAATTTGATTATGATAGATAATGATAGATAATTATGATAGGTATTATACCAATAGAATCTGCAATGGTCTTCCTTCCTGCAATGCTAAGGAAGTTATGAGCTGGTAAGAAAGCTGGTGTTATGTTCAAATATTACTCCATGAGTCACCAATTCTTCATTATTAAAACAGATGGATATTCCCCGCTCCTCCCCCCCCTTTTTTTTTTTCCTTCCTTTTAAGAATGTAGTCGGTTCTCTTCTGCTAGTAGCCTTTACTGATTTGGATGGTAAGGAGGTCAGACGAACTGGTCTTTGGCTCCTAGAATCCCTCTTCAAGCCATTAAAAATTTTTCATGTTCAATCTCTGACATTTGCAGAAACTGAAATAGGTTGCACAACAGACATGATAGTTTTTCGATTCAGAGAAAAGTTCCTTTACATTTTTGGTTTTGTCCTGACCTGTTAGAATGCAGGATTCAGCTGACTACAGGTTTCTCTCCTAGGATTAAAATTCTGCTGGCCTTGTAAATGGCTTAATGCTTGCTAGTAATGACTTCTGACAGTAACTGTATTACTTTGTAATTAAAATATTGTAAAAAAAAAAAACAACAACAACCCACAACCCAAACCAACAAATCCAAAAGGTAGAGAACTCATGAGAAAAGACTCTGGTCCCTTTTCATAGAGCTCATTCTGATAGTCAGCCTGTTGAGAAAGGAGAATGCTGATTAACCTCTCTGCATTCTGGACTTATCTGTAAATTGGATTTCTTTAGTAAAAATTTTCTTTGCTGATCCATCAAATGCAACTCAACCACTCTTTTTTTCTTTAATCTGAAGCACAAAGGTCTATGATGTTGCTGAGTCTTTTGTAGAGGGGCAAAGGATCAAAGATGTGACACATGCACTCGGACATGTGGACTTAGCAGCCATGTTTCTAACACTTTCTTTGTCTTTGGTCTGCTTACTCCTTTACATTTTCTTTTTCCTATACTGAGTGCAATCAACAGGGCAGGAAGGTGGAGGAGGGTTGTGCTCAGCAGAACTGGCTTTCCTTGATGCTCTGCTAAACAGGACCTCTGGAAGAGGAACCTTCTGTTTCAGGACTGATGCATCAATAGTGTGATGTCCTGCCTGTGCATTTGGAGGATACTCATCTGACTTTGTGGTTTCTGCAGGGAGCTTTTCTATGGAAACAACTTGCCCAGTGAAGTAGTCTCTCTCACCATGTGTGAAACTAAACTGGGCCAAATAGAGAAGTTTTGCCAGCTAGGTGGAGCTCCCCCACAAAGTTTATTCTTGTCTTGATTTTGTACAGCCTTAATCACCATCACTGAATCTGTATGGTCATTTAATAGATGGCCAGCTTTCAAAGAAAACTAAAGTCACAATTCAGGAGAAGCTTTCTTCTCCATGGACTTTGTCACAGGCGGAGGCAAGCATGCAGTGAGCTGGGGTTGTGTGGATCTGCGCTGTTGGTGAGGCTGTATCTCTCCCTGGTGTTTTCATTCAGTGCAATCCTGGAAGTGCTGGCAACACTTTAAGTAGCTTTCTTCCTGGATAATAGAATTTAAAAAATAGCTCGCGATGACTCAAACATAGCCCACGGGTTACTGTAAGATAAATTTGCCACTTGGCTGTAATAAACACCTGTTCACAGCAAAACTTGTTCTTCCCCCTTTCCTCCAAGAGTGATTCTTTACGCCTGGCATCCTTCGTTTCCGTACTTGCTGGGTCTCTAGAGAGCACCATATCAAGAGATTGTGTGTGACAAGGATGAGCCTTCCCACTGCAGCCTGAGGTGTGAGGATCAGATGAGATGAATCATGCCTTTTTATGCTGTCTCCACAGTAAAGAATTTGCAGGACATTTTAGGCATTGATGCAACCACACCATTTTTCTACTTGGCCTTCAGTGATGCTGAAGACACTTTGTCTTTAGTAGTTTCAGTAGATGCAAGAAGTGAAGCTTAGTACATGGCTTTGTTGATAGTTCAGGAAGAAATACAAAATCTGGATTGCTGTCTTACAGGGAATTCACATTTGAGGAAAACAATTGCTTTGTTGTGGCTGTGAGGAGAGCTTAATGTGTGTCCTCATCAGTGTGCAAAATAATGGGTCTGATTTTGCTAAAAGCACGCATGGGGTTAGTTACAGTTGCTGAGCTGCTGAACAGTAATTCATTACGCTACAGTAATGTGTTTCTTGTTTGCTGCGATACCCATATGCCGGAGTAAAAAGTTATGGTTCTGGATTTGAAAGGTAATAAAGTCTAGCTAGTAAGAAGCTAATTTCTTTTTCCACAGAGCTACTTTTCGAAGTAAAACTGAACTTTTAAAAGACCATACTGAAGTATAATTAAGTGAAGCTTTGGGGAGAAAAATGGAAAAGGAAATGGTGAGCAAATAACTCTATGCCAATAATCAAAGACGTTTGTTTGAAACCAAATTTCTCAACCTAATTTTATGTATATGTGTTTCTCCTGTAACATGACACTAGTCTTTAGACTTCTGTGTGATCATGTATGGAATATATTCAACCACTAGCAATCAGTGTTTCAATTCACCAAATAACCAATTAAAAGGGGAAAATCAGTACTATGTAGTAGCATTAACAATGGCAGTAGAAGTGGTTTAGATTGAGGCAAGTCTCTTTTTTTTTGTCAGGATATGCATACATTAGTTTAATGGCTAAGTGTCTTTAATTCCACCCTTAACAGCACAGGGAAAGTTTAAAGAGTTTGAAGAACCCTTTTAGTTCAGGTGAAGGCAATCTCTGAGATACCTGCTGACTGATTTCTGCAAAACAGGGCTCTGGGGAGTAGCAACCTTCCTTCAGTTAATGTCTCATCTTTTAATAGCTAATGGTGGCACATATACACAAAATTTGTCACAACTTACACAGAACATGGAAGATGAAACACCAGAAGGAGAAGGGAGGAATTTGGAAGAGTCATCAGAAAGTCATTTTCACATGCCTGACTGGATTGGTAACTACATTTTTGATGTTCTGGAAAGATAGATATTTCAATGCAATGCTAATTTAATTTTATAAATACAGAATTGTTTTATCATGAAACCAAATCTATTTTTATATATTTTCTATTCTAATAACGTCAGAAAATTGTTGACCCTAAAACCTATGTAATTGTTAAAGCTTAGCAGTCTGTGTATTTATTTACAATTGTAATTCCATTTAATTATTAACTGAAGATTTTTTAGCATAGTGTGTAGAGTGACTATATTAGGTATTCTGTGCATTCCCATGACACTGTAGACCTAAGCTGTGCAGTGATGACTTTTTCTTGTTTCTTATGAGCACATTTAAAATTTTGGAGGAAGATACGGGTTTGGGGCCTCGGTCTCAAGCAACAGATTCAATCCCCTCTGCAATCCTAAGTGCACCTTTCCAGCAGATGGTCTTGAGCTAAGGACTGATGTGAGGTTCGTTGAGTACCATTGACTGTTGATTCAGGGCAAATATTTGAAGCATGATCTGAATCAGTGACTTGGTACGTATGACAGTACTGTAGGAAAAGTTTCAGTTACAATGGTGCATTCACCTTCAGGATTACCACTTAAAATAAAAAAATATTTTAACACTAACACATTAGTGTTTTAAACCAAACAACAGGGCCATACATTTGACTGGAGAAAAAAATTAACTAAATAGAAGAACCTTGCTGATGGGAACTGTGTTGATGAACCAAAGGTGATGTTTTGTCTTTAGGTTCATGAGTGATGTAACTGAATGATTCCTTACCTGTTTGCATATGACATCACTTTCATACCGGGGTACTGTAAGGCGATTGCAGAATAATGGGCCAAAATATTCCACCTTCCACTGATGCCCTCTTATTTTTCAGACCATTACTACCAGATGTGAGTGTGTATTTCAGCCCTTGTAAGAAGCCTGTATAACAGCATGTCCCTGTTGGAGTCAGGAGGCAGATTTCCATCAGTGGTGCCAATAGCGATTTATATGTATCTGTACATTAATGGCAGTGGAGTCCCCATCCTTGAGGCAGTATGTAGGTATGAGGTTATCAGTCAGTATCTTCAGACCTTAATAGTTCACTCTGGAGTGGATACCTTGCAGGCTGAGCAAGGCTAAATCCTGGATCCTGACAGGTATTGTTTTATTTCGAGTCATAGTCGCTTTGGGCTGTGGTGACAGCTGCTGACTTTGCAAATAGCTGGGCTGGTTGAGGATATTAAAATATCTCTTCATTACCAATCTTGCTGCTAGACAGTATCACCCTGGTAAATCTTTAATGGAAATAAGTGTGCTTACTTCACTCACTACAGCCCCAGCTAGAAGGTTTGATTAAAATGGCTGATAACCTTGTAGACCAGACTAAAGTGAGTGACGGAGGGCTCATACGGTCTGTTGTTAGCAGGGCTCTGCAAGTGGTAACTGCAACTAATGGGTTATGAGGAGCAACCAGGAGTGGTAGCAGCTTCGTCCTACACAACCAGATCTGAAAGAGGATACACGTATGCAGAAAAGCTTGTTCTTACTCAGAATGCTACTGCGTCAATTTATATAGGTTTGGGAAAGAGAATACAACTTCCCTTCTCCAAACACAATTATTGCTAGTACAATTTTGCATTTTAGCTGTAAGTCATGCCAGTATAATGAATTTTAATAACCAGATTGGTATCTCCATGCTGCAAGGTCTGCATTCACCTGATAGTTTTGCTAAAAACTTTATAACCTTTACTGAAATTCTTACGTGACTAGAAATAAAAAGCCTTAAAAAATTATCTAGGTAGGTGTTTATGTGGTTTTTTAGTAATGTTGCTCTAGATAGGTAAATAATTTGAAATGTTAAGTCAGAGTATCTTTTTTTTTTTCCTTTGGAATAGTGTAGACTGCGCATAATAAATGTGGTAGAATAAATAGGACAGATTTTGTTTTTAACTTTGCTGCAGAGAACAAATACATAAAAGTTGTCTTAATCTTTGTTGACTGTGTACTGGTTTTGTTTCTGGCCTGCAGTTTGCAAAGAGGGACTCAGAAAAGGAAGTGAGAAGTATTTTACAACTTGAACTAGTTTTAATATCTAACAGATTTGTTGCAACATCTGTACAGGAGCCTGCGGGGAACATGAGTATTCTGAAAAGAAAAGCTTCATGCCTGCTTAAATGCTGTTGTAGGTTTACTGGTTCAGCATCAGGAAATGGGGTGGCCTGGCGCCTCTAGACTCGTGACTGGGAGGATGGTGTACTTCAGAATTGCTGTAGTTTGCAGACTTTTTTTCTTTCTGTATACGATTGGATTCATTAATACATGTTGGGTTTTAGTTTTGCTTTTCAGAGTACATTGCAGAACCATCGTGAGATATATATATTGCATAACACTTGCTGAAAATATTGTCAGGAGTAGAAGAGGATTTCAGCAGCATTTCAGTATAAAGATGAAGTGTTTCAGATCACAACATCGTACTTCAGAGGAAATTCCCCCATGAAATGTATTAGCACAATGAAGACTATTGCTCTCTTCTTATCACATATTTAAATTAACCCCTCAGCCATAAATGAAAGGTTATAAAGGTAGCAAACAATAAAATAAACTATACTCTAGTATAGTGAGGAAAAACTACAAGTAGTATGATGATGAGATCAATACGGCTAGATATGGATAGGGTATAGAATCATGCTCTGTGCATGTTGAAGGGGGTTTTGAGGGATGAGAAGCTACCAGCAGGTGCTTTATTTGTGCTAGTAAATTTGGTAAGTAAAGAAAAATACACATATGGCATAGTTTCTCTGGTGTTAACAGTGCTGTGCTTACTTACACCTGCAAATTGTCCTGTGCTTTAGGTTACAGTGATAGTGTCAGCTGGATAAAATGAATTATGTACACATTTCTCCACAGTCTTTACAGTATTTGCAGCTGCTTCTGCTTCTCTGCTCTCTATTGTTGTCTATACTGAGCAACTTTGCTAATATAACTAATAGCCCTCAAAGCAGTATTTATGGGACTGTGCTAGGGAAAGAGGCTGTTCTAAGGGTGTTCAGGACCTCTGATGGAGTAGTTTTCAACAGTAACACATGCCTTGAAAGTATTGACAATTCACAGAATATAGCGCCGGTAGTTCACATTGGTTTTGCTTCTTACTGACAGTTTTCCTTCCTGTGTCCATAAAGAAATGTCATTCATCCTGGGGAGTACAGGAAAAGGCAGAATGGTGAAAATAGTAGTGTCAAGGACAGGAATAGGATAGGAAACTGAAGCTCTGTTAAGAAAAAAAGACTTTTTGATGTTTCAAAACACAGGCTACTTAGCTTCTCAATATATTATTTGTCCTCAGCTTTCTGAAATTGGTAGGTTTCTAATGTGTCCCTGATTGTATTTTATAAGTACTAGGACAAAATTGCTAATGAGTGAGGAAGTGTGGTAGACAGCAAGTCTAATCCAGAGTATGATGATAGTTCTCAGAGAAGTAGCAAAACTAATTCTAATGCTGATTCCAAGAGCAACTTTGCTTTGTTTTCTTTCTAAACAAGAGATACCTGAAGATAAGTTCAAGGCCGGATTTAAGTGTTGTATTGACCAAGAAGACATCAGAAGGTGATATCTTCTCCATCTGTGCATCCAGGAGAGAGTTTTACAAAGCTAGGTTTTCAGAAGATGCTAATGACATGTATTGTAGAATTGATAAAACCGTGAGACAGCCATCAATTGTGCATCCAAATTTGATGCTAGCTGTTGCAGAAAAAATATAACCTATAACATCTCAATCTCAAGAAGATACCCAAAATGAGCATGAAAGATCCTACATGTCCTGTCAGTCATCTCATGCAGCATTCGTAATTCCATAATCACATTTTTCTATTTGATGAATTAATAAAATATGTAAAGAATCTCCATATTGGTTGCAGTACAAGATATGGGTAGAATATACACCAGGATGTGGTAGGAAGAAATACAGCCTTTATGGGGATAGTTTTTGGGCTCGTCCCTAAGTAAAGGCTAGGCTGAGAGCAGAGGTTAGAATAGTACCACCTCTGAGATGTGGCCTCAAGTTTGAGCACTAGCTGCTGAATTGCACTACGTTTCTGTGACTTACTTGTGTTGCAACTGCTGACTGATCTAAATTTGGAGAAGTACTTCTTCCATCTTAAAACCACAATGAATGGATCTTAGAAAGACATCTTTTCACTTTTGGTACTTGGAAGGACTAGCCTTGATTAAGAGCAGTTTCTTAGGCCCATACTGCTCCAGACATTGTGGAAACTACAGCATGATTTCAAGCATACAACATCCTGGTCACTCCCTCCATGAGGGAGCAGACTGGTAAGAGAGAGTGGGACAGACATCTGTAGCAGCATTAGCTGGTGTGAGGCCCTCTTGGTTAAAGGACAGTCTTCTAGTCAAGCATGCTGCATAGTCAGCACCTGGGAACACCACCATTTTCATTTCAAGTGGCCTTGTGTAAATGATGAGAGGCTTCTGGTGTCAAAAATCCATCATTCTTTTCCTTAACCACAGAAATCTTATGCAAGATGAAATCAGGCAATCTAGATGCAATAAAACTAAGTAGGGAAATTGTTGGGCAATACCTGCTGACATCGCTATCACTAGACATAGACCATATGTGACTGCTGTCAAATGAAGTATGTAAACTTTACTGAGCTGTGGTGTTCTGCGAAGGTTAAGGATAGCCTAGCATGGCCTCTTGAAGGAGATCCACCTCTGTGGCATTTGATACCCAAAAGAACTGAAAAGGCAGAAGTTTTCTTTAGGTAGGGACATCCATGCCGGCAAGGTGATCATCAAGCTGCATTGGTGTGGCTCTGGAACCTGCGGCTCTTCAGAAGAGCCAGAGCCTCGATGGAAAAGGGGAACCCTGGTGAGGGTGCATGCATGCTGTGGCTTTAAATCTATAAAGGGATGTCTGGCAGAAGGAGAATGAGAAACTCTGCCAGGAGTAGGAGGTAGAGGGGGAAAAGCAGTACTTCCCAATTTTTCTGACTGATGGATGCCTGTTAGCCTCATTCTTTCTCTTGTACTGCCACGGAGCTGTTTTGTCAAACCTTTAAAAGAGACACTGTTGAAAACAGTGTTTTAATAGACTTCTACGGGCCAGCCTTAGAGCGTTTAGCCTGGCCTGGTGGACCATACTTTGGGAGTGCCTTCTTAAGGAGAATTCTGGTCTACTTATTGTAATAAAGTTCTCAATTCTTTGTCAGAAGACTGAAACTCTTTTGGGGATTCTGCACTATTGTCATTTGACATGGTGGCTGTCGGGGATCGTGGATGGTTTAGAGGCATATGGGGGGTATTGGCCTATCACAGATTCCCTGGGAGCTGCTGTGTGCCATGGGGGGCCTTGGAGTCTATTCTCTCTTGCAGAAGGGGCATGCTCTGCCACCCCCAAGGAACAATAACGTTCAGACAAAGAACATTTTTTCCAGATCTCTTTTGCAAACATGGAGCTGAGTGTAGAACCCTTTCTGAACCGAGAGGGAGCCGTAGAATTTTGTGTATCTGCTCTACTGTGAAGCCCAGGCAAATATTGGGCACAGGCTTCTTTAGAGAGTGACGTTTTGGGATCATCTGAGTGCAGATGGTTCTTGCTACTCTAAAACCAGAAAAAGAGTTTCTGAACCCTAAACAGAAGGTTTTCCATCCTTGTCAGAAACAACTCCACTCAGTTATGGAGACATGGGTAGTAAAAGCCAAAGCACATATAAAAGCAGAATGAAGTGCTCTGAAGCCATAGGAGGAAGTCTGAGTCCTCAGTAAATAAGCTACTTTTGATGGAATTCCAGGATAGGTACTACATCACTGAGATCAGTTGTGGGTCTACACCAGGTGTGGATTGTGTGGGACAAAGACACAGGCATATTCTCTCGAGCAGTATCTTTTTTAGGGGATGGTCAAATGCAACAGAGTGAGCTCACCACTACCAAAAAGATGGTACCTTCTCTCCCTTTCTTTTCCCATCATACATACTGTGTTTTCTCTGACACTTGTATCTCTCCAGAGACTGATTTAATTCACTTAAATGGCAGACCATTTATGCCATTTACGTTGTGGGTAGTTTTCTGAAATTTCAGTCAATCAAATCAGGTCATAGAAGAAACTGATGCTACAACCATAAGATATGACAGTGGAATATGTGGAATACAGGAACTGGAACACAGAAAGAGAGAAGCAGGAGAAGAAAAAAGGGGAAGACTGGCCTCATACTTTCAGCTGCAGGGAACCATTTAGTGGGTTTATCTACCCATCAAACTTATGCTGTGGCTTTATGCCACTTCAAACAATTTTTCCAGTAAAATTGAAGAGTTTTTTGTACTAATTTTTGTAAATACCTTTTCTCCTTTTTTTTTTTTTTTTCTCTCGTGAGGAGCTGGTAAGTAATCTGCATTTTTAGCTCTTCGCACACCTGAATTTTTCTGAACTTTGCTGAATTTCTTGACCCAGATGTTGGTCTTCTCTTGTTTCAAGTTCTATGTTTTCTGTAATTACTTTTTTTTTTTTCACATGATAAAAAATCTTCAACTTAGGATAAAATAGATAAGTAGAAGTCAAACAGCAACAAAATACTGAATATCAGCCATATGGGACTCAGATTTAAAATGTGTAGTAAACTTCACTGCTTTACTGCATGCAGTTGTTCCTGTGAACATTCAGATAAGAGCAAAAAAGAGATGGGCCATAAATACAATGGTCTTTAGAAGCAGTGACTAATAGGGAAAGGCAGGTCAAATATCAACCAACAATTTTAGCCTCAGTCCCTTGGGGATTATACACAAACAGCTAAATATAGGAGCATTCTCCTAAATTCAGACAAATTAATTAAGGCCAGAAAGAATTTAATGTGGCTGAGAGCCCACTAGGAAAAGCAAAGTCATACTATTTCGTAAGTCTGATTTCTTATTCTCAGTGAACAAATTGTCTTGAATGACTGATAACTTCCACACTCTCTTGACCAGAACAAATGCCCATCCTGTTCACTGAAGGGGACTTTTCTTCACCGCTGAAGATCCTTATTTCTGTAACAGAATCTTGGGAAAACCTAGGTTTCAAATTTTGGAGCATTAGACTTCCTATGTACTCTGTCCTTTTAAAAATTGTATTCCCCAAATAATAAGAAAATACAACAACTAGACCCCTCTTCAGTGGCACAAGCAATGCAGGGATCCTACATTTAGATTTCAGAACATGTGTTGGGCAGTGTTTCTTTCTATTCTGGCACTGAGTAGTAAAACAGAGATTGAAAAAAAAAATCTTTCAGAAGCACGTATCTTTGCAGCCAGCTCAGACCAGTGACCAGCTACCCTCACCACTGACCCTTGGTACCCTTTTGCATACAACTTTGATGCAGCTATTTCATGGTTCCTTCCACTTACATGCCAACTCAAAACTACACTTGCTCTTTGTATGGGACTAGACTCTGGGTCCCATCTGGGCCTTTCAATTGTTACTTATAATTACCAGTAAATGAAAATTTTCAGTGGACACTGGAACAACTGGCAGTGAGAAGGTACTAGGGGCAGACAGACCCAGGGAAGGGGCTAGAACACTGTGACTTGAGGGCAGTGAAGGTGTGACCTCCAGAGTCAAAGACCCTGGTACCAGGGAACAGGGGAACAAAGATGGGGCTGCACAGAACAGTGACTGGAGAGGAAGAATGGGAAATGCTGTTATGGGGTCCACATGGAATATGAGAAGCATCAGTTAAAGGAGGGATTGGGAATGTGACGTGTTACAGGAGTTAGGCTGCTTTAATCTGTCAGTGTGGTGTGACAGGGAATGAACGGGATCCACATTTCTGCTGTTTCTTACACATTCTTGTCATATTGGCTGGTTTGCAGGCATATATCAGAGTATTCATTTAAATTTTTTATTTATATCTGAAATCTGCTCTAAAGGAATTTGTAGGTCCTTCAGCAGGGATGTTTTCTTCCTTTGTCTTTGTAAGAGAAAAGATCAACCCACAACCTTTCATATTTCTTAACTAATTTTGTATTGAGATGTTTATTACATCTTTCTTGCCTGGGGAAAATCCCATTTGTCTCCAGCGCCCAGTAGTTTCTTCTGTTTCCTGTGAAAAGCTGTTCTTCTCAGTAGGCTGTGCTTCAAAGATATTTGCTCTAAAATGCAGGCTTAACAAAAGCCAGGCAGCTTGCTCCATCCTATCTGCTTTAAGCAAGCGCATAGAAAGAGCTTCTAAAACAAACAATGAGTTCTAACAGCTGAGTATCTTTATAAACGTGTTAATGGAGAAGCGTAAATGGAAAGAAATCAAGTTGATGGTATTTTTTAACCTACATTTAAAACTTATTTTAAAATAAGACTCCAAGTAAGTAGGAGGGTTGGAAAGGGAGAGTGAGGAAAAGGATCTCTCGCTCTTTCTTTCTTTCTCTCTTTCCAGCTTGTTTACTCTGTCTGTGTGCCAACACAGTGTGGGTATTCAGTTTCACTCTTTTCATAAGAGTTTTATACAGACATGCACCGATTTTTTAATTTCTATGATAATTGCATATGTTAGTAGGGGATGAGAAACCTATTAAAAAAGTAGAGGATCCATCCTGTAAAGACATAGAAAATATCCCAGGGGATTTAGAGACATATGTGGGATTTGCCCCCTTTCAAACCAACTTTAGATTGGTGAGAATTCAGCGTGATATAGTCCCTTTGAAGAGGTGGCTGCAACAGCCTGTGCATCTGTGAACTACTCCAAGGGTGCCTCCAGGGCATGATAGACCACTTTTGGCTGATATTAGGAGTAGGTTTACAACTTTTAACTCCAGCAGCACACACCTCCTTCTCGTCTTGTGTGCTGGGTAACATGGGAGAACAGAGTAATGATTCTCTAGATATCTGATCAATCAGAGGAAATAGCTGGCACACAGTCTTGCTAATCTTTAATCTGAGATCGGTTGCATGGGAGAATTTTCTTATTTCTTCTCTCCATGGTTATAATCTGGCCTTGAGTTTTTTTGCCGTAGATAACATCTGATAAGAGATTAAGAATGTGATAAGAAGCTGTTTTATATGAAATTTAAGAGGCCATTAACATTCCATTGAATTGTAAAATTGTGAAGCTAAAAACAGCTCTCCTGGTGTTCTGCACAGATGCAATAGCAAATCACTGAGTCACAGGAAATGATTCAGTCAACATTTCTAAACTTTCAATGTGTGTTTTATGGAAGAAACTTGATGTAAATGTTTAGACAGTTATGGTTTTGGAGATAAATATTGCAACTTTATGGAGTTTGGGGTTTGACGTACCAGAATTGTGGTGCATAGTTGTCAATTTACTGAACATTTAAAGCTGCTCAATTATTGTATTCGATTCCAGCGTGGAATGTATTTTCTTTGGCTAATGAAACGTGGCATCATATTTGCACATAACAGATTACACATCAGAAAATTGAAGTAAAATTAGTTTTTAATGGCCCAGGATTCCCTCTGTACTGCTGCAGGAGAACTTGTATAGGCCTCCACACAGTTCTCCTTAGTTTCTTGTCTCCTCATCTGGTAAATACAGCGCTTCAGTGATATGACCTCTCATGACAGGTTATCCTCTGCCCTAAATGATCTCACTGGGATTAACTTCTGTAGAAGGTTAAGTTAAAATGTTTCCTCACTCCTCATTTTAATGTCATTAATAGCAGCAGACAGTGCTGACAAAGCAAAATTCACTTTTTCTTATGTCAGTTGCTTGCAGTTGAAGAGTTTCTTGTATTTTTCAAATATTTTGTTTCCGTAGGATTTTATTTAATGTTTTACTCTGTAAGAATTTGAACAGACCTGCAGTGTGCTAGGGCTTAAAGGACATGAAATGAGTGTTCTGGTTACTATACAAAACTATTATACCTACATATACTTCTGTGAATCTGAAGCAGTACTATTAAAGTGTAGATTCTCTGGATTTACACTGATTTAACTGAGACTAATCCAAGCCGAAATATTAATATTAATGATTAAAATGTAAGCAATGAGCCAGGAACTTAGAGTCTGTATTACCTCTTGACATTAAATATCCCATGGCAGGACTTTAAAAAAAGACTTGCTAGCACCAGCACAATAGAGAAATTGTAGCTTCAACCATGTAATTTCTGTGTGTTTAAATTGTCCTTACAGGAAAATAATCCCAGGATACAGCTTCTGCAGGTGAGTAAGTATCTGCTAGTGTGTGGGAATTGGTATTTGGACCTGAGACAGTGGAAGAACTATGGTGTCTAATGTTTCTGGCTGCAACAGGTGAGGACAGCCATGTCAAAACCAGTAATGTCTTTGTGGTTCTGCATTTCCATCTAGAGGTGGGCTGGACTAGTCCAAAATGGAAAAAGAGATCCCTTCGAATGTCCCTGTGATGGTGAGTGATCAGAATGAATCAGCCACCCTAGACAAGGTGGGGCATGTGGTGACCAAAGAGTTTGGTTCAGTCCGAGTGATGCGGTACCAGGTGCAGGTGCCCAGATGGGCGATGGGGGCTGCAGGGTCCTCTGTTGGGAGCAGCCAGGGCTGCCCCGTGCCAGACACAGATGTTTCAAGTGGGCCTATTGCAGGGCACAGCTAAGCCCTGCAGCCAAAATGGTGATGCCCCAGGGAAAGTGCGTGTAACAAAGGGCAAAACACTGCCTGGCAGTGAGGGTTGGGGATAAAAAAGAGTGAAAAAAAGCCCTGTGAGCTCCAAGGGGAGAGCAACAGAGGAGGAGGAGGTGCTGCAGGTGCCTGGGCAGAGAGTCCCTTGCAATTCCTGGAGAAGACAACAGTGATGCAGTTTGTCCCTCTGCAGCTCACAGAGAATGATGCAGATACACACTGCAGCTCATGGAGGGCCCCATACTGCAGTCTTATCCTGAAGGAACTGCAGCCCAGGCAAAGGGCCCAAGCTGGAGCAGTTCATGAAGGACTGCCGCCCATGAAGAGGACCCAGGCCAAAGCAGGGAACAGCATGAGGCAGAAGAAGTGGCAGAGAGGAGCTGTTATGGACTGACTGCAGCCCCTGTTCCCCATCCCCTGCACCACTGGGAGATGAGGAGGTAGAGGAGTTGAGATGAAGGAGTGAAGGTGAGCCTGAGGAGAAGGGAGGGATGAGAAGAAAGTGTTTTCACTTTTCTATTTTTTTTCCCAATATCCAATTCTATTCTTAATTGGGAACAAGTTAATTTTCCCTAAGTTGAGTCTGTTTTGCCTGTGACAGTAATTGATGAGTGTTCTCCTTGTCCTTATCTCAACCCATGAGGTTTCTCATTTTCTCCTCCTGTCCTATTGAGGAAGAGGAGTAAGAGAGCAGCTAGGTGGGTGTCTGGCAGCCGGCCAAGGTCAACCCACCACAAATGCATTTTCTCTGTGGGGACTATGAATGTTATTCAATCAAATGCCTCCTATGTAATTCCTGATGATGAGGTCTTTGCTGTTGGATTGTTTTTGAGGGAGATGTAAAGAGAAGGAGAGGAGGGAAGCAGACCTAATATTGAATAGATAATGACAAACCGAGCACAAGTAGCTTTCACTGAAAATTGTGAAAGGTTTGCAATGACAACGCTTCTTGATTTGATTTTTTTTTAATCTCCAGGGTGAATTTTTTAAGTAAAAGGCAATGAACAGTGAAAAAAAAATCTAAACACCAGTAATATCTAGCAAAATCCCCAAAGCTTTAATGATGAAAGTAAGTTTCCTTTGTTCAACACCCTGTAACATCTAGCTTTGAATCTTCAATCCTGAAGATTTTGCATTTCCTTTAAAAAATTAAAACTAAGCATCAATGTGGCCCCTTGGGATTGCATGCAGGCTCATTGAAAGGACAGAGAAACGGGTCCTTTTAGGAGTCATACTATGTGTTTACTTTTGTAACTTACAGCAGCTTTTTTTGAAAAGTGGAATATTCTCTGTGAAATTTCACGGGCAACAGTTTGCCAGAAATAAATTACTTTTACAAGAACAACAACAAATCCCTTAAGATTCCCTGATATATGCACTTAATTGAAACTTAATGAAGCTACTATTAATTAACTTGTTAAATTTGCATCCCTCACTTACCTATAAGTCCTTTTCAACATGCCTATTTCTGACCAGTGCTCATTTTTCCTGCAGAGTATTTATTAGTCTTAATATCAAATTGGCTTAAAGTAAATAATTTAAGGAGCTAAGGTTTAATATTGAAATTGTTGAAAATGTATACACACAGAAAGTGCTGTGACTCATGGTTTATCAGACTAGCCCAAGAGTAAAAAAAGTTAATTTATTTTAGTATACAGCTTCTGTAAATTCTTACGGGTCTGTCAAAGCCAAAGTAGTTACAGCAGCAAATGTAAAAATACATATGGCAAGAGGAAGACAGTGAAAAAGAAATTCTGCATGAAAAACAGGACAGACTTCTTTATCTCTCTTTCTAATCTAATCAGATTTTAAATGTATTCTGAATTACGTAATCCACCTCTTTCAGCTACATCGTAGTAAAATGAATCTGCAATAGTAGAGCAAAACAGAAAGGAGGAAAATGTTAAGCTCCTGTTTAAGAGTCATTCATGGAATTATCTGTTGTAATGAAGTTAATAGAAATTCAGCAAAGATTAATGCCAATCCTTATGCCTGGGAAGGAGGGACCCCACAGAGAAGCACAGGCTGAGGAGAGAGTGAGCAGTTCTGTGGAAGAGACCTGGAGGACTTGTGGACTTCAGGTTGGGCAGAATCCAGCAATGTGTCCTGACAGGAAGGGAGGCCAACAGCGTCCTGGGCTGTAGCAACAGGAATGTGGTCCGTAGGTGGAGGGAAATGATTATTCCTATTTACTCAGCACCACATGTGGATACTGTATTCAGTTTTGGGCTCTTGAAAACATGAAAGACCGTGGTAAGCTGGCGTGAGTTCAGTGGAGGGCCACAGTCAGGGGGCTGGGATGCTTGAGTGGTGGAGGGAGGCTGAGGGAGTAGGGCTTGTTCAGCCTCAGGAGGAGACTGTGTTGAGGGGCCCTGATAGCAGCATTCCCCTACCTGTGACAAGATCAAAGAAGATAGAGCCTGGCACTTCTCAGTGATGCCATGTGGTGACAAGCAGAAGTTGAGACAAAAGAGGTTTACACTGGGTGTAAGGAGAAACCTTTTTACCATGAGGAGGCTCAGATACTAGAATAGGTTATCCAGAGGAGGTCGTGCACTCTCCATCCTTGGAGGATTTTGAGGCCAGATTCAATGAAGCCCTGAGTAACCACAAGGCTCATCCTGCTTTAAGCAGGACATTGAACTAGATGACCTCTTGAATCCACTCTAACTTGCATTAGTCTGTGATTCCATGTCATTTTATTCTTCTTCTTTTATTTTCTGTTAAGAGGTGGGCAGACTGTTGTTAAAAGTATCCTTTCAAGAGTTTACATTCAGTCTAATTTCAGTCTTAAGTACTTTTAACTTGTGCTTGTGCTAAATGTGCTTCCTTAACAAATTGTGCCTGACACACAAGACTTAAAAGTATTTGATTCTATGATCTCAAGACGTTTAGATAATTACGTATTTTTCCTCAAATAAAAACACTCCCCTACTCATTTTGGCAAATATTTATTATTCTCCCCTGTTTTAATTGGTAATTAAATGAATGAAACATGACTTCTTTATCAAATAAATACATATTTTAGAAATTAAGGGTATAATTTGAAAATAAAAGGTAATTTTTGAGTTGGATAGATTACTTGTATTCAACCACTATTCATGACCTATTTTCACTTGTATGTCTTGGCTGTTTAAACGGACTTAAGAATATATTCCTAAACTCAGTGTTAGATGCAGTAATTGCATTTTCTGGTTGGAAAGTTAAGTTCTTGAACAGACCTTACAATAGGCTCAAGTGAGCTAAAAATAAACTCCAGGCAGTTCATATTAACTGGGTAATAACAGGCAACAGTGAAAAGCAGTATCCAGCTATGATGAAAACAGGAAGTTCATTACACAAGCTGCCCTTTCCAGATAGGTATGAATTCTTAAAGGCTTAACTAAAATAATAATCCCTCAAAGTTTTTAATAAAAGCAGAGAGTTGCCTATTGTTCATAGCTCAGTGGAGATGAAAAACACGCACCCCAGTGCATTGTGAAAGATCGACTGTGTTCTGGGAAACAACACTATTTCCATTTAGTTATTGGTAACCCTGATTTCAATTTTAAGTCACTATGGATTTGATCCTGCGAAGGGCTGAGCATCTGAGCCCGATCCAGCAAAGCTGCATAGTGCCATTAAGCCTGGGAGCATGGTGAGGTGGAAATGCAGAAGTTGCCCCAGATTGACTGGGGTCGGAAGTGAGTGCTGAGCTCTTGTCATTGATGCTGAAGCTATCTGTGCTCCAGCATCTCCCAGGAAACCATGTTCCCCCTCTGAAGCAGTAGTGTCCTCTCCACCTTCTCTTGGCAGGCAGAGGTGGCAACAGAGTCCTTTCCTTAGAAGTGACGAGTGAAGCACTAGCTAGATCTAGACCACTGCTAGAGAAGTTATGCTAGAGACATGTTACTCATTTCTGTGGTAAGAGGCAGGTAAAACAAATAGCCCCTCTGCTGCTACCCAAGGTATATAGATGGGATCTGCACGTTGCAAGCCCCTTTTCCTGCCTGTGGGGTAGAGAAGAGTAGTTGTGTGCACAACAAAATACCCGGCATATACAGCTTCCCATTGCCTGAATCAAACACTGACCTGGGTACACAAATAAGGTGTTTTGGATGTAGGACCATCTTATTTGCATTTGGGGGTGTTTTAGCACTTTTTTTGATGTGTAAATGGGACAGGTTACAGCAGCTGAAGCATGGCATGTTTTAGAAGTGCTACTTAGGTTAGAACCCAGCTAGACAGCGGTGATAGAGGGTGTTGCCTGCAAGAAGGGGCATGCTTCAGCCTCGCTGGGACCTTTCTTATGTCCCATAGCGCTGGCTGATCCCTGCTGCCCTTTTGCCACTATTATCCACCACTGGGATCCCTCCACAGGGAAGCTCTCACCCACTTTTCAGGAGACCACCCTTCCATAGAATGGCTCTGCCTCTGTGGCCTGTAGTAGAAATCCGTGTGTATACGGTAAACATGATAGAACACAACCCTTTCTGACCTCGTGTGTTCAGCATGCATTTGCATGACAAAAGAAACATCAGTGTGCAGTTTCTTTTGCCAAATGAAATCACGTTAGGCTTTTATGTTTGCTCTGATTTGGCCGCTTTTTATTTAATGCTGCCCATCCAATAAAATGACCATTGAAATTAAGACGTTTGAAAGTTGGAATTGACTATTTCCACCCAGCAGGATAGAACACAGCCATATTATTAAATAATGACAATATTGATTTACTGTTAACAAATTCTTCATAAAAGCTGAACACATTAGACAGTCTATGCAGATAATACTAGTGTAAACCCAGATCCATGGACGAGCGATTGTTAGCATGATCTTAACACACAACTTTGGTTCTCAGACTGGAAGAAGCTGGTACTTCATGTATTAAGTGACTGTATGGTCTGCAAAAGCTCCTTATCATGTTTCAGAAATACATAACCATAAGGTTTCTTGTGATATACAACAGGAGAACATTGTAAACTTAAGGTTTCCTGTGGAATCTCCTCAGTTTTAAAAACTACAAGTTATGTCATTCCCTACTTAATTTGTCTGTGTTTAACTCATAGATTACAAAAGGTACTTCCACTTTTAACTGCATCTTTCTCCAACATATTTCTTTTTGCTCTTTGTGCTGGGCTGACCCTGGCTAGATGCCAGATGCCCACCAAAGCCTCGCCATCATTTGTCTCCTCAGCTGGACAGCAGAGACAAAATGTAACAAAAGGCTTCTCAGCCAAGATAAGGACAGGCAGCGATTGCTCACCACTTACTGCATGGGCAAAACAGACTTGACTTGGGGAAAAATTAATTAATTTATTACCAATCAAATCAGAGTAGGATAATGAGAAATAAAATTGAGTCTTAAAAACACCTTCCTTTCACCCCTCCCTCCTTCCTGGGTTTAACTTTGTTCCTGAATTCTCTACCTTCTCCCCAACAGCGGCACAGAGGGACAGGGAATGGGCTTGCAGTCAGATCATCACGTGTTGTCTCTGCTGCTCCTTCCTCCTCAGAGGGAGGTCTCCTCACACTCTTGCCCTGCTCCAGCATGGGGCCTCTCCCATGGGATACAGTTTTCCATGAACTTCTCCAATGGGAGTCCTTCCCATGGGCTGCAATTCTTTACAAACTGCTCTAGTGTGGTTCCTCCATGGGGTCATAAGTCCTGCCAGCAAACCTGCTCCAGCTGGGCTCCTTCTCTCTGCAGGGTCTGCCAGGAGCCTTCACCAGTATGGGCTTCCTACAGGGTCACAGCCTCCTTCAGCCTCATCCACTTGCTCCAGGGTGGGGTCTTCCATGGGCTGCAGGTAGGCATCTGCTCACCATTAACTTCCATGGGCTCAGGGGGACAACTTGCCTCACCATGCTCTTCACCGTGGGCTGCAGGGGAATCTCTGCTCCAGGATTTCTGTGTCTTTATAGTCTATTAAGTATTACATATGAAGTAATTTTTTTTCTAACAGATAATTCTTAAGCATCCCTTTTATTTCATTAGGTTGACAAAACCTGTGGTAACACTGTATAGCAATGCTTGTGGTGGCTTTTTGAGTTCTTTGCATTTTTATACCCTTCAGATTCAGATGGCGCTGGGTGCTGTTTGGGCCAGAGTGTACGGGGACACAACTGCTGAATGTTTCTTTGAAAGAGCTTTTCTAAGTCCTGGGGAAGTTGGGGTGTGACTGGCACAGGAACTTGACTAGGTCTCTTTACCTTCTTTTTGCCTTCTTGTGAAGGACTCTCTTTTCAACTTGTCGTTCGATTTTAAAGGCTTGGAGAGTTCTCCACTCCCCCATCTGCCTATAAAAACCCATAATTAAGCTGCAAAGACTTAAGGCCTGACATTGATATGGCACATTCTCAGTGGTTTTGACAGATAAACCTGGAGGAATGCCAAATAAGAGAACAGTGGGTGAGGTCCTGCCTCAGAAGAGCTCTTTTGTTGTCTCCTGCTGACAGGATACTGAGGAGGGAGAAACAAGGAGGCCTTTCTGATTGCAGACGCTTCTCCTTTGTGGAGTGAAACACTGCTGTAGTGGACTGTGGTAGAAAGGACAAAAAGCTGCTGCTGCTGTGTGGGAATGGGCAGCAACAGAAAACTAAGTGCCTAAAGAAAGGCATGGGACAGGGAAAGAGCACATCTGGAAGGCAAAGAGCTAGAAATAAAGTCGTAACTGCAAATGACAGTGACAATTAGAACTTTAACATGTTAGGGTAGAGGTGGGGGAATACTTGTTATTATTTCCCAAGATCATTTTTGGAAGGACTGTCACAATAATTTACTTCATACAGTTTCTGTGTATTTTTTATATACACCCCAAAATTAAAAAAAAAAAAAAAACTTAAAAGAACACAATCTGAAATGTCAACAAGAGAATGAAAATTTTTAATGAAATGATGATTTCCTGAAAAAAAAATAACTTGGCTGGAAATCTTTTTTCCAAAATTTCTGATCAAGAAACTTAAAACCTCCTCTTAATATATTCCCTGGTTTTGCCTACTTCAGTGCAGGATCATTCCCAAATTAATGCGGATGCTAGTGTTTATCTAATCTACTATTATGGCAATTAATTCAATTTCAGACACTAATTAAAGTTTTCTGTACTATTGAACTTCAATGTTGATAATTTAATTTTTCCTTGATATTTGTGTAATACTCTCTTGTATCTCTCTAAGTGATTCTGCTAATGAACCAGTGTAGAGTTTGCACATTTTAAATATTTGTTGTAGATGTAATTGTAACTTAGCTGTCATTTATCCAGCACTATACATGTATTTATCTTTTCATATTTTCTTTTAGTTTAGCCTCCCCTAATTATTTTCATAGCTTTTCTTTGAACTTAATCCAATTTGTCTACATTTTTCTGGTAATTAGGTGCTGATAGCAGAAAAGCATTTGGACAAATTCCACCTGTTATGTGAAGAAACATCTTTTATTTCTTTGAACCTGTCTCCTACTAAATTTCACTAATGGCTTCTTGCGTTTGAAAAAATGATGAGTACTTCATTTCTACTCACCTTCCCACATGTATTGTGATAATTTTACATTCTGTAACCCTTTTAAAATTAATTTCTTTTAACTTTCAAAATTACTTGCCCTGTTAATTTTGTGTGGGAAAGGGGTTAGATTTACTCTGCTAGTGTTTTTTTTTTCTTCAGTAGTAGAACTGTCTCTGTTTTTCTCTAAATTTCTGTTCTTTATGTAGTTATAAATTCTTTACCTAATAACTTTGGCAGTTTTTGATACTTGCCCCTCATCTATGAGTATGCATGTGGCTAATCTGTTACATAATACTAGTGTGGCAAAATGAAGATCTCAAAGGAAAAACAGGGTTATTACACTTGCCTGGGCAATATTAATTTTGAGACCTCATTATTATTATACTCTTTTTTTTTTTTCTTTTACAAAGGATTCTCTCTTATGAAATGCAGATATGGATAACACCAGGTGACATCAGTTTCCTCCACATCTCTTTCTTATCCTTTAGCTGTAGCATCCTTATTTTACAAGCAAGGAAAATATGTGAGAAAGAACTTTTTATGAGATGCCATAACAGACTTTTTGCTGGCAATTAGGATAATATCTGTCAGCGTGGAGACTCCCAGCACTGTGACAGTCTTCAGAGCTGGCCATGAGTATGCACGCTTTGGAGTGACCTTGCTACAGAACTGAGTAGTCAGATCACACCCCAGAAGTTAGCACCTCAAGC
>VZZY01012145.1:0-38716 GCA_013400335.1 Eurystomus gularis
AAGTATTGCACTTTCAACTATACTTACAGAGGGTGTTGCTTGCTTTAAAATAGGCTGTCAGTAAATTTGCAACTTACAGGAGGTGTTGCTGGTAAAATTAAGCTGTCCTATTGAAATGAGAATAGATGCTGATGTGTAGTCTAACATGTCCAATTAAAAATACTGACTGTTTGAGATCTTAATGAACGTGGTGCTTGTTAATGTTTACATCTTTGGTCTTAATGTTATTGGAAACGTATTAATAATTTCATAGTCTGAAGACTGTGGGAGCTATAGTCACTCAAGTCACTTTGATTCCAAAGATGGAACCACTGCACTAAGATACTTGTGCTCATACCCTTCCATTGTTTGAATAGAGACATTCCATGTCCTGCTCTACTGAGGTTTGCAGTAGCAGCTCTTTCAGAAAACAATGGTTACTTGTTTCAGCAGGTTATGTTGGGGAAGCTGGAATTAGGGAGCTGTTACTTTGAAATAGCTTGATCTTCAAATACCCATTTTTATTATGGAGACAAGATAGAAGGGCATAGGCATAAGAGCATCAACACTGCAAATAAATGCTGATAAAACTTCTGGTAATTGCAAGGTTTTTTTCCCAATGTGGAAATCTTCCAGCTGGGTATTTACAGGACTTTGGAAAACCTTTTTCAAAATGAAGCCAGTCAAGTACTAGAACAAGTTACCAGAGACATTGTGCAGGCTCCATCTCTGCGAGTTTTCAAGACCCAAGGGGATAAGTCCTGAAATACCTTCATCAGCCTCAGAGCTGACAGTGCTTTGAGGAGGGTTGGAATACAGACCTCCTGAGGCCCCTTCCAAACATGAATCTTCCTGTGGCCCTATGAAGTGGAGATGATACTGGAGTCAGTTTTCTGTACGTTCAGAATCTGCAGTATTCTGTGGGCTAAATTCTTCTGAGGATTTTGATCTTCCAAAATCTGGGGAGCAGAGGAGGACTGGGGAGAGGTAGATTTCTCCTTTGTATCTAATGACATTTTTTTCCTAATAGAGTGAGCTTCAGGTTCAGAACAAAACTTGAGAAGAGTCATTGCTGTTTGAATACTGTATGCTGGGTTTAGTTTAAATGTATCCGTAGAGATGACTGCAGGCACTGTAAAGAACATTCCTACTAACTTGGCCTTGTTACCACACTTAAATGCAAATTTACATTTGCATTTCCACCAAATCTGGACCCAATATAAGCCTCAAGACCTGAGGTGGAATCTACTCCTGTTACTGCTTATATCTATAATGTCTGGAAATGGAACTTCAGTTAAATAACATTGTCTGTCATTGCTAAACAAGCATTTGTACAGTCACAGGAACTGTGAATCTACCTCTTCTGGCAGCAGCAGAGACTTGAAGTAGGCTAAATGATGTGAATAAGATCACATCTTGAGGTCAAGACAAGTAAGGGATACATGATTGTAGCAACCATGTTAAATTTGCTAATAAGCCTTTTAGGAGAAGCATTAATGCATGTTTTTCAGCCAAATCAGTACAGAACTTTACCAGTTGATGAGACAGTGAATTACACTGCAACTATCAAAACTTAAAATTGTCTGCACAGATATGCTATTGAAGTAGCTAAGAGAGTTCACGTTCCAAAGCAGCATAGCTGTGCAGACAGTGTTATCCTCAAGAGCAGTATCTTACAGTGATTTCTCCAAGGAATATGTCATGTAATTAGTAGCTTATATGAGTACTGGCAGATGTGGTTATTTAATCTGTAATTCTTTGTGCCCTTTCTCTGTCTTAGTCATAGATTTCCATATGACTTAAGAAGAAGTTAGTGGGGGCAGGATGGAGTTCTTGCATCTTTTACATTTAGCTTCTTTCACTTATCAGTTCATTTGGCTGTACAACTTCCAAAACCTGAGCAGGTTTGAGACACAGTGCGGTCTGTACAGAAGGTACAGAAGCTGTACCTTCACGGAGTTGTATGATCACCAAGGAGTCTATGCAGTGCTTTGACTTAACCACTTTTCCTTCCTGTTTTTTTTGAACGTTTTCAGATAGTTATTAAAAAACGGGAACCTTTAAATTTTGGGATTCCAGAGGGAAACACAGGATTCTCTAGCAGATTAGCAGCTACACAAGATATTCCTTTTATTCATCAGTCTGTAAGTATGGTCTTAGTATTAATCTTGTATTTGACAGTTAAATGAATGTATGGTAGAAGGAATAGTCTGCCTAAGGTCTGCATTGTGGAGAGCAAGAGGAATAGTTGTGGCATAACGTGAATTGTTTTAAAATTGAGAATTTGGTTAAATATAATGAAGTGGTTAATCTGATTTTAACTAATTTATTCTGAGGAGCTTAACTAGATCAGTGCTAAAAAGGTAAGAAGCTCCCAAACACTTGTATACTTGCAAATCTTCTAAAGCAACAGATTATGCTTTTTTTATTCTACACAGTAAGTTCCTAACAAAAAGAGTAGAAGGCTTTATTATCTTGGTCTCATTTTTAACTTTCTGCTTCTCCCTTCCTTTCTGTAGGAATTGTATTCTAACAGTCTCCTAATTCTTGCTTTTCAGCCTTTGATAAAATAGTCTAGTTACCTAACAGCCAGGTTGTCTAGAGGGAGAAACTCTCCTTTCCTTCCCCATTGTCTTCTTCAGTACTGCTTCTGCTTTAATTAACATAGTGCAGAAAAGACTCTAGGCAGAAAGCAGTATAATACTGCTTCCTTTGACCGTCCATAATGAAAATAATTCAGGAAAGGACTTCTAGTGAGCAAAAGAAACACTCAAGTGATTTTGGACACAAACATGTGGATGTACATGTTGGTTCGTCTGTGCAACTTCCAGATATCTTTTACAGTTATCTACTCATTACATCCACTCAGCTTATCTTCTCCTTCCTAAAAATGCACTCCAGTACTTCCCTGCTTCCTTTGTTACCCACAAACAGTATCCAAAAAAACCTCCAACAATTAACTGGAAAAAGTCAGTATCAGAGCAAGGGGAAATGCATAGAGGGTAAGATGAGTACTGTCGTATCTCAAATTTCCGAAAGTTTGAAGCATTAAGGTTAAAAAAAATCAAGGTCTTGGTTTGCTTTTTTTTTTTTTTTCCTCCATGTGCTTAGGGCCTCTTTTCTTTTGTTTCAGACTGAACTGGGAGACTTGGATACTTGGCAAGAAAATACTAATGCCTGGGAAGAAGAGGAAGATGCTGCCTGGCAGGCAGAAGAAGTTCTTAGGTAACTGAAAATAATGTAATACCTTGTAAACTTTTTATATGTGAAAGAATCAGACACAAATTTGTTTGTTGTAACAGCTTTCTAATAAGTGCTAAGAACTGTGTAACAATACTTAAGAAAAATTATTTTTATGCCTCTAATCTCTATATAACTGGTACGTGGCAGAATACATTTTGGATCTAATCAGTGTAGTGGATGAGATAGGGGAAATCTGAGAATCACTGGAACATCAGAACAAAACATTAACTCATTAACTCCGCTCGTGCCTCCCTCCCCCCCACACACAACCCCTACAATTTATCGTGTACAAATAACATGTTTCAAGTTAAGTAAAATGCCACTGGATGTCCTTATAAAAAAGATCATAACCTTGTGCTGTAAAATAAAAATAGTGCAGGATAGAAGATGAAGTCATGAGTATGTTCTTAGAATCGCTCTAGGAGCTATGCTTTTCTAGCTAACTTTATTAGATGATAAGTAAAATCAGCACAAAGTTAGCATGAATACTTCCATTTGTGCTCTTTTTTCCCTCTGAAGAACACCTGAAAGTAGTATGAAGGGTAAAGAGATGCAGATTATGCAGATTGAGTTTAAGTTAATTACTCGCAATGTTTGGAATGGTCAGTGACTTATGGTAACCTGTTTCATTTCAGTTTTATCAGACTTTTAATTGCTTCCTACATCATCAGATAACCTGCCTCAGATGGCTCCAGCTTCCTAAACTGCTCTCATTCTACTCACAAAATCACAAAGACATGGCTTCAGTGGGACAATAGTGATAATATGAAATAAGGACATTATATATTCAAAAATCATTCTAGAACTTTGAATCTTTAAAGGAAAAAAAGGTACTTTTTGGAAAAAATAACAGGGTTCTGGTCAACTATTGCAATATTTGGGAAAATTTAATTTTTTTCAACCAGTAGAATAAGACAGGTGGAAAGTCACCAGCATCCTTTTGATGTGTTAGTGAGAGATAATATTTCAACCAGTTCTAATTCTGTCAGTCTTGATCTGCAGCTTAATATGTGATTAGGGTTTGTAATGCAAATATTTTGGTAAACTTAATTAGATATCTCTATGCGTACATTTTGGTCAGTATCGTGTTTTGATTTGGTTTGGTTTTAACTTCAGTTAATGAAACTGTTTCAGGTCTTGTTCATCACTAATGTATCAGAAGTACAAGCTTTGTGATAGGTGCATTTGGGCTGTTTTTGTTCCAAGGGTAGCACCTTTTCCCATAAAGAGTATCAGCAGGCTCAGTAAGATCTTTAATCTCTAAAGTGCAGTTTACTGAGACTTAATCTATAATGCACCAGACAAAGAAAATAAAAGCCAATGAAACTTTATTTAACCCTTGCCACATTCTACTACAGATGCTTTTAGGACTATGAAAAGAAGTACTTAAACTTTCCAAAGCAGGGACTTGTTTTATACAGATTAGCTACTAAAAATAATCTTGTGTGTGAATATGCCAGTTTATTTCTGGAGTGTAAAATTTGTGTTGTGGATGTTCCCAGGATGGTCAAAGGTATTTTTTTTCTGCCAATTGTCAGATTCATGTTCTTAGCATACTTGGTGTATTCTTAGTATGTTAAGAATACTTAACAAGAGAGATCTTTTATGTGGCAATAGCAGTGGGGTTTTCGCACAAACTCTGTTTTTCAAAGTGTTGTGTTATTGGGTTGAAGCTGCTCTAAAGATTTCAGCCTGGCATCTTAATATTGAAAGGCTTCAGCTCAGGGGGTTAATTTTCACAGAATTCCTCCCTGGCCCCACTAAAAAGTATCAAACATTACTTGTTTTAGAGTGTATGTGTCCAAATATTTCAAGTAAATAGAAAGAACATGATCAGAACTGTAACTGTCTGTATTGCATACAGCTTGGCCAGCTATGACTGTCCACCTCAGTGCGACTGATCATTGTGTAAGCTGTATCCCAGCTGTGTGAGTAAAACCTGTGTTTTATTCATGACACATCAAATTACAGTGTTTCTCTGTAATTGAGGAAAGCGCTGGCTGATTTTTGGCAAGATTGATGGGAAATACCTTCTGGGTTTACAGTTGCTCTTGCAGTAGACATCTGTGGTATAATTAACATCTGACATTTAACATAAAACTTCAGTGCTTGACAGGCCTGGCTCTGTTTTCAACAGACTGTAGTAAGGAAGTGATCTGGAGTCTCTTCTTAATGCTACAAGACTGCATCTTGTTTTGCAAAATGATCTGCAGATTTCAGACTGCTAAATAGGGGACAAAGGCCCCCTAACCCTCCAGAATGTTCATGATGTGACTGTACTCCAGCAGCATTTATGGGAATGAAATGAGCCTGCAGAAGAAGTAAGGATCTCCCGTAGCTAGCTGTATCTGGGTACCTGTTGGTGCTCCGTATTCAGAAGTATCTTAGACTTGAATAATTTTTGTGTCGTAATGGAGTGCAGATCAGTCATGCAGCAGTGGGCTGTAGCCTGCTAAATAGCAGAGAAGATTGTCTCCTGTGGTTTCTCTGATGACTTAACGTGTATGTGTAACAGTTGAAATAAGCACGTAGAGTAAGACAGATGCTTCCTGGAATCAAAGCATGCTAAAAGACAGTGCTGAAGAGTAGGCTACTGCTGCCTGAGTTGTTCCTAGAGTCTGGTTTGCTTGTTGGTTTGCGGTTTTTTTCCCCGTTCCCCAGCAGGTTCTGGGCTTTGATGCACTGGAATTTTCCAGTGAGTGGTGAATCAGCACAGCGGATGATGAACTAGATTTTCAGTTAATTGAGGTTGGTTAGAACTTGATTTCTTCTGCAAATTGTAGATACTTATCTGCACCTTTGGAGTTTCTGATACCAATGAAGTTATTTTTCCCCGGTGGGAACAGTTAAGGTAAATGTTGGTGTATTTATAGCTGTGTTGAATTAAAAGACCAAATGGTATGAAATCATTCTTACAGTTATTCAGAAGGTATATAATAAATAAAAACATACTAGAATAAGAATGTCTGTTAACAGTCTTCTGACTATAATTAATGTTCTGCAACCAACGAGAGAAGTTTATGGTTTTTTGGACATAACTTGTATTAGGAATGCCAAGCAAGGCTGACATCAGGAATTAATACTTTTCTGGTTCAAACAGCTTACATAATTCCATCCAAACTCTGCTGAACTCCTTGCTTTGGAACCCAGAAAAAGTGAGTCAGACATGGCTGCAGTTCATCATAGGCTCTTCCTTTATTGAGAAATGAAACCCTTCTGAGCCTGGAAGGTCGTAACTTTATGTTGAAGACATGCAGGAGGTTTGGAATAGAGATCAATGTTTTAGTGACTTAAGTTCTATCTGAAGTGACGTGAAGGTCTCTTCTTATTTGGGCATAACTGAAGTCCAATAAAATTAGCCAGTAGAGGGCATGGAAACCACTTCTCTGTGCAGAGGTGTGTTGTGCTGTGCAGTTTATAGGGGGGTAAAGAAATGTGATCTGGTATGACTTCCCTCACTTCAGAATTGCAAATGCATAGCATCCTTGCTTAACATTTCATGTGGCTTTCTGCATATCTACTCTCTGCATGCTGGCTGGTGCACATACAGCTTTTTCCCTTCTGTACCAGCTCAGAGGTGTGGGGAATATAAGAAAATCTGCTACTGTAGAGTGGCAAATATTTTTCTGCATATGCTAGGCTGGCAGCACTGTCAACTCCCTGCCTTTTTGGTGGAATGTAGAATAGTGGATCTTGATATCAAAAGAAAAAAAACAACCCAGAAACCACCAACAACAGCAAAACCCAAAAAAACCCCCTTTGGGCTTCCATTAGCTGAAGAGGTAGATCTTATGTGAATGACTAATTTTATTCTTCCAAGACAGACAGCAGAGCAGCTTAATAGAGTATAGGAAAACTTCTAGCCACTGATAATCAATCAAGGGAAACCATGGGGGTATTAAATAAGTGCAATCCCTCTCCTGTCCAGTACAAAGATAATATGTAATCTTTGTACCTCAGATATTTCTGTGTGCCCAGTTTGTCCATAGTTGGAATCCACTAGAGAAGGTTGATTCAGATGATGATAGTTTTTAACTGTAGGTTCCACACACGTAAATGAGTGTGCAGAGGTAATTTAGATACTTGGGAAGTTAACTTCTTACTGCTTTGTCAGCTAGAATTCTTTATTCTGTTTTAATGAGCAATTCTTTATTCTTACTGAATCTGTGTTAAATTTTACCTTTTCAAGTGAATGAAGGTTCAATTATATTTTAAAGTCCTCTTGCAAGCAACTTAGAAAATTTTTCATATCTAATGAACTGAATCCAAAGCAGAAGTGACTTTACACCATTCTGTTACTACTTACACGATTCAGGAGAGAGCTGCAATGTGCCAGCTGGAGTGTGGATCCAGTTGTCCCTGCGCCACTCAGTGATGTGTTCTAGCTGAAGTCGGGGGAAAAAACATGGCTGTTAATGTTGTCTTTTTCCTACACTCCAGTCAGCTATGTGTTTGTTGAAACTGGAAACCTATTTCTGTAGTCAGGTTCTTTGAGTTAGCAGATAGTGATGTCTGGGATTTTAAAGCAGTCGTAAGAAATAAAGCTAAAAGGATACACACTTGAAGACTTTTAAGTCATGTTTTATTTCCTTAAAGGCTATTGTTTATATTTCTACTGAACAGCAGAGTACAGCACAGAACCTGAACATGTGAAAGGGAGTATTAAGTTATCATCTCATCTGATGATGAGGAAAGTTTGTAGTACTTGCATTTTAAAGAGGATAGCTACTCACACCTTAGCTGAGGGAAAACAGGGACACAAGTCAGTGTTCTAGACAAGTTGAACTGTTTTGGTCTGAATTTGAAAAGATGAGTAATCTTGTTAGCGAAAGCATTAGATTTTTTTTTATTCTAAATAGCTCTAGGCCTCATAACTGTTGTGCACTTTCAGTGATTCACTTACTCTGGGTCTTTGAGAATTGAGTGGCTTTGAGGCTGTAAAATAATTGAACAAATATTACTGCCTAAGGCTAGATTAATCTGAAAAAAGGACTTCAGCACAATAAAAGAAAAACTATTCTGAGCCCAACTACAGTAGACCTAAGCTCTGGGTTTTTTATTAGTTATAATAACCTATTTATTGACAGGAACTTAAGGTATGACCATGCTGAAAATTGGATTCCTTTTATTTAACGATTCATGTTTTCTTTAATTACAGACAACAGAAGATAGCAGAAAGGGAAAAAAGGGCAGCAGAACAACAACGAAAGAAAATGGAGAAAGAGGCCCAAAGGCTAATGAAAAAGGAGCAAAACAAAATTGGTGTAAAACTGTCCTAACAGAAACCAGGCATGAACAGCAGTGTGAATGAAAAAGAGAATTCCAGCTCTACAACATACATATTGGTATTAAGTATTTCTAGGACTTCAACACACTGCTTGGTTTCAATGCATTCTTCAGGTCATCTTGGACTACTAGTAGGTGGTTCTTAAAAGAGAAAAAAACCCACAGAAAATTATGCCTTGGTGGAATGATGTTTCCTGCAATAGTTCTATTCCAGCACCCTTCTTTGCAGCAAAAGTGATTGAGCAAGGACGTTGATTGAAAGACACTGTTAATGAACAAGCCTAAAGAAGAGAATGTAAATATTGAGTGGTGGGAAATCTACTGTATTGTCTGTGCTTACCTGAGACATGTAATTAAATGATTTTAAAGAACCCTTTGCTTCCTGCCTGATAAAGAATGTCTACTTTTGTCTTTTTATAAAAGTATTTATGAATACTTCAGAGTTTTCTGTGATCGTATTGACCTATGCAGAAGAAAATGACGTTATGGATGACCTGTATGCCTAATTATACTCCTGGTGGAGTATACTATGGTAGAGCGCAAGTCACAGCTGAACACTGAAGTGGATTTCTTGTCACGTTGTCACTTGCAGCTTCCTACGCTCCCCTGCCCATTTACACGGGACACTCAAAGGTTACCAGCAGTGGCATCACTACACAGCAGTGGTGCACGCTGCTCTTTTCTTATGAAGGCTTGTATTGGTGAATTTGTATTTCTAGCAGAAATTCTTTTACTTCCTACAGTTCGGGAAAAAAACCCCTCACACTATATACTTGTTGCAGAGGTAGTATAATTGAAAAATCCTGTTAATAAAGCTAGTGTGAAAATTCTCAGTTCAGTTAACAGCACCTCTCAAATTCCATTTCTTGTACACTTACTGTATATATTTACACTGGAATTCCTCTGGTAAAGTGTGTGTGGTAAATATGCAGTAGAAGCCAACAGTGCTTTAATGAAGAAGAGTTTAATGCCTTCTGGGAGGAAGGGAGTCTACATGGTTCTTATGTGCAGCTTTGAGGAATGCCTTTTCCATCTTCTAGTGTGTGGATGCTATTCCTGAATTCATGGGTTGTGTGGATTTCTTATCTTGTGACAGATCAGTGAAGACGCGAGTTTTGTGCCCGAGACTTGTTCCCTGTGCATACAGGGAGCGGCGAAGTTGTAAAAGAATGGGAAGAGGTGGGAGGCTCTCTGACTAGATCATGCCTGCCTAGAAAAATAGGGTTTTTTAAACTAAAGTTGTAGTAGGTTCTGAGACAAGTTTTGCTTAAAAGATAAGTAGCTGAGAAAACAAGAAAGTAAGAATTACCTTTAATGGCCTTAGTAATGGAGAAAAGTTTTTTAAAAATGTTAGTATGCTTGTCACATTGATTAAAACCTTGTACAAGTCAACTGCTTTGACAGCAATTTCCATATGAAATAAGTCCTTGAGAAATGTTAAGTTTTAAAATACATTTTAGAAGGCAACAGGATGCACTCTTGTGCATATTTCCTACAGAAGTGTTTTGGCTGGAGTAGATGACTACAATCCGTGCAGACTAAACAGCAGTATGGTGAGCAAATCTGCTCCTAGTACACACCTCTAGAGTATCCGATGGTGGATGGGAGATAAGGAGAAAGTCTGTGAATATGCTTTTATAACAACCCATGTCTGTCTTTTAACTGCACTGATGAAGCGAGGAAATACAAGTCATAATTCTTTCACTATTACTAACACAGGACAGGGAAACATAACATCTATTACCTATTTAAGGTAAAACCTGTTGCATGCTACATCTCATCTTAAAAAAAGTTTAGTGCTTACTGTTCCTGTTTTTGAGACAACGTAAAATAGATGCAAATAAGTACTATTTATTAAAAGTAACAGAACAGGGGCTAGTTAATTAAAAGTTAGAAACAAAGCCCCTGGAAACATCATTAAAGCGCATTTGTTTTTTGAGCCTTCAGCCATTTTAAAAACCATGAGGTGCTGCCACCTTGCATGCCAGCCCTCCTGCCTTGCTTTTCCCTCTCCTGCTGTGTACTGCTTTGCTACTTGCCTGTCCTTGAGCACAGCTGCTCTAGCAATTGCTCCATCTCCTCTACCAGGTGCTGACATAATGCCAGAAAGGGTATGCTGCTCTTGGAGGTAGTATCTTACATGCTAAACAAAAACCAACCCATGCAGTGGTCTCTTGTTTCATCTTTTCCTGTGCTATTGTCTTTCCTCTTTCCTGTACGTCAAGGGTCAGGGCTGGACCAGCCTCTAGACAAATGACAGACCCTCTCCCTTCCCAAAGGCAAGAGAAAGGGAACAAGGGAGAGAGACTTACGGATTAGAAAAGAAAACTAAAACTTCTTTAATTAAAACTAACAATACAATGAAATATATTCAAAACCAATATTGAACTCAGCCACTCTGATGGCAATTAAGTCACTGTCACCACTGATGCTGTGGAGCAGGCATGGGGAAGTCCAAGATGGGGCTCAATGGCAGATGGGAACTGGATTCAGGAACACATGGATCAGGATCAAAGACAGAACAGTGTCCTCCTCCTTGGATGCCAGCTATTGGAGAAGAGAGCTTGACCCTCCTGATCCCTCAGCTTTATACTGAATATGACATAGACAGGATGGAATATCTTGTTGGGCAGTTTAGGGTCACCTCTCCTAGCTGCTCCTACTGACAGGCATGACCTCTTACTTTCTGCACCCCCAATGTGCCACACAAGATTTAGCAGCGACCTTGGTCTCCATAGGAGCAAGCACAAACAAGAGCCTCTCTGCTCACCAATCCTTGGTAGTAACTCTAAACATCAAGCATTATCACTGCTAGAAGCAAACACTGTCTGCAAAAATATGCCATTAACTTCAGAAAGTGCAGTCGCTTAGAAGAGACTTAGCTGGAAATTAAAATCACTGAACAGGATTAGGCCTATTTTAGCTCAAACCAGGACACCATATCTTGATTTTTATCCTCAACAAATGTGAAAATGCTTTTGCCAAACCTTTTGTGTCACTGCTGCTCCGTTATTATCTTTTCCATTGGTTTGAGTTGCTCGAGGGATCTTGTACGCCCACTGTGTATGCTTGTTTTCATTCCCTCCTGCTGCCATTGGCTGCTTCTTTTTCCTCATATTTGGCCTGTTGGTCACGTCTCTTTTATTGTTTTACTGAAAGCTAGTCTTGATTGCCTTCGCTTTTATTCTTGGCTATGGAGGACTGACCTGCCAGGATGACTGAAAAAAAAATCATCCTTTCCTTGACTGTGCTCTAGTTGTTCAAGTTCACAGTGTCCTGTGATTTGTCTGAAGGGTTTTGGAGCAAAATGCTCACTTGTCAGGTACCGCATAAGCTGAATATTAAAGAGAAGCTTTTTTGTTCCTGAGTTAAAAAGAAAAATGCATAATGGGATCATCAGCAGGCATTGCTTTAGCCCAGGAAGGAGCCGATTTGGTTCCTATAAGCCTGAATTCAGGCAAACATCTGCTATTTTACCCTCACCCTAGGAACTGCTTTTCCTCCCCACCTGCATGCTTTGTGACAAGACTTTCCAGTGTGGTATGAGCATTTTCTAAACTCGGAAAAGAAGGATATGAGTTTTTATGGAACTGTTTGGAAGCTGATGGTCCTCCCCTAACTCTTCCATACAGCACCAGTGAGATCCGCGTGAGACATGACTAAGACTACAGCAAAATATTAGAGGGAAAAAAAAAAGATTATATGCGTGAGGCAACACCTGGCATATCCTCTGTGGATCAGGGAACAAAGGCCAGTTCCCCGAAGTCTGGTACTGGAACATTTATCATGGTACTTCAGGCCTCTTACAGAGGGCTCCTTGAGCTGTCTACATCCTTGCAGTATGGAGGAGGAAAGGTGGAGGCTTGGAAGTGAGCTATATTTTGGGTAAAGACTAGAGCAAGGACTTTTATCAGGAATGTGATGGGAACTTCGCCACCTCTCGGTAAGCATAGTTAAATGCCTTATGAGAGCTGAGCAGACCAAGAGATTTTTAAGGGCAGGAAGCAACTTTATTGTGGTCTTAGCACCTTATGTCTTGACCAGCACATTTTAAAATGCTGATGCTAAATGGAGCCCACCCAGAACGTGGACTGAAATGAGTTTGGCCTATTGACATTTTAAATGCAAGCATAGGTTTGTTCTGCTTTGTTGCCTCTCGCTGCAAAAGATGTCTGTGTAGTCAGAGGTGAATGTCTCTCCTAGAATTGAAGATCAAGTCTTCCTCCGAATTAATCTCCATTTTACCACCACACCAAGTGAAGATCATTTAAACAACAGTGGCTCTAAAAGAGAAATCCAAAATTGTAATAAAGTTGGTAACATTAGGTATAAAATATTGCTCTCCTGGGCTTGAACAGACATGCTTTGAAGTAGGAATAAGGCATTTTCTGTAATGTGTTCCAGTCCCAAAAGGAGATATCTAGGAATGATGAAATTCCATGGCTGGGTAAAATTTACATTAACCCCTCCCAACTATTAATTTTGGCCCATGTAATTAAAAAGCTTTCGAAAGTGACCTTTGAGCAATATGTATTGCAGTAGTGTCACAAGACAAGCCAACTGGCCTGCTGTCGTGGTTTAAGCCCATCCAGCTGGCAACAGAGCACCACACAGCTGCTTGCTCACTCCTAGCCCTGGTGCGATGGGAGAAGAAAATACAACAAAAGGCTCGTGGGTTGAGACAAGGACAAGGAGAGATCACTCACCAATTACGGTCATGGGCAAAACAGACTTGACTTGGGAAAACAACCTCAATTTAATTTGTTACCAATCAAATCAGAGTTGGATAATGGGAAATAAAACCAAATCTTAAAACACCCTCCCCCCCTGCCACGTTCTTCCCCAGCTCAGCTCTAACTCTCCATTTCTCTACCTCTTTCCCCTCCAGTAGCACAGGGGTACAAGGAATGGGGGCTGCAGTCAGCTCATCAAACATTGTCTCTGCCACTCCTTCCTCCTCACACTGTTCTCCTGCTCCAGTGTGGGGTCTCACCCATGGGAGACAGTCCTCCAATGAATTTCTCCAACGTGAATCCTTCCCATGGAGCTGCAGCTCCTCACTAACTGCTCCAGCATAGGCCCTTTCCACGGGGTGTAGTCCTTCAGGAACAGACTGCTCCAGTGTGGGTCCCCCAGAAGGTCACAAGTCCTACCAGCAAATTTGCTCCAGAGTGGGCTCCTCTCTCCATGGGTCCACAGCTCCTGCCAGGAGCATGCTCCAGTACAGGCTTCCCACAGGCTCACAGCCTCCTTCAGGCATCTACCTGCTCCAGCATAGGGCCCTCCACAGGCTGCGGGTGGATACCTGCTCCACTGTTAACCTCCATGGACTGCAGGAACTCCCTCATCATGGTCTTTCCCACAGGCTGCAGGGGAATCTCTACTTCAGCACATGAAGCACCTCCTCCCCCTCCCTCTTCTCTGACTTCTCACATCCCACTCCTCTCTCCACTGCAGGTCTTCCAGCAGTTTCCCCCCTCCTTCTGTGATGTTATCACAGGCCTTTACCAACGTTGCTGATTGGCTCAGACTTGGCCACAGGTGGATCCTATCTGGGGAAGCTTCTCACAGGAGCCACTCCTGTTGCCCCTCCTCCACTACCAAACCCCACCACAAAAACCAAATACACCTGCAGGAAATCAAGAAGGCAGGAGATCATGGAAGAGGAAGTTACCAGTAAAGAAACCAAGATGTTTTCATGGCCATTGTTGTGAACTCTTGGGGACTATGTTACATCAAATTGTGTTTTAGATTAGATTTCTCTTCCTTGATATAACACTTAATGAACCCTCTTTTTTGCAAACACAAGTAATTCAGAAACCAGGTATCACAGGGATGTGAAAGGCCTCAGTCACCCCTGTAAGCATCAGGGTGCATCACCCTCTTAAATGTTGCATATGCTCCCTGCATGCTGGCCAATTATTCCTCCTCCTTTGTGGCTTTCTAGTAACTCTCTTCCCAAAAACATTGCACTATCAGGCTTTGCTAGACCTATTCTGCTCTGGGTTGCACAGGGAAATGCTACACTTGCTTTGCTGAAGGTGAAAACTGGAGGCTAATGGCTCTTAAATGGCCAGAGGTGTTGTAGAAAGCTTGGGTGCAGCCAGACAGACCCCACTGTTTCATCTGTTCCTGTCCTCTGATCTATACACAGATCTCAAGTTTTGGACATGGGGCATTCCGGGCTTGATGGTCACAGTTGCACCTCAGTGTGCACACCGAGACTGCATGACTCTTGGCCAGGTTAAACAAGGCCTTCTGGACCTCTGTTAAATGCTAGGAAGACTAGGAGTCTTTTGGGAGCACAGAAATGAGAAGTTACAAGTTTCCAGAAGATTGTATGGGGTTAAAGATTAGGTCACTTGCATTTGTTAATGCAGTGTGGGTGCAGCCTGTGTGTCTGCAGACCAACCGGAGCCTCTGTCTCTGGTTGGGTGCTTATGCTTGGAGCTGTACTATGGTTTTCTGACTAACTGTTCTTCAGGTCCTCGTGGTTCCTCATGCCCTGATACAGCCCTCCAGCTCGGCCTGTGCCTAACAGCTTAGCTTGGACAGGGTATTTTCTATAGCTTTGCTGCAATAAAACACTCACAGATGTTTGGCATTTCTAACATGCTTTACTGAATTTGTGATTATAAAGGTAATTTACAATAAAGCAATTAAATAAACAATAAGTTAAAACACAATACATTTATACATAGTATTTCAAAGGGCTCAAAAGACTATCGAGTTCCAATACATTAAGACTTTAAAACAACATTAAGATTCAAAGTGTATCCACACTGATACTTATCATTGTAGCACGTTTCAAGACTCCCAACAACGTACATTTTTGGTTACAGTCCCCCTTTAAGCACAAGACCAGTGAAATGCTTGAGCAATTGTACGATTAAGAAGAGCACTACACGAGACAGGCACGAACGATGTGCTGGAAGCTGCCTGGGGAATATGAGCTTGACCTCTAAATTGAATTGACACTTCGGACAACAAATGGAAAGCGCTAGCATGCTTTCTGGAGCACATGAGTGATAGGCTTGGTGGGAACGAGTCTCCACGTCACTTACTTAACGCTGTTGTTTCACAAATGTTTTAAGGTAGTGCTGCCTAAAGAAATAGCCTGCCTTTCTCTTGCCATTTGTTCCCATACACATCTTGTGCTACCCTTGAGCCAGTGCCACGTGCTTGCACCTTTGCTCAGTGAACCAGCCAGGGAAAGCGACTGAGCTTAACGCAAACAAACAGGAAAGCGCACTAGCTGTAACTGTCCTGGACTTCCCTGGATATGCTCACTGTGCAGGTGTGCTGGCACCAGAAAGACACCAGCACAGGGGAGGGACACCGTGTCTGCGAGCAGGAGGATTATTTCTGTAGGCTGCAGTACTGTTAAAAACACCAGTTAAAAACATCTTGTGGAACTACAGGGTTCATCTTTTTTTTATTTTGAAATAAGGAACATGTTTTTGAACTGCTTTATAGTGCAAATCAAATAGTCAAAAGCAAAATGATGGACTCTGCCAGAATATACAATAACTTTTAATGATCATCTCATCCCTCTTTCTTTCTACCTCAGCCAGGTGGTGCCCAGGGACAGAGTGGACTTCACGGTTTGATATTGAAGGGTGTACGGCGTAAAGAGTGCAGGGCCACCAGGCAGCAACCACGAAGCAATGCTCCAATATTGTAAATGGGATCTGTTCCTCCTCTCTGAGTACTGAAAGCCCACATGAGAGTTGGTATAACAGGAGCTGCTACAGCCAGAACATCTCTGAGAAGACTGCTGCTCCAGTATCTCCTCTTTATTCCTGTTTGAGATAAACTATTGACATACTCAAAGGCTTCATCATCATGAGGTTCTGTAAAATCAAGTTCTTTCATGAAACGGTTTTCATTAACTCCATGCTCCACCTTCCTGCAGGGAGACTCCATAGGAGACAAAAGGATGGCAGAGTTTGGATCACTTGGAGTCAAGTCCATTATAATACCAGAATCACTGAAGCTTCCAAAAGAAAATTCACCCAATCCCTTCAGTGAAGAAGGTGGGCTTGAAGGACAGGCCTCTTGAGCTCTGAAGATGCTTTGAATGAGCTGCTCCACATCTAAGCTATATGGCACCACATCAGTCTGGATGGCCTGTTCCACCATTATGCTTTTCTCCTCCTCCTGGGAATAAGTTAGTTTTTCATTCAAACCACTTTCAAGCATCTCTTTATTCGCAGCAAAACTGGAGGCAGCTGGATCATTCAACTCAGAGGTTGTGGTGGTCAAACCCTCTTCGGATGAATCAGTCCCATTAGCTGTGTTCTCATTAAGAAGCAGCCCGCTATCTGCCACCTCCTCCAGAGCTTGGTCCTCTGTGATGAAGCCGTCAGGCATTGTGGCACACAACGCTAACGGCTTCCCTTCTGATTCACGCATGTACTCTAGGCACTGCTCATCCCTCACAGAGCTGTTCTGAGCTATCTCCATGCTCTGCAGCAAAGATTCCAGTTTCTTGTTTTGAATGTTTATGTCTATGAAATATTTCTGAATTTTTTTGTCTTTCTCAGCCAAGCTGTTTTTCATGGTTTCAATAACCTGCTTGAGTTGTTTAATTTCGCTTCTTGCTTCCTTTAAGGCCAGCTCTGCTTCTACACGATTACACTCTTCTTCAATCCAGTCTTCCCTCATCCGTCCCAGCTGAGCTTTGAGCTCTTCTATTTCTGTTTCCCTGTAGCAAAACAAAAACCTTGTAACACTTCTGCTGAATGGTCAGTTAAAGAGTCAACATGAGGCTCCACCGCACTGGGATGGCTAAGCTGCAGAGATGCTTCAAGAAGGAAGCAAATTCCTTCATGCACCATTTCCTGTCGCCTCTGAGAGAGCTGGCAGAGATGTAAGCCAGCTGCCATGACACGTTGGCTGGTTTCTAACTGGAGTCACTGACCTCACCGCACAGCCAGCAGCCCTGAGGGCTATGCCATGATCCCAGACATTCTGAGGCACAAGTGACCTCTAGGTTAGGTCTGAACAGTACAGTGCTTAACATCTAACCTACTGCCTTTCCCCAGAGGAAATGAGAAACAGCTGCCTGGATGGGGCCCCTCTGCCTGCCAGCATCTCATAATGAGCAGCTAGAGCCAACACTGGCCTCAGACAGCAGGACGGCTCAGGGCTGTAGGCACCTGGCTTGCTTTGCCCATCGTGGAGCCAGAGGCTGCTGCACTGACGTGCAAGCAAGTGGGGAGAGGGGCCCCCTACAAGATACCCAGCCCTTGTAGATGCAGAGGTAGAGCTATCCCGAGCTGGACCACATGATCTCCGGGACTCTGCCTTGGAGCTCCGTTCAAACATCTCTTTGTGCCCACCTGGGGGCTGTGTGTGCTGGAGAGCCAACTCTCAAGAGCGTGGTTTTAGTAAAAGAGACAACATCTGTTGCTGTGTAATGCACATTGTCACTTCTTCACTCAGTGTCCATACAAAGGGATACTGTGAAAAATGTGACAAAAACACAAGCGGGCAGGCTGGTTTGTATAAGAGAGCTTTGCTTTCATTAAAGGAGAAGGGGGACATTTGTAGCCATATTCTACTCAGTGAGGTAGAACAGGAGACTAAGGCAATACATGTTGGCAGGTGGAAACTGTTTTAGGTATAAAAGGTCTCAATGCTAAATCAGACTGGTAAAAAATTATCCTTAAAAAAAATTCTATTGGGAAAGTTCAAAAAGAGGAAAACGGACAGCCACATTTGTAACTAAACTGCATGATATGTATTCACTGAGCATGCTATGAAACCTCAAATACCTGAAAACAACCTAATCAGACTGATCATATTTGAAATTTCTTCATCAACAATTATGCAGTCTAGAAGTGAGTAAAAACATTCAAGGTTCCCACCCTTAAATGCTCCCGAATAATCTTTCTAACTCTGATTTTGGAAGTGAAATATACCTTTCTTTAAGTTTGCTCTCGGATTCCTTCAGCTTTGTCTTCAAATGCCGTACTGTAACTTCTTTCTGCTGCAGCGGAGTCAAATACTGCTCTGGATTTTGTGGCTTAATGCTGTGATTGTCACCACAGGAATTGTATCTCCCTGATCGCCTGAAAAGTGAAAAACAAACCATCACATAACATCACTCTATAGCTCTTCAGTCCTGGCAAAAAGAAAAACATCCCATTGACTGATACAAAGCTGAGTCTACACTTGACTCTTTTGGGCTCCTCAGTGTCTGCACAGGTGACTATATCTGGCAAATCAAAGTACTTGAGGAAATGGCTTTAGTGCAAAATTTGCTATTTAGAGTACTTGGCTTCGGTGTCCTTAAATCAAATGAGCCATTTAACTTTAAAATACCTAGCCATCCCCTAACCCAGAATGGGTGGTGTGCCCAAGAGCAGGCAGCTGGGCCACTGGCAAGGGCACCCAGCTGCAGATACAGCCAGGCAAGGTAGCATAAGGACCAAATTCAGCTGCACACATGAGTTATGAAGCTGAGCACACTGAAGCCAGCCTAGATTCATCCCATCGAGCTTTAGGTGTGTATCTGACATGCTTGGGTGTTGAGTTGCCTGAGTGGGGAACAGCAGCAGCATGAAGGCATTTTCTTCTCTGCAATATGTCATATGGTCTGGCAGGTATCTCTTCTCTTTCCTGTATTGCAACTGAACAGGGAGGTGCCTAAGGCTGGGCAGGGTGAATTTTTGCCCCAGTGTATGATGTTTTCTGTATTACCCCACTTAACTCGCTCCAAAGCGAAAGGACCCTTTCATGACAGAACCAGTAATTCCCCATGAGAACTGATGGCATGAAACCACATAAAGGAGCCTGCCTCGGAGTGCAAACCAACTACAAAGGGCTTTGACTAAAAGTAATGTTGAATTTTACAGTGTTGAAACAACAAGGGATGGAGCACCCTGTCGCCTGCCAAGCCATCAACATGAGGGAGTCACATGTATGCTGACGAGCAAAGTGACCTGCTTGGCAACTCAGACATCTGATCCCACATTACAGTGCAGAGTCACTGGTCAGTGTGCTGAACACCAGGATGCTGAAATAAAGACTTGCCTCATCACTGGGCTGCTGTCGCTTCCTTTGTATGAGCCTGAGTTGCTGCTGCTGGCTGAAGAAGCCCTGTAACTCTGATGGATGTTAGCAGGACTCAGCTGGTTTTTGCACAGTGTTGACAAAGGGTCCTTTTCACGGGAAGCAGGTGGGCTGGCTCCAGACTTGTAGGATAAGGATCCATTATTCCGACCATAAGGGCCACGACTGGAGGGGAACCAAAACGGTCAAAGCATATTGGATTACCCTCATCATGCAACTCATTATGTGTCTTATTTTGCACACAAAGTTGTCTACACGCTAAACCAGACAGGTAACTGTGAGTGGCCAGGAAGAAATAAAGTCCTGAAGTCATCAGCCTCTGCATTTTCTTTCACTGACTGTGGGGCTCTTCATCTGAATGACATGATTGAGGGAAACCTCGGCTATTTTCACATTTCTCTGTGGATAGAACCGTTTCCAGCGATCACCCATGTTCCCTGAACTCCTGACTCCATTAGGTAATGAGTGGACTGTAGCCTGGACTGGTGCCAAAAGAACCACATTTCTCCTTTCCCTGGCCATGCCTGTGGAGAGATGCCCAACCCTGGAGGTTTGCTCTAAGACTGCTTTCCTGGTCCTCAGCAAACAGCCCAAGGAATCACAGCGTGCAGTGAAAACAGTCACTGTTCTTTTCTGCCTTTGGCATACTGGGTGCTTCAGCTGTCATTGTCAGCTATTTATTCTCTTAGATATAGCTTGAACCCCACTGAGAGCAGGCTGAAATAGTATTAAAATTGACAAAGGAAACGATGGCCTTTTCTTTCTTCCTTCCGGTTTCCCTCACACATATCTACCTTCTTTTCCCACTCTTTATTAAATAATCTGACTCTTAACTGTGTGTGCTTGAAAGCAGTTGGTATCTACGCTGCCTGAGAGCTGCCAAGGGGCTGGGCCTCTGAGGACAGCTTCTTGGGGTGCGTTCCTCGCTTGCTCATTTCGTTTTCCTTCCTGTACTACAACACTGCTACCTCTGTCCTCCCATGGAAGCTGTTCTTCTAAACTGTAATGAAAGGTCAGGTTTCAAAAAAATACGGAAAAAGGCAAATCCAGCCAGCAAAAGAGAATGCTTGCATATAAAAATTTAAATACCACAGAATTATGAAGAAAAATATCTTCTTCAAATTGTCTGACTTGGTTTCCTCCCTCCTCTGAAAATGGAACAGTTTATAAGGAACAGATGGTTGAGTGGCTGCTGCAAACCTTCATCACACTACTGCGGTTTGGATGATTTTATAATTATTTTACAATGAAGCGTAGGACTGTGGTTTGTGACAACACTGGAATGTTTCACAGTGAGTTAAGTCAAACAGTTAAAAAAGAATGTATTGCAAAGGAGACATCTCCTTCCACTTTGTACAGTGCAGCATAAAACTCTGGTGTGAGGCAGAACATGCATGGACTGTGCATAGCACAGCAATGCATTTGGAAGAGCCTAATTACAGAGGGCTTCTGACCAATTAAGTCAGTGTGCTCTAATTTAAAGTTATATTTAAAGGCACGATAATATATGAAATGATACATAATCTTACTGAAAGTAAGGTGATTTTAGGGCTTCATGTTATACTTTGTACTGTTTTTTTCCACAGCCAGTATCTTTCCTTGTTAGATTTAATCTAGACAGAGCTTATGTAATGTTTATTTTTCTAAGAGTCTCCTGCTACAGATAGGAAACCGCTCACTACGCATCATTCTGCTGGATCTCTGTACACTGGGGCACACTGTGACCTTAGAGACATCTGTGTGACTCAAGCATATGGGTGTCCTGCTGCTGGTCCCAGCCTGCCTGCCAGCTCTTCCAGAGAGGGCAGGAAACCAGTCCTGTCAATTTGAACTCTTTCCACCTACTCCAAAAAACGTAACCAGCAGGGATGGCGTGGGCAGGGCACAACGTGAGCTGCTCCATCCCAATGCCCCTCTGTTCACAAGCTGTCTGCATTTGCACTTCACACATGATAGGGATAAATCTTACTGAAATCTTTCATGAAAGATTTATTTGGATAGATGACTATGATAATTTTTTCTATTTGCATATAGTTTTAGTTATATAAAGGTTGGGCAAGGGTGTTCAACAAAAAAGCATCAAGGGCAACATTGCCTACTTCCTACAAAAAATAAGGTCATGATCTGGGAAGGTATATGCTGAGCTGACAATTTATCACAGAGAGAAAACAAAGCGATAAGATTAAAAGGTTAAGGTTAACTGGTTAGAAGTACTGCTGTTAAATAATGTACAACCAGTTGTTTCCTCCTCCACTCTAGCCAATGCCTTTTCTGCCTTACCTGATTGCATCTCCCCTACTTTTTATGAATAAACAACAAAAAAATACCAGTCAGATAATCTGACATATTGACAATTTTGTGCTCCAAATACAGCATTTTATTTTCTTTCTCATATCACAGTTCCCAGTGTAAGCGCTGCCCAAGAGGATAGTGTTACCCAAATTGTTTTAAAACTCACAATACTCGTTTTGTATGTATTAACTGCAAGTCCTTACACAGTAGTCTATCTTTCCACTAGCAACACTTGCAATATCACAGGAAAAATTGCTTTGCTTACTTGCGAGAAAAAGAGGACCTTTTGCTGCCAGCAGCTGACATATGGACTTCAGGCGCTGAAATACTGCCCGTGCTGCTGGAAGAGCTAAAATCAGCTTCGCTCCCTGGAAAAGAAAAGGGAAGAGTGAAAACATGATGGAAATTATAACTCAAAGACTATTTTCAAAATAACAGCGAATCACAAGCATCCTTCCTTTGTCCGTCCTGTGTGAATTTCAGAAGCTGTGTGAATCGTCAAACATCCCTGAGGACAAGTGCTGGATTTGTTCCAGGTTTTCAACATTTCTTCAGAACTGGCACTTCAGCAAGAGCAGAAGAAAAACATTTGGACACAAAACCCTCATGCTACAGAAGCCATTTTAGGACTCAGCTAGGAACATTTGTTGTGACAACCTGTATGCTTTCTCACAGCCATCAACACATGAATGAGGCTGCTCACGTGGCTCCTTTAGAAGCACAGTGTTTAGGAGTACACAACTGGAACTGGAGATTTCTCATGCTTTAAACCATACAAAATTGCTACTTGCTAGGAGGAAAGTTGCTTCTACTTTGGTTTCTGAATTGATGTACATATACATGTATACATGTATCAGTGTGTGGAGGCTAACAGGGTATATGCGTATGTATATGTACACACGTATGCAGGTTTTCATGCAGCACAGAAGCATAGTAAGGCAGTTCTAATAGCCTTAAAATAATCCAATAATCACGTGTGGCTCTCGGGTGCTTCTCAGGTGCCAAGCCATCTATCTGACTACTGACTTCTTATGGATCACAGCTTTTACTTCCCAGGCTCTGGCATATACAAAGAAAATTGCTCTCATTTTGCTAAGGACAGTAGTAGGTAGATGTACTAAGAAAATCTTACCATCTGGTAAAAAAACACACCCTAAAGTTAGGATTTTTTTCACTCTGTCACACAAATAAATGTCCCAGGCCATATCCAGGTCTCATGCTGCAAAGCCACAATAATGGAGGGTGACTTTATCTGAGGGGATGGAAATAACTTTCCAACATCTTTTAATCAACCAGTCAGGAGGAACATCTCTCACCTGAGAACTTTTGGGTGCTATCCCATGCACAGACACCCCTAGCCAGTGTCTGCAGGCTTATCACATATCCCATATTTGCTGTCTTGTTCCATGGGGGGGGGGAAGCAGCTGCAACCAGCACCATCCCCATTGTGGCAGATAAACCTTCAGGTACACAATCTTTCTTAAATGCTTTGCAGAGCTGATGGCGATGGGCACATCTTGCACCCCTGAATACCCAGAACCAGGGAAAGGCCTTACTGGAACGTCTCTTCTTAGCCTTAAAGAGGACATCCCAGCAACTATACTTACCATTCAGCAACTCTTAGCAACTAGTCTTAGGATCAGACATTTTCAGATTTAACCCAATTCTTTCCCAACCTCACCAGGTCTGAGACCTGGTGACCCTCTTTCTCTGTGGCTTTGGTTCAGGCCAGCTCAGAGTTCAAAGTGCTCAAATGCAAAGCTTAGCTCTTCAAAAGGGTACCCAGGCACCCAGCTTTATCACCTCTAACCAACTTCGTGCCTAGTCCAACACCCTTGAGAATCAGACCCAAGTCACCACAGCTGTAATCAGATCAGAACCACATGCAAGTTTGCACAGGATGGAGGGAGAGCAGCAGACGCTTTGCTTCACAGAGTATTTAAATCATGCCTACAGATGTAGATGTCAGTGACCCTCTCCTTGGGGAAACAAAATGATCGTGGGACACGATGTCCAAAGCTGCAACAGTGTTTTCCTGATAAACAAAACATTCTAGAAGACTACAGTATACTCCCTGTCTTAGTGACACGCTACTCCCAAATCTGCTTTTCCAAACAAGACCCGAACAGGTAAACACGTCGCACGGATACTGTACCTTCGGTGTTTGGGTCCCCAAAGCATTCCTGCTCTTGCAAGATGCCAGCAGCTTTCCAAAGCCAAGTCCTGGCTGCAGCACAGAGAGCAGGAGCCCTTGCTGAGGCTTATCTCTGCTTAAGTAGACCACATCATAATCAGATCTTGCTATCGAAAGCATTTCAAGGAAGCAAGGCTTAATAATCACCTCTCCCTGACCCGCCTGGCTTGGAGTGAAGCTCTGGGAAGGGCTGCCGAGCCCTGCTGATAAGAATCAGCAGAGCCTGAAAACGCAACCATCTGGAAGGCTGAGGCTTCTGAAAGACTGAACTGCATCTGAGACCAGGAACTGTGTCGGCAAAGCACGAATTAACCTGTCTGGCCCCAATTCTGATAACAAGCTGCACACAAGCTTAACACCGAGGAGACTACTTATGCTTAAAATTAGGCATGTGGCTATTTATAGGATCTTCAAGAACATTTTATAAATTAAAGGGGTCACTGCTACTCTTGTTTCCAAGTGTGTTAGTGATGTTCAAGCCAGCTCTGTGTGTAGCAGAGCTCAACAGCAATGTTACTAGGAGACTTTAAAAAATATTTTCTGCCATTTGGTAGACATCTCTAAGCAAAACAACATGGAATCTATCCATATAATACCAATTGCAACATATTCTTCTGAGTAAGCGTTAATTCTATCTTACAAATGTCTTAACAAAGAGATGAAACTCCTTGCCTAGCAGCAATGTGGGCGGGAGCCGAACACAGCCTCTCATCTCTCCTAACGCCATTCTCCAGGCTGACAGCTCCCCAAAGATGCCTGTTGACTATTTTTATTGCTGTGACAATGCAAAAGCTCATATATGTGAGCCCCAGAACAGCCCATCAATTCAGCATTAACCAGGAAAGAGGCTGACATTTCTCAGAAACATATTCTTTCGTCCTAACTGGCCATGACACTTGTTCAGCTCTGATCTGAGTCTTTCCTGTTAAGAGGACTGTATTGCCCACCTTTTCCTGCAAAAGTTGCTATGCATTGAGCTGATGGATTCAGCGGTATCTCATCTGAAATTCACTCATACATATTCTTCCATGCTCCAGCCACTCAGTGTCATGGCACTAACAGCCTGCCAGCAGGTAAGCCAGCTCAGGAACACGCTCTGATGGAAATGCTTGTGTCGCGTGAATGGCACCTGATGCTCTGGCCTCTCCCTGCTTTTCAGTGGGCTCTAAGCAAGCAGCATACCCATGCCACAGGAGCCGAGCTGTGCACTGCTCTGTGCAGTGGGAAGAACAACCCAAGGATGGCCAACAAAGTACTGTAACATTTTGCAGGCTTGCTCCTTGCCTGGAATGGGCATCTGAGAAGCAGGAGTGAAATCATACAGCATCTAGCGCTATTCCTGCACTTTACTGCTTGATGGGCGACAGCACTGAGCTAGGAGTGCGCTGCAGACAGCGTCACGCTTTGTGCTGCCTTTTAGCCTCCTTGCTGCCCTGACAGCACCGCGACAGTCACCGAGCTCCAGCTGACAGGGAGGGGAGGAGAAGGGAGCCTCTAGCTCGGTGACTGTGTGCTGCACCCGTTCCCCGGAGCACAGGCAGCGTGGGCAGGCATGCTGGCAGGGATGCCACCACAGAGAGGACGGTGGTGGTCCAGCAGACCCAAGTGCTCTGCACTGTCCTGCCACAGCACAGGAATCAACTGGGAAACCTCCTACTCATTACTCAAGGGGAAATTTCCCACGCTGCATGTGATGCAATTACAAATTTCAGGGCGAGACTGAGGAGTGGGACAAAGCGCTGCCTGTGCAAGGGCAGGTACGCCTGCGGCTGGCACTGCTGCCTGTTTATCCCCCTCCTGCACCACGGCCATTGCACCCACATTTTGGGTGTAGAAAAGCCCCGCCTTTATCTCCGCTCTCTGCACTGCCTCAGTCATAGGGCACGGATAATGATGCAGTACAGTGACTGTGCCGTAGATAGCATCCACAGCTTTTACAGGTAGAACAGATTAGGAATACCGGGCTTTTGGGCCTACCGGGACAGTATGCAAGCACAGAAATACCATGTCATGTATGTATATACATATACATACACAGTATATACAGTTCTTACACAGAGTCACACAATAACCTCACATGCACACCTGGAGTACAGCATCCCAGTCTGCTATTTCCAGCCATTACATATGGTTGGATACCTTGTATGGACTTCTGGCCTCAATATGAAAATTTTGCTTGCACTTTAGCATTTAATCTTTTTTTCTTCTATAAGAATAAAGCTCAAGCTTTCTTGTGTGCATTTTCATGTCTATTTGCTATCTAAGTAATAAGATTAAAATATGGAAAAGAGGAAAAAGTTAAAGTAATATCTGTGATAGCAACATTGCATCAGAACTGGATTTCCAAAACTGAGGATGCATATAAGCTTATTAAAATTTAGTCTTTTTGTGCAAATCTTTCCTATTTGCAACTTCACCACCGTTTCATAGCTGCCAAAGTATGTAAATCATAGATTTTACCTATCTGACTTCATAAACATGACCTCTTTATGTATATGTCACCCTTGGTGCTAGTTTGCATATAGTTACCCAGTGAAACAGAGCTGTAAAGAAAACATTGCTGACAGAGACACCTTGTTCTCAAAATATAAAGCACTTAAATTTGCTGAGCTTCTTTGCCTTAAAAATCATCCTGTTATACGGCAAAGAGACCAAAATATGCATCTATGTTCACCATGCTGGTGCAGCAACTAGAGGAGTAAGTGGCATGCTGTCTCTGTAGATAGCTTTCTTTAGAGACCCCAGGGGAAGAGATAAGGCCTGGCTGTGTAAAAAAACTCCAGCAAAGCCATTAGAAAGAGCTATAAAAGTGGAGGAAATTCAGTTGTAATGCCCACTATTAAAAGGATCTGTACTTTTAAGAGATTTGGTTTCATTTATCTTGAAACCTTTAACTCACAGCTATGTCTCTAGTTCCAATATTTAACAGCATAAGTGTATTTCCAGGGAGCGCTAATGCTGCTGCTTTTCTATTTAATATGGGTTTTTCCTGCAAGATTGTTTTTGTACACTACAAGCAATCTAGGAAAGAAAACCACACTGCCCACATGCACGGACAAACATAAGAAAAAGAAACTGCAAAGAAGTGATGAAGTCTTGCTTTAACATTTCAGGCTTTTCTTCAGATAACACCCTTAAAAATGTCCCATTTCAAGGGCCTAGTGGGAAATTTACTTGATTCCCTCTGTCAAGCCCATAGCTGACAGTGTGTTTCAGCTCTAGCCCCTGGCCTCTGACGTTACTTATTTGACTTGCTATTACTACAGATAAGACTCTTATTTTGGACTTACTATTATATTTCACACCAGATAGTAACTGGGTAAAAGCAGATATAAACCTGGGAGCAAGGAACAGGACACAGCACTCCCCTCCATGTGGACTGCTCTAGTCTTTGGGTGACACAAGCTGCTCACACGCTCCACCTCTGTGCCCATGTCTCAAACTCTCCACTGCCATGAGGTCTAGAATCAGTGGAGGAAACCGAGGATGACCAGTAGGCTGCAGTGGTTCAGGAACTCTTACGAGAAGTATGGATTTGAACTCCTTTGGCCTAAGAAGGACACTGAACTGATCTTCTCCCTGAGCTCTAACTGCTCAGTTGCAACACAAAACCAGCTAGTAGCACTGGCGTTGGCCACATTTAAAAGGAATGAAATGTGGTGGTAGCCTTCACTCACATTGGCACACTCAGGACTACAAGTAGGTGGCTAAGTCTGGGAGATGGGCACTCTGCCATCTCCGGGGGATTCCTGAAGATGTGTTTGTCCTGGTTTCAGTTTGAATAGAACTAATTCCATTCAGTGATTGTACTTCTCAGCTAAGTCTCTTCTATGTAACTGAACTTTCTGAAGTCAACAGAGTATTTTCAGTGTCTGCTTCTAGCAGTGGTAACTCTTGATGTTTATAGTAACTGCCAAGGATTGGTGTGCAGACCAAGGTCTCTGCTAACTCTTGTGTACCAGGCTGAGCGGTGCAGAAAGTGAAAGGCCACACCCGCAGGGAGGAGCAGCCAGGACAGGTGATCCTAAATCTTGACACCGCACTTGCTTATCAGACAGATCTGTTAAACACACTTTAGCTGATTGCACAGTGCAGTAACAGCTGGCAAAGATGCAGTCAGAGGGGATGTGGAGGAAAACTTTCAGTGTGGGACTCCATAAATTGTTTAAACCTGCTGGGTTAAGAAGCTTTCAGCTCAATACCAGGCAGAAGACTTTGGGGAACAACTGCAATGCAGGTTCTGCTTCCCTGTATTTGGATCTAAACTCGATGTTACAAATCATCAATTCAGACTGCTGGTTGTGTGATCTAAACTAATTGATCTTGTTTTTTACTCATCTTCCTTGCTTACTCTTCTTCCTTTGGAAGAAGTGTTGTTATAAAATAATTAAAATTTATCTCATTAAGCAGTTTTCTGATCCCATCTAGATACTATAGTTTTGGTAGTAAATTGAACTACATTAATGCAAACTATAATCACTGCAGATCTCAAAATGAATACAGAATGTGACTTCTGTATGCTGTGAAACCACAATCAATCAAACTCTTTTCTAACAGCACAATCACTACAAACTAATTACTGATATTGGCTGAGAGCCATCATGTATATTCTGCATAACACTATGATCTGGGTTTGTGTTCTTCTTAATTGTTTTTAATTCATGGGTTTGTAGAGCAGCCACAAGCAGATGTCAGAACAGACAAAGAGCATTACAATTTTGGGGTTTTTTTTTCTGTTTTCTGTATCTTAAGGAGATTCCTCATACAGAAATCAGCCTGACCTAATTATTTTTTGTGCTTCTATACACGCTTTGAGCTGTTCCAAAAACACCTTAAAAATAGGTCCCATAAGTTTTCTCTTCTCAGCCTGAAATGACCTTTGTGGGGTGGAACATATGTTCACAGCACATAAGGGAACAGTCTGGGGAACTTACTTTCCTGTTCAAGCAAAAAGTCTCTTTGGATCAGATATAGAAGGATGCTGCTCAACAGAAAGCAATCTCAATAGAAACACTGAAGCTGGAGGTTCAAAAAATATAGGTAGTTGTATAACATGATACACAACTTGCATTTGACAGTTTTATGAAACATGTGTAAAACCACCTATGGAAAAGTATCTTTTATAAGCATATAGTGTCACCTCAGGAGATTTTTTTTTATGCACATGGCAGTGCTATTTGGTCTGTTTGAAGGGAAATGGATAGGCAGGTCAGAATTATTTTTAGGAGCTGGAAAATGTAATCTTTGGCAGGGATGACTTAGCAGCACACAGAAAGGGATGGAACTCCACCACAGACTGGGAAACCATCCCAGCCCTCTTGTCACGTTGGTGGCAGAAGTTTAACAACGGGCTTTCAGAGGCCCCTTCAACACATCTCCTAAATCTGGTTTCCATGCACAAGGAGGGGATAGGCTGGCTGGGCACAGCAATTAACTGTGCAGGCATGCGTTCACAGCATATATGCAAATGCAATGAAATCAGATGCTAAACCTGATTCAGCTGAAAGCTTCTGTACAGTCATCCTTAATATAAGACATATGGTTTTCATTATAATGTGCATAAAACATTTTAAATCAATTTGACGTGTTTTCAACTGGCAAGAGAAAAAACACTGGAAGGAGAAACACATCTGGGAGGTAACTAACTAACAACCCTGCAGTCCCAGGATGAAAAGTGAAATTTGTCATAAGCTAATCAAATATTTACTGTAAGGCACACATTGAAATGATTACAAAAACCTCACAGAGCTCAAGTGTCGTGTATTGAAAAAAACAGTAAATCTCTACCCAGCATATCAACTGGTTGCCTAAAATGCATTTTTTACAGTAATAAAGCCAAGGTAGGTCCAAGGGCAACGCATTTCAGGTTATGACTGCTGTCATTTGCTGCTTTTCCCACCCCCCAATGAATGCTTATTGTCAAGAAGCACAAATGGCAGAAAAGCAGCCTGTGCTTTTTCAGCTTATTAATCCTTGAGGGTCTGTGGTCACACTGTATTCTGCCAAATCTAGCAAACAGTCACAGCGTGGCTGGATTTCGAAATCCAACAGCGTCCTATTACTGACAGCATTTCAGAAGGGAGGAACAGAGACGTCTAATGAAGTGCCTCAGTGTTGAAGCAGGCCAAGGCCCATAAAACTGATAAAATATGAAACAAACCCTGCAGATTTTAATTTCCTTTAAATATACTTTACGTAACTGTATATATAAGATACACTATTATAAAGTAGGTTTAGTATTTTGTTGTGTCACATGGGGCCAGTTCTGTTTAACATCTTTATCAATGATCTGGATGAGAAGATTGAGTGCACCCTTAGTAAGTTTGCAGATGACACCAAGCTGGGTGGAAGTGTTGATCTGCTCGAGGGTAGGGAGGCTCTGCAGAGGGATCTAGACAGACTAGATCAGTGGGCCAAGACCAATTGTATAAGTTTCAATAAGGCCAAATGGCAGGTTCTGTACTGTGGCCACAACAACCCCATGCAACACTACAGGCTTGGGGAGGAGTGGCTGGAAAGCTGCTCAGCAGAGAGAGACCTGGGGGTGTTGATTGACAGCCGATTGAACATGAACCAGCAGTGTACCCAGCTGGCCAAGAAGGCCAATGGCATCCTGGCCTGTATCGGGAATAGTGTGTCCAGCAGCACTAGGGAAGTGATTTTACCCCTGTACTTGGAGCTGGTGAGGCTGCATCTTGAGTACTGTGTTCAGTTTTGGGCCCCTCACCACAAGAAGGCCATTGAGGCACTAGAGTGTATCTAAAGAGCAAAATAAGCTGGTGAAGGGTCTAGAGCACGTCTTATGACAGCAGCTGAGGGAACTGTGGTTGTTTAGCCTGGAGAAAAGGAGGCTCAGGGCCAGATTTAGCTTTGAAGTGGGAGGTGGCTACACAATATCTCCCCTTCACACCACCAAGAACACACGTAACATCCAGCAGGAAGGACTGGATGAAGAGATGGGGTTCTCATCCTCCTAGCTTATCATGCCCCTTTCCAGATCCTCCATAAATCCACCCAATTTTGGATGCTTGCCTGTCTTCATTACCCCCTGCTACATGGGGGAATCCAAACAGGCCTGAATTTCCCACAGCTCTCAACTCCATTAGGAGACTACCCAACTCCTGCACCCAACACATCTGAGAAAAGTAACGTCTACAATCTAGATTTTTGGGTAACCTCTATCTAGCTGCTCTTCTGGCTGCTGGGTTTTATGTTGTCTAATTTTGGTTTATTTATTGGAACAGAGACTAACTGTGCATTTCTCCCTTCTCCTAGGCTCTTCCTGAGCTCAGAATCGAACTTCCAAGTGAAAACCAAAACAGTAGTGAAGGCATCTAAAACCTAGCCTCACCAGGATTTAGATATCTAGGTACATAAAATCAAGTAAAATGCCACTGCTTTCATAGGCCAAATATTCAAAATGCCACCGCTATCTGCAAAGCTCTGCTTAGTTGTTGAGGCAATTAACTGCCAACTTACCCAATGTCTTTACTCCACAGTGAAATCAAATAAGTGAGAGATGCATGACTTAAATAAAGATATTCCCTTAGCTTTCCATGCCTACATATAAATACAAATATATAAACACAAGTAATATATAGACATATCCACTCAATACTGTTACAAAGGTATTTAAAGTAATTACTCTGAGGGAAACAAAAACTTTTAGATAGTAATTTGGTCTCCAAAGAACAAAGTTCAGAGAACTATTTATGATTTGAAGTCAAACAAGGCCAGAAAATAGAAAACTAGAATTTTCTATGTTGTTTGAAATAATGCTTTAATTTTGAAAACAGACAAATTTCTTCCTCCTTTTAAAAAGGGACTAAAAACATTAAAAGATCTACCAAAACATTCTAAATATTTTAGATCGAATATTGTCTTTGTGCAGTCTGAAACAAAGGTTTTCTTTAATGTTTTGATTTGGCAGCAAACTGCCAAATCAGTTATTTGCATAGCTCCACTTTGAACATAGTAAGATGTCAGACAAAAAAGAAATAGGGGATGTAAAGGAAAATGGAAAAGGAAATAATCTATCAATTCTTGAGTAAACGTTGCTCAGAAAGCAGTTTAAATCCCAGGATCCTCATTAAAAAGGCATTAATAACCTGGAGGAATTCCAAAAATGGTCAAAAATAATGATAACAGCATTACAGGGGACTGTTTACAAAGGGAGATTAGGGAAATGCAATTTGTGTATTCTAAGATAAAAATGGATACTGGCAACACTGTTTATGATGGGGAGAAGGAATATAACTGGAAAACTGTAAAGAAAACCATGTAACAGAAACACAAGATTCTGACTGCAATGCCTGTTATTTAATGAAAAATGACTTGAAATAAAAACTGATGGTTGGTGGGAGTTGTGCATAGTAAAATGTAGCTGAAGTAGGTTCAGAATACTTTAACCAGGGAAGTAGAAAGCTGTTTTAAACACTGGCATAAATAAAACAGATTGTAATTTAAAAGCAGAGTGCACAAAAAACAAAAAAAAAATCTCCTAAGGGAAGACTTATAATGGCCTCTTTCATACGCATAGCATTTCTTTTTGTGAAGGTGAAGCAGGCAGAAAACCACAGAAAATAGCAAGAAGGAGCAGAAAATTTGTTGCAGTAAATACACGAATCGCGAAGCGTATTCTAGCTTGACTTCACACACATTTTAAAACAAATACTTAAGATTGTGCAGTGTATATAGCATCAGTTTGTCCTTTTTGGCACATGTTCCACTCTGCATTAGCAGAGAAAAAATAAAACCTGCTTGAATATACAAACATAATTTTTTTTTTACTAAAGATCACAGCTATTGCCATCTTCTATACCTGCCTCAGCTCTGACCTCTAAACCACAGTGCCCTTCTTATGCCAGGCACTCAGCCATCTTTTCCAGATTCAGGAGCACATCTCCACAATCCCCATGAGACCTGTCTCTCTATTAACAGACATTTGGAGCTAAAAGATTAATTGTCTGGCATGAGTCTCACCCTGTCCAGCAGCCTGGGCACTCCCTGCAAAAGCCCCACATCCACAGCCCCTGCTCACTCCAAATTGCAGTTTGAGCTGTGGCTCTCTCACGGACCAAGCACAATGCTAAGCTTGAGGCTGCAAGCATCTTCAGGCAAGAATCTTCCTTTAACGGTGGCTGTCCCACTTTTCTTACATCTAGAGTGGTACTGGAACAATTAATGGGCCAGAAAGAGAGAAAGGAGTTATGGTGTGCCTGCAGGGAACTCAGCTTCAAACCCCCACTAAAACAGTTACTAAATTAAACCAGGTGGAACAGCTTCCCTGCACCTCCTCAGCCTGCCCAGCAGCCCTCTATTAGGGTACTCTTCTCCTTTGTGCTCAAGTCCATCCTCCAAAAGAGGCACAAACAGATCATAATGTATGTTTCCTTTCTCTTTACAGAGCTAAGTAACAGGCATCTCCTTTTATTAACTTATTTATGTATTTATTTCGGTGAGGAAGGAGATAAGCACCTAACTGCAGAATATTTGTGTCCAAGACCCTGAATTGCAGGTGGCCTGTGCCATCAGCCCACAGCTGGGCAAGTCATTATTTAGGACAGGTGGGACTCAGGCTTTCACCTTTTACTTGCCAGTTTCTTGCTGGTTTCTGATTCAGATCCTCCATTTTTCCTGTGATACCTGGCTGCTTGTTGCAGCCTGAGAGTTTGCTCAACAAAAAGAGATACATGTCTTGAGAGGCCGCAGCCCAACCATTAATTGCCTATGTCTCTACAAAGCAATGTCTGAAATAATTTTTTTGAAACGGGTGGATTATAAAATCTGTGACATAGCATTAAAAGATTGTTTTTCTAGGCCACTTTAACAGGAACTTGTATATTTGGGTTCAACAACATGAAACACTTTAAAGACTAAACACTCTTTGTAGTTGCTACTTTGTTTATTCTCGTTTGAAAGAAATACTTGGCTATTTGAACATGCTTTTGACATCAATGAAGGCAAATTTGTTTAAATTAAAAGTTTAATTCTAAAATATGTATAAATTCAAACTAAAAAAACTAGCACCACAATAATAATTTTTACCTAACTTTCTAAGCATCTTTTGCTCAATCTATTTGTATTCTGATTACACTCCAGTATTATCTCTTGGAAATTACAGAAGGTAATTTTTTTTTCACTTTTTTTCACTTCAGTGAAAGCACTTTTTCACTTCACTTTTTTTTCCACTTCAGTGCAATTTAGTTAGCTCAAGACCATGAATTCACATGTCTCTCATCTCTGGAACAGCTCCCCTGATGCCCAGAAGAAGGGAAATGGCAGATTCACCTGTTAAAGCTGTTCCATCTCTTGTGAGCAATGGGACCAGCCACTGGACCAGAAAAAGAGACCCAGTCTTCATCAGCAGCCCATAGCTGCTGGAGGTTGTCTAAGGAGACCTGCAGATTGAAATTCCACCTCTTCTGAATCACAAAACCCGTAGGAGTTATGCCAGACAGAGGAGCTACAATGGATCTACTGGCTGCACTGGGTTCATTGACCCAACTGGGCAGGATCACTCTGAAACTGCCACAGGGACCCAAACATTCTTGAGGCATGCGGAGGGGGCTGGACTATGCAAATGACAGACCACCCAGTAGCAGCTTCCATCCTACCACTGTCCACCAGACCTCACAGCACTGAGACCTACAACACACCAAACCTTCACAGGGTGACAGCCCTCCATGCTTACTTCAGGACTCAAGCTTTGAGGGTAGCATGGGCATGAATCCGGACACAGCAGCCTCGCTCCTGGAGGGTGAGATGTGTATATTAATCTCCTCACAAAGCACACCCCGTCCTCTGGTACCCATGGTGACTGAGTCCTTAATAACTCCCTGTGCTGGCAGGTCAAGTAAGCAAATCTACACAGCTCCATAGCAACAGACATGAAATTAAAGCGGATCCCATCAGTGAAATATGCAGGAGGGCTCAGTGCATACAGAATTATTATCCAGAAACACTGTTATTTAAAAAATCAGCAGTAGCTATTTTTGTATGGACCCAAAATGAAAGGTGAAGAGAAGGAAGAAAAGTAACAATAAATAAGAAAAAGGAACAGAGCTGAAAACCACCACCACTGTATTTGTTGGACCCTGTGTTAGAAAAGGTCTCAGAAACTGTTGTCCCAAATAAAATTATGAAGTGCACATATAAAAAAGGGAGAAGGGTTAGATTAAAACTCTACAGGAAATAAATGTTGCTTACCATTGCATTTGAACATCAGGATGGTTATGTTGGCTGCTATCAGGTGTGGGACAGAAGTGAAGCATTCGAACCATGTGCTTACATCTGAGGAAAATGACAAATGTTCAAGTGCTTCCTCCCTTTTTATTGCCAAGGTGAGGTTTTAAAAAGCAGATGGAGAGCCTTCCAGAAGCACACATAATTGACCACTGTGTATCTGCTCTTTTTCAAATACTGAGCTGCTGAAAAATCCAATGCTCAAGTTAAAGCTATGCTCATCAGGTTTATGTTATGCAGGGAATTTGGGCTTTTGCTCTTCCTCTTTTCACCTGCAAGCTCCTTTGCACCCCTCAGAGAATTTATGCTTTACGCTTATCAACAAACATGGTCACATCAAGAGATTGCTTATTATTTTTTCAAATACTTCGAGGATGTATAGAAGAAACAAACACATGGAGAGCTTACAGTCATAGGCAAGATGCTCTATCATTTGTTATCAACTTCATCTTTAGAAATTTTTTATGTTCTATGACCAATTATTTAAAGTACACTGAATCAGGTGTAGCTCATTTCCTAATTTCAGTATTCTTATGCACATGACACTGGCCACATATTTAACTATCTGAATATTGTCAGAAATGGAAGCATGAATCTTCCCATTTTCACAAGTAAAGTTCTGACTGCAGGATGGGAGCATGATGTACTCCGACTAAATCCTGCATTTGTAACCAGGCTAAATGGTGTTCCACATACCCTTGTTCTTAATTATCCCTCCCCCAGAAAAGGTGCAGTCTTGGAATGTGGGTTACAAAGTACTGCTAAATAAGCCACAGCAGAAAGAGAGACATATTACACTGAGGTCACCAGTCTTCTCATTGCTTTCACCTTTGCATGATCCTGCTTTTAGAATAAAGCATAGCAATTTATTTTAGGGATTAGTCAAGGCAGGTTGCTACCTTCAAATACAAGTTTCCTACTGGGGTTTTTTTTTCAAACAGCCAAACAATGTAATTTTGCCTTAGAATACATAGTACACCAGCAACATTTAAAAGAAGTATTTCAGCAGAAGAGGTAGAAGCACAAACTAGTAGTTATAAACAACAATGAATCTCTTTGCATGCCACAGATCTATCCAAATTAGCACATTCGGTAACTTGTTTTCTGTGTTCTGTACCGTTGTTCCTGACCAACGGGGACAACGGCTCTATTATTTTTCCCACTGCTTGCAGAAATTTAGTACAGAGAACGAACAAAAGCCATCCAAAAAATACAAAATACAATGTTCTTGGATAAATGCACCAGTAAAACATGTCTTTCTAGTATTTCATCAGCCTTCCCAAGATAAAACAAATTCCTACCATTGCACCCTTCTGCCATCAGAAAGGTGAAGATCTTGGCAGTGACATATATTTCCAGAAACACCTTTAAGACAATCCTCTTGCAGAATTTATACACCAACTAATCTGTTTTTCAAGTGATGTACATACATATATATCAATCAGACACTATTATTCCCACACTGTCATAGAATCATAGAATGGTTTGGGTTGGAAGAGACCTCAAAGATCACCTAGGTCTAACACCCCTGCCATGGCAGAGACACCTCCCACTAGACCAGGTTACTCAAGGCCCCATCCAACCTGGCCTTGAACACCTCGAGGGATGGAGCATCCACTACCCTCCTGGGCAACCTGTGCCAGTGTCTCACCACCCTCAGGTTAAAGAATTTCCTTCTAATTTCCAATCTAAATCTACCATCTCACAGTTTAAAGCCATTACCCTCATCCTGTCACTACTGGCCTTTATGAAAAGTCCCTCCCCAGCCTTCTTGTAGACGCCCTTCAGGTACTGGAATAAGGTCTCCCCTGAACCTTCTCTTCTCCAGGCTGAACAACCCCAACTCTCTCAGCCTGTCTTCATAGGGGAGGTCTTCCAGCCCTCTAATTATCCTTGTAGCCCTCCTCTGGACCCTCTCCAACAGGTCCATGTCCTTCTTGTACTGGGGGCTCCAGAGCTGGACACAGTACTTAAGGTGGAGTCTCACAAGAGCTGAGTAGAGGGGCAGAATCCCCTCCCTCGACCTACTGGCCACACTCCTTTTAATGCAGCCCAGGATATGCTTGGCTTTCTGGGCTGCACTGGCACATTGCTGGCTCATACTTGAAGACAGGGAGCAAGATGACAGAAGGTCTGTAAAGTCATACAGCCCGATGTCAGTAACATAACCTAAATCAGAGCTTTAGGTTTTCTTTTTAAAATAACCAAAGTGACTGCTTTTAGAATATGGACAAATATGAAAGTAGAGTAGCAATATGGATAAACTTATCTGCTAATTTTACACTAACAGATTAACTAGCCACTACTCTTTGCTCGCACTGTGTGGCCCCAAGAATAAATTCCTGGACATTCAGTATCCTGGGAATCTAACCCTCACACACAGGACAATAAAAACAAAAAATCTGCAGGAAGAGCATTACCTCTTGACAGCTAGACATTTTTAACATCTAGATACAATCTGCAGCTAACACCTGCATTTTCTATCTAATCTGTTTGGTTCATTTAGCTCTGTCTGCAATATTCCCAAATGCCCAGAGTCATTTCCCTTGCCTCCTTTTTGTTAACTATCATCAGCTCCAATGCTGATTAAAACAGCACCCATAACTGCCCTGTACTAACAGCCAATTAAATCCAACACAGTCCACTCTACCTGCCTCTCCTAAAACTCTTAATAGTCCTAAAGTCTTCAAAGACTAATGTGTTCAGACTAGGACATAACCCAAGGCTCATTGACTCGTGATGTGACAAATTCACCATTCATCAGTAGAGAAGATCATACCGGCAACTCATGCTGAGCACAATGTTATTTACTATGTCTCAAAGTTAAATGACATTTTTCATTGAAAAGTGATTGCTGAAAGCTACTTTTTAAATTCTTCCATTCCTGTGAACTCATTGTAAGTGAAATGGCAGTACATGGACATGAAAATAAGGCAGGAAAAGCACAAATTGTGCCTTGCAAATACTTAACTACAGGTCTGGGTGAGGCACTACTTAAAGGAAAAAAAGTTCAGACAACACAGAAACACAGAATTGCTGGGGGTGGAAGGGACCTCTTGAGACCACCTACTCCAACTCCCTGCTCAAGTAAGCCTAGCTGAAGGAGGCTGACCAGGACTGTGCCTAGTTGTTTTGAGTACCTCCATGGATGGAGACTCCACCCACAACCTCTGTAGTCAACCTGTGCCAGTGTCTGACCGTTGTCACAGTAAGAAAAAGTGTTTTCTTGGGTTCATACGGAATTTCACTTTCTTTAATTTCTGCTCATTGCCTATTGTCCAACAAACATAGGTGCTCTATGTGGTGAAAGCATCTGAGATCTGCTCATTAATTTGAACAGACCAGAGTCTTAAAACCTGAGATCTCGATGACAGCCCTTCATAGAATGATAGAATCATA
>VZZY01012147.1:0-20211 GCA_013400335.1 Eurystomus gularis
TGGCCAAACCAGGACAGTTGCCTACTGAAGGCATCTGCTGATCTGCATCCACTGGCAGAGGGGTTAGACCAGGAGTTTTCAGGTGGACCTGGGTGAGCAGCGCTTCTGTGACCTTGCAGACTGCCTGACCCATAGCCCAGGGGACAGGGCAGACTGGGTCAGCCCTGACTGATGCTGGCCACATCACCCTGTCCTCCCCCACATCCTCTTACCTCCTTGTCTCCCACCTGACCTGCCAGGTTAGTCTGCAAAGCCTCAGCAGATCCAAGGCCCCACGGGAATAATATCCACTGGTACTAATGCAATTAGGACAATTAAAGAATATAATGATGGTAATAAAGATGGGCAATATGGAAGCAGGCATGCAAATCATCTATGGAGGTGTTTCCCTTGAAGGACAACTTCTTGAGAACAATTTCTACATGAGGTGCTCTTCTTTTTTTAGGCTGTTAAAAGCATATTTGTCAGGTAGGACTTCTTTTATCTTAACATCTTTCTTGTCTTTTCAGGATAATGCTTTTATTACGTGATTTAAAGGGAGAAAAAAGTGTAAATAAGCCAGATGTGACTTCTGTAGCTTGGAAGGAGCTATTACTTGACCCTGCAGCTTAATAAAAGTGCTTTTACTGACTTTTTTTTTTTTAATATAAAGGTAGGCACCGATCAGTGCTACTGATCGAAATGTGTATAGCAGCTTTCAGTTCTCCTCTGAGCTTCAAGCTCTCCTGAAAGCAGGCCATGAATTATTAAGTCAGTAGATTACCTTAACTGGAAGGTATGCAGCTACTGCTGCATCAGTCAAGTTGGGGATCACCCTGTGGGGCAGGCAGGTTCCCCATAGAGGGTTAGAAACCTGAAATTGTAAGGCTGTCCTTGCCTTCCCTACCTCATATAGGAAGTCTGCAGCAGCCTACAGGAAGTTCTGCTCCATATCACGCTGTCCTGCTCCAAAGTGGATATCAAGTCTTCAGGCTGGATATTTTCATTTTTGTGCTTTAAAAAATTCCTCCCAAGGACTTTCCTTGGCACAGCATTTATTTTTTTTTTCTTTTTCTTTTTTTTTTCCCTGAACAAACATTTATTTTACCTTTCTGTTTTTATTAAGATATATTAGGGTCCGGGGTGCGGATTCCTCCTCGTCATGGCCAGAGAGCCCTAAGCATTGTTTTTTTCATGCTCTTCTTGGGTAACAAATTACTTGTTAGAGCAGGGCCATGATCCTTCTGGCCTCCCTGATAGGTGGCTTCACCAGGGGCCACTGGAATTAAAGGATGTGAGAGGAAGCAAGGAGGGTGTAAGAGCAGCAAATCCGCCAGGGTAGAGTCCAAAACCCATCTCAGTACCCCACCTCCTTCCCATTGCCCCAGGGCAGCAAACTCCTCTGTGGTGGGGCAGGCATCTCTCCAGCCCAGCTGCTGCTTCAGTAAGTGCCCATAGGCCTTTGGGGAGCTGGGCTTCAGACCTCACTGCCCACCTTCTCCTTTCCAAAACCTCTCTCTGGCCCAGGATGAGGGACCTTCACTGACCCCCCGAGTTGATATAGGCTTTGAGTACTGCAGTAGAAATAAGACACTGAGTCTGAAGCCGGCAGCAGCAAGGCTCCTATGTGCTCCTTTATAAGCATTCATATGTCTCTGCTTTGAACTCCCCAGATCACCTTCTGAATTCGTAACCAAGAGAAACATCCAACTCTGCATTAAGTCAAAGCTGTCCCTTGGGCCTCATAGGTGGTGATAGGAACATCTCAGCTCCCGAGTTTATATTCTCATAAATCTTGAAGAAGGTGATTTTTCCTTTCGTTTTTTTTTTTTTTTTCCTCCCTTTCTCTCCCTGCTTTAATTACCAGCCACAGGCATCGTACTGATGAACAGCCCAGTGCAGGGCATGCTCTCCTTGCCATGGCTGGAGTGTGAGTCCTCCCTGCCAGCAGAGCCCAAGTAAAGCTGTGCTTACAGAATTGCTGAAATCCCAACCCCTGCTAAGGTTTCCAAGGACTCCTGTTAAAATCCGCAGGGCTTGTGCCACTCCCTTGAGAGAGCCAAGGGGATGCTGAAAAAATCTGGGTGCAGAGCTGTGAATGCAGCCTTTTTCTGCATGGCCTTCAGGGCTGTTCCTTTCCTGATGACAGTGATTATCATGTTTGCTAACAAAAAGAGACAGGGAAGGAGGAATAGAGACCATCCCTCTGACTTCCCTCCTCTGGTGTATGACCAGGTTGGCTGCTGGCATTGGTGTAGTAACATGGGAGCTAGCAAGGATAGTGTTTCCCCAGGTCCAGACAGGCTGTTGGCTCCATCCTGGCGTCTGTGATGGGAGACCAGCAGCAGGTACGATGTCACCAAAGATACCCTGCATGACACGCCGTGCTGTGCAGCTAAATTAAAGGACTACATGGGCCAAAGTACAAGCTGCTTTTTAGGAAAACCCACTGACTCGCTTGGGGAAGCAGCAAGGCAGAAGTTGCTGGAGGCAGATGGTGCTTTCCATCATCTGCTTACTGCTACATCGCTTCACCTCAAGTGATTTTCATTTTGGTGAGCAAATATTTCAGGCTGACAATTTTAATGGCATCCTGTGCACAGTACCAGCCAACCAAGGGCTCCAAAGCCTGCTGCTGCCTGCTTTACCTCACCTGCAGCAGGTACTGCCCTGGACCTTGGCCTCCTGATGCATCATGTCTGTGGATGCAGGCTGGGCCCCAGACTCTGGTGAGGACTCGCCACGTTTAAAGGGCAATGATATATTGAGAAGCACTCTGTGCTGCTTTACTTTCCACCTCACACAGATCAATTTAGAGAGGGATGCATTTCATTGCAAACCCATTTAGAATTTGTTTTCATGGGTTTGAGTTCTTCCTTTGCATTAAAGTGCTACAATGCTGCAGCCAACCACTAAAACCTAAAACCACCCATAAGAAAATATACAATAAATGAAACAAAACAAAACCCCTAAACCTATGACTTGAATAAATTAAGTTCTCCAGAGTGAAACACAATATAAAAGAATAGAAACTATTATAAATCACACCGAACCAACAGAATCAGCATACCAATATCTGGTTCACCAGCACATACTTCTCAGATAAAAATAAACTGTTCTTGGAATGAACCCCTGCTTTGATTTATATCTTGCAGTCCAAGTACACACAAGGAGGATGTAAAATCTGCTAATATAAATACCACTGGTCTCAGGCTTTTATCAGATGCTTTCTACCAGGAAAGGAAAGGCTCTTTTTTTTCTGCTCAGGTAATTATTGTGTTCCTTTGGGCCAAGCTCCCATGTTTCCTTCTTTTTCAAAGCCATAATCCTGGGTGTGGGCCCCACACAAAATTACCCCAGTGCTCCTTGCCAGGGAACATCTCTAAGCCACGAGCCCAGCCAGACTCAGAGAAAAGATGGTTGTTTCATGAGCAAGCACAACAGTAACTAATGGCAGAAACCAGCTGCAGGGGCTAGGAGCCACAAAGTGAGATTAGATGTCCCTTGCTGGACCAAGCCCCTCTAGGGTCATGGTCAATGTGTGCAGATAGAGGTTTTTTGGGGAGATGTTTGAGAAGAACCCGCTGCTGGGCAGGAGAGCCCAGCTCTTTCTGCATAGCCATGGCACGACCATGCTGGTCATCCTGCTGTGTGCAATATGCTGTACATGAAGGAAGCATCTTCACATCCTGACTTCAACCTGATGAGAGAGACTACAGAGCAGACGAGCGGGAGAATATTCATGAGCTGTGGGTACTAGTGCTTGCACCTCATATTTTCATAATGCAGTGGAAATGTTGTCAAGCTGTTGGCTTTTTGAATGCTCACTTCTTTCTCACTTGATGCTGGGCAAACAATCTGTGATTAATAATTTATTCTGTGAAGTTTGCCTCTATGGCTGAAATCTAATTATCCAAGATGTAGACTATCCAGGCTTTGGAAAGAGCACATAAAATGAGGGAGGTTTTTCCAGAGTTGCCATTTACCCTTTTTCAGTTGCATTCTCCTTGGAGAGGCAGCTGGGATGGTGGGGCTTTTACTTGCACTTTACGGAGCTTACTCAAACTTCAATCCTCTCACCGTGTTCACAGTTCAAAACTATTTGCGAAGGTGTGGTGAACTGACCCACGTATTAAGAACTTCTGCCTTATTAAAACAGCGAACAAAGGACTATAACCCCCATGAGTCATTGCTAAAGTCCTCCAAGAAACGGAAACTGGAAGTGGGATGCCATGTGACACCAACTATAAAGACCCGCGAAAAAACCAAAACTTTCTCTTTTCTTCCTCTGCAATGTGGAGACCACATTGTCATGCCTCGGAGAACCACTGGGCTGTGCCCTTCCCTCCCCCACCCCGAACCAAGCAACAAAGGCGCTGCCCATCAGTGAAGCTTGACCTAAACCGTGCCTCACAAGGCCCCATCAGGAGCATCGAGGGACATCAATAAGAAGGGGTGATTTACATCACGCACACACCAGCATCAACATATAGGTTATATTTTGATGTCATTAGGTTCTTGTTTGCCCTGTTCTCTCCCCGCTGAGGTTTCCTAGTTCTCCTTGCGGTGGGGGAGTGAGTGGGTGGGTATAGCGGATGATAGTATTTCCATAGGTTAGATACGGTTTTATGCGAATATATATAGAGATAGATTTTAGTAATAAATTTGTTGAATACTAATCAGTATCCGTATTTGCCTACGAGCCTGGTGGGGAGGTGTTCAACTTTGCCCTCGATCCCTCTCCCTTTAGGAGGTGGGTCGGACGTCTGTGACCGACCACGACAGAAGGCACCTCAGGGAATAATTTGTGTTTGTTGCTCTTGTGCATCCAGTTCAGAGTAAAAATTCAGGATGCAGAAACTGGGAAGGGAAAAAGGATGTTCAGATGCCCACACAGCAGTGTGTCCTCACGCTGTGGCATGAGTGATGTGTGAAACTCTATCTATTTTGTTCCCCACCCTTCTCCAGAGCCATCAGGCTGGAGGCAGTGCTGGCATCAGCAGTGAGTCCGCCTGAGCATCACCTGCCTCAGGCTCTGCTGTCTGCCCAGGGACTCCTGCTCTGTCCATGTGGTTCCTCACCACTTGACAGGGACAGTAACAGCAGCACTGTCATTGTGGCCTTTTCTAAACTTGTCCTGGCTCAAAGGCTGACTGCAAATGGATGGGGCCTTGAGCAAGCTGGACTAGTGAGAGGTAACCCTGCCATGGCAGGGCGTTTGGAACTAGATGACCTTTGAGGTCCCTTCCAACCCAAACCATTCTATGATTCCATGAAATATAACTGGGAACTCAGTGCGGCTCTGCCTGGCTTTGCCTACTTCAAGGTTTCTGTGACCAGCCCATCTGCCTACTAACCAGGTAGAGCTGTGATGCTGCAGATACATTTGCCACTCCTCAAAAGGCCAAATGCCAAATAAAACCTGTCTACATTTGACAATCCACCTGAATCCAGGATGGTCTCTGGCTCTGAGGGGCAGGTGTGAGAGTTCCCCAGAGGATGCACAGACCAGCAACACTCCTCACCCCAGTTTTATTGTCACTAGGACCTAGGAAGGAGGGGTTTCGTTTATTTCGTGGAGGTGAAAATGTAGCCTGGAGCTATAATTTGTCTCTCATCTACTCCACAGACCGGACTGGGGACCTGAAGTGTCCTCTGGGCAGCTAGAACATGTCCAGTGTGTCTATGAGAGCTCTCAGCTCCATTCCTAACTAATCCCATTGGCCCGTATGGAAGTTTAGTGGTCATAAAAGGCTTCAGTCTGGTGTAGCACTGGAAACAAAATAAGCATCATTACACAGATACCTCCTGGGTCGGATAATTCAATCTGCTGGGCATTTTACAAAAGGCTACAATCAGAATGCAATCATGTATCTGGGAAATAATGCACATTCAATGCTCTGGAGACCTTCCGGGTGTAGCTCCACAGCAATGAGGAAATGTCTGCACTGACCACTCTGAAAAACACCACTTGTAGTTGAATTAAATAACAAAGGCATGTTACATTGTTCAGTAATGAAAAAATAACATTTCTGGATGCCCAGGCTTGAAAACTACAGTCTAAATATTGTGAGGGGTCAGATAAAATAATATGACTTTGCCTTCCTCTGTCTGTTTTTCCCCTTGAAAGCTACCAGGTCATTTGGCAGTCTTGTGTCCCCTGCCCATTGAACTTTCATGATCCACCAAAAACCTTTCTGGAGGTGCAGCTTTCCTCTGAAATAATAAAAAACTCCACTTTGTTCTCTTCTAATGAATATACTTTATTCTTCTTTCTTTTATTTTTTAAAGGACACGGGCACCTTGGGGTACAGAGGCAGGATTGGTTTCTCTTTTCCCCCTTCCTACCTTGCTTGAATCTTCCTTAGATTCCTGACCACAAGCCCATTTTTACTCAGTGGACTGTAGCCAGGGGAAGGGCTACCTTAGCTCTGTGGCTCAGGATTTAGAGTCACGGGACTGGCGTTCAAGTGCTGGAGTTGGGAGTATGGTAATTTTCTATGGGCTCATAGTGTTGGGAGAAGTGGGGCATGATCAGTCACATCCAGTCCTGCTGGAGAAGGCTCTTTTCTGGGCATGGGGAGGGGATGCCTTGTTTGGGTCAGGTTATACTGACCTTACCAGGGCAGAACTTTTGTTCTGCGGCTTCTCTGATTTGCTGCCAAATGGTGCAGCCCAGTGATGTTTCATAGGCTGAAGATACACAGATCTTCCTTCACAAGATTTTAATCACCGGACAATGTGCAGGTGGCTTCTACTGGGAGTAACACTGGTGGGTGGTGGCACTCATTTTTTTGTGTGTGATTTTTTTTGTGACTTCCCCTTTTGAAGGTTATTTTGGAGGCTTGTGTTTTTCTGTAGAAAACAGAAGCCTGAAGGAAATTCAAGATGTATCTCCCGTGCCTGGGTTTGCCAGGGCAAGGAGAGACTTGCAGAAGTGTAAAACACTGTGGATCTGTGTCCAAAATAAAGAGATGGGTGCACACAGATGCTAGCCTGAACCCAAGCTTCCCACCACTGTAAAGCTATCCAGAGCCCCCTGACTGTTTTGAATCCTGTCCTGATTAGTAATGATGTTTTTAATTGAAATTTCAAGGTTCATTACTGAATGCAGATTAATTAAATTGCGAGGAGAGATAATGAGAAATGTTCCCTTTGGACCCATAAAGGAACACACTTGTCCTGGCGGGACTCTCACAGTCTGACCTGCTGCTGTTCTCCCCAAAGAGCATCTTCCAGTGCACAAGCCCGATGTGCCTGCAGGGGCAGGGGGCTACATCCCCCTGCTGGGCTGATCACATCTCTGCTGGGTAGCCGGCACGGGGTGCAGGCTTGGCACCTCACAAAATAAAGCCAGCATTGTCTGTAAGTCAGACTTGTCAAGTTCTGCTCAGTCCTGGCTCAGGGAGAAGCTGTGGGTTTCCCTGTGCGAAAGATTAATTGAAAACCGAGGCTTGGGACCTTGAGACTTTCTGAGCTTGGGAGATTCTGGTCTGGTATCGGGGGAGCTGATGACATGGCTCACTTGCTGGTCTGATGGGGTGTCCCCAGGGTTCATTGCCCTGCCCTGGTGTCACAACCACTCTCACTCTCAGAGTCACCTCTGTAACCTCAGCAAGCTCCCAGCTAAAAGTAAGGTGGATTGGGGTTGTTTGGGGAGTTTTTAACCAGCCCTTCTGGCAATATGCACTCAGAGGCAGTGCCCTTCCAGGTGTGCAATAGCTTTGGATTTGGAAAATAACACTGGGAGGGAGCTGATCATAACACCCCAGCCCCCAAACATCTGCCTTGGAAGAGGCGCTCTGCCTGTTTGTCTCATCTGGAGATCTCAAATGTGGTAGGATGGGAGGCATTTCAGCCTGTGAGAAACTGGGACTGTGGTTGCTTGTAGTCCTCAGGTCACTGGGAAGGTGGTCCTGCCCCTGCTTCCATAGAAAAGGTTGTCTTTTGGGGTCTCTTCTGTCCCTTCAGTGAAAACAACTCCTGAGTCACCCTTGGAGGGCCTTGGAAAGCTGAACATCCCTAGTGTTGTTGCTCTCTTAGCCACAAATTCCAGCCAAATGAGGGCAATTTTACCATCCCTTTCCTGAAAAACCTTTCCAGAAAGGTCCATTCTCCCTCCCTCACAAACTACAAAGAGCTGATAAATTTCTTGCAGAGATATGTGCTCTGATAACCACCACTGTGCTCCTGAGGACAACATGGGACCTGGCATAAGCCACACTGTGTGGCATAGTAAATCACAGCCAGGCTTATCACTGTCATGGGAGGAGGGTTACAGAAACCATGAAGAGCAACACGGTCTCTACGAGGTCTTCGTGACCTTCGTTTGCGACATATTTTCTGGAGAGGTTTGTGAAAATTAGAAAGCTTTAATTGGGCTCATATGGACCCTGGTAAAATCTCTTCTGACTGCAGTATGATGAAACAGATAAAACAGCATTGAAGATATTATTTCCTGGAAGCTTTTCTATTTCTGTCAGCTGTTACTTGCTAGCTCTCCCCTCCCTAGAGGATGAGCTCTGCTTTCATACACTAGTGGGTTTTTATTTTGGCAAAAGAAGTGTGGGTTTTGGCAGAAAAAAGAGACAGTACATCAATGAAGAGGGGAAACCAATTTTTTTTCCAAATGCTTCAAAGCTACCAGTTAAGGGTTTCCAAAATGCTTTGGAGTAGAGACCAAGTGGATGCTAAAAGAGATGGGAATTGGCTCATATCCTGAATGACTTCCATTATTGCTTGAAAAAGCAACTGAGTTTTGTTGTTGTATTTGTGTAGACCACTGTGCTGGAGGCTCCCCACTGAGGGACAGGGTTATTTTATCCAGATACTGCACATAATACCAAGAAACACTGACATGAATAAAGCTCATTAGAGAACAGGCACGCACTTCAAGCCTACTAATGCAGAGGAGATTGCCCAGATCCTGCCCTACTTGAAAGGCTCTTTCATGTAACCAACAGCCCCAAAAGCATGAGGATAATTGTTGCAGATGGCTTGGTGAATCCTGGCTTCCCATCATTCCCACAAGCCCCTCCAGAGCACAAGGCGTGCTGTGGAACACTGAGGCAGCTGGAGCATCCCACTGGAGGAACGAGTGTGATTGGCTCCTGCTCCTGCATCCTTGAGCAGCCCCAGCTGGAGCTCAAGGGAGGACAGGTCTGGACCACAGTTGGCTCTTCAGGACTCACCAGTTCCTCCATGAGCAGGTTTGCTGTGGGAACAGGCAGGAACCTGGGCGTTTCTGGGCAGGTGAGTAGCAAGACTTGCAGGCAGCAGGGTGACCTCATCAGGCTCAAAGCAGCCTGGAGGATGGAAGCCAGGCACGGTCACCCCTGTCACAGAAGGTCCCCTGTTCATGAGGGGCTGGATCAGGAGCACCCCAGTACCCACAGGAGGGAGGGGAAGGGGCACAGCTAGCTAGGTCACTCTGCAGGCATGGGGGGCTAAAATGGAGCCTCCTTCAGCACTTGCATCCCACCGTGCCCTCTGTGCTCCTGGGACCAGCCACAGCCCACATCTGAGTGGGTGGAAAACCCACCTATGCCATCTGGGCATGGGCTCAGGCCATGCAATGTTACGGCATTTGGGATTTAAGACCAGCACAAGCTGCTGAGACTTGGCACAGAGGTTTTTGGTAGGGTCTTGGCCAGCAGCCTGCAATGGACTATCCAGCCAAAAAGTTTGTCCTCCTTATTTTTATTTATTTATTTTCTTTCCAGCAGGCTGAGCCTGTGATACTATGGTGGTGATCTCATGCATTTTGGACTAGATGATCTCCAGAGGTCTCTTCCAACCCTACCATTCTGTGATTCTGTGGACAGACAAAACTCATGCCAGGGATGATGCTGCACCTCCTGCCTCTGGGACCACTAGGAAGACTTCCTCAAGCACCCCTTCTGTTCCTGTCCTCATTGAAAACCAAAACCCAGGTGCCTTTCTGTCTTATTAAGCATATCTCCGGGGGATAGGAGAATAGTTGTCTTGTCTTTTTTTTTCAGCCCTCACCAAGCAGCATTTCTTACTTGCAATGGTTTTGCAGCTTGTTAGTAAATAGGCCAATGGGAGGAGAACTGGCCGATGTTGGGGTTTGCCAGCCTTGGTGCCTGGGGGGAAGGCTGCTGCCTGCCCTGCAAAGCCTTGGCAGCAACCCTGATTTCCAGGGGAACATAAGCCATCCTGTCGGCAGCCCATCAAAATAGTGACCCTGGAGCAGCATTAAAGTGTTGCAAGCCTCCATCTTCTCATCCAGAAGGAAATGATGATCTACCTGTGGCTGGATAAACCCCTACCAACTATTGACTGGTGATAAATGATTGCATAGGTATCATTACCCAAATCACTGACCCATTGCCCTGGGGGGCAAAAAGGAAAAATACTTGGAGAACAGGTGCTAAGAGGTGTTTTAGGTGCATGTTGTATGAAAAGCAGAACAGCATCCCTTGAAACCAGGATGCTGTTGCAGGAGCAGAGCTTGCACCTGCATTTTGCAAACAGCCAGTCCAGTCCATAACACTTAAGCTGAATGAGAGGCTAATAAAGATTAAATGAAGACTCATGTTCCTATTTGCAGTGAGAGAGGTCTTGAATCTCTTTTAGCTGCCTTTTTCACAACAAATCCTGGGTTAAGCCATTGCCCTGCCATACCCCATGCAGTAAGTGTTTTTGTCCCCAAGTTTGCTTTGTTTCCAGTAGGCCTTTTAATTACAGTGAATTAAAAATTAAAAGAGAGCATGGCAGTGAGTGATGGGTAAGCATTGTTAACAACCAGCCGTGACGCAGGCTACGTGACCGAGTATGTTGCTCCAGAGATCATATTTACACTGAAATAAAGGCAGAGACAAACTCGGGAGAGGGTAAAAACCCATCCAGCTGATTTGTATATAATTAGCCCCAAACTTTTTCAGTGAAGTTATTCCCCTCTGAAAGATGCTGTTCAGTCAAAGCAAAGCCTTTTCGTGGGGAGGTATTAACAGGATGAAAACCTGCTTTGAGAAAAGCAGGTTTGGCAAACTGTGCTCCTGCTAGAAGAGCAAAATGCCACAGTTTTTCCTTTCAAGGGAACTTGGGTTATATCTTCTTTAGAAACCCCTGACCTAAATGGTAATTACAAAATTTTAAGAATTGTCTGAAAAAAACAAAGGGAAGGTTCTTGCTTGTCCCAGCACATTTTATTTTCCTCTTGAATGCAACGACAACAAATGTGGCAATGCCAGGACTACAACCAAAATGCAAATTTGGGTTTTGACTTCCCCATGCCAACATCTGGAATGAGATGTAAATGTACATAAACAAAGGATCTATTACAAATCCAGCCAAATTCCTCTTGAGTCAACTTGGAACTTCTCTAGTCTCTGAGAGGAGGTATTGGGGTTAAAGGGGAGACCCATCCACTTTCTTTGCTCGTCATGGCTGAAGATCACCAGTGGGAGCAAACTGTGCTCCTCCTCTGCAGCCATTTCTGAGCGAATGCAGTGAGATGCAGGGCAAATAAATGGAAACAGCAGAGTGATTGCCAATTAAATGCTTTTTAAAATTTAATCTGAACATTAAATCTAACAGAGATTTGCACTTATGGTATCTGCCCACTGGGGCTGGCTCAAGCACATATTCCTCAAGCCCCATGGGGGGTCTGCTAGGGCTGGGCACACTCCCTTTCAACAGTGCCTTTGGAGGTACCATGGGAGTCCCCAGGTGCAGAGCTCACCTCCTCCAAGCCAAGGTGCTGGGGACACCCCACAGCTGCCATGCACCGCACAGGTGGGAGCATCCCTGGCTGTCTTTCCGGCTCAGCAGCCTGTGTTTCCTTCCCCAGGCATCTCCAGCAGATGGGTGTCCTGGTTCTTGGTTCACCTGGGCACTTTGGGACCTTTTATCCCCCAGCTCTGACTGCTGTCTTGCTGCCTTACTCCTGGACACAATGGATCCAATGGAACGGGTCCCCTCCCTTGCTTGAAGGGAGGATGGCTAGCTAGGGAAAAGGGGTCCATGAAAAGCTCCAACAAGGGGAGCTGGGCATGGGGGGACGGTTTTAGGGCTGGTGACCAAACGGGGGCTATCAGAGAATATCCTTGCCCATCTTCCCTGAAGCAGACAACCAGTGCCCTGAGACTAGCACTCAAGGTATCATCTCCTGCCTCACCCCCAGACCAGCAGACCAGGTGCTAACCACAGCCCCATGGCACAGGTGGGGAGATGCCATCTGGGGACAGCAGAGGCAAGCTTCCAGAGCCCTGGCACCATGCTGTCTGCTGAGCTTCCTGAGCTCTCACCAACCACAAGAAAAGCTTTTCTCAATGAAAGTTGCTTTGTGATAAATGAAATACACCACAATGGCAGTCTGCAGACTTGAGTTTATGGGGATATAAAAATAAAGGCAGCTCGGAAGCAACAAAACTTCCTTTCCATGAACATTTTGGGCAGCAAGGTCTCATCCCACAAACATTTGCAAGACCTGTGAGCTGGAAGAGCATGGGCAAGGTCATGACCACAACTCAGGCTGGAAATGCCCGTTTTTCATCGAAGTTTTGGTCGGTGCGGTAACATGGTTTTAAGTTGCACCACTCGCAGTGTTGCTCTTCTGCCGTTAGATGTCTCTGTGTGCTATGGAGCTCAGACAGGAGGTCACTCAGGGTAAACAAAGGTCACCGAGCTGGAGCTGGAGCAATGCAGGACCCTGGGGCTTTTTGTCTTTGTAGCTTTTGTCTTGTTTCTTTAATGAATGTCTTCTCTGTATGAAAGGCTGTGACTCCACAAAGATGAAGCTGTTGTGCTGCTGGGTTTAGGTGGTCATTCTGTATCCGTGCAGTTTTGATGCTTGGAAGGTTATCTCCAGGACTGTCAGATGGAGCAGGCAGTGAAAGGCTGGAGCCCATGGGGATGTTAGGGTTATAAACTGCAGAATGTGGCTGCTCAGTAACAGGTTTCTGTGGTTCAATTCATTGCGTGCCACATTTGCACATCCAGTGCCTCCTCATAATATGCTACTGAGAGCCAGGAAGCAGGGAGATGCAAGAAAATATTATTCCTAAGTTATCTACATTTTTTCAAGCACACCATTTGCAATGTGGTTTGGTGAGCAGTTTTGGCAAAGCTCTGCTTTTGCTGGAAGGGGCTCACCCCTCTGTGCTTACAATGCGTGTGGGGCCTCTGAATGCCAGATGAAGCCCATACCTCTTAAAACCTTTTTGCCGAAACAAGCTGTGCTGCATCCGTTGCAGATACCGCCTCAGCCGTAGCAGCAAGTATGGTGAGTATTATGAGCTGCACGTACTGCCAACGCTCAGAGAAAGGGCCGTGCTCTGACAGCTCTCCAGGGGACTTTGGAAACAGCACACGCCTGTCTGTAGCTGTGCATGATTTTTTCCACATTTGTAATTGCAGCCTTTTTCCCCTTTTGGTGGTTATTAATGTTGTTCGTTTCCTCAAAAATTACATCTGTTTAGATGTTAATTGAGTTAATTGTTACCATTCAGCAGCTGGAGCAGCAATTTAGCACCTGCTAATAAAGATGCTCGGTTTGAAGTTGTGCGAAAATGACCATATTACAGGATTGCTATTGTACTAGAGTGCCAAAAGTGAGCACGGCAAAGTTAGCATGTGGTAATGGATGGAGAGATGTGCTGGAGGGTGGTTTCTTTGAGCGCAGCATCAACTCCTGGAGTCAGAGATCAGTAAACAAGCTGCGCAATCCTGATACAGATCCATTGAAGCCAGGGGCAAAAAAGCCCCAACAAAACAACAGAGAAAATACAGGTGGCAAGCAGAGTCAAGAATAAATACTATCTCTCTTCCAGCAGAAGAAATACAGCTTCTCTGTGACAGGCTAATTGGGTAGAATCAAAGGAGTGAAGAAAGATTAAAAAAAAGGACTGACAACACATATGAAGAGATCTTTTACGAAGTGTTTTCACAGCCAATTATGTGAAGACCTTTCTATAGAGAAAATGCAGGAGATTCACAGGGAATGAAGAGGATGGTGCTTGAGCAGAATAGCTCTGGGATGAGCTTAATGAAGACTGCAGTAAGCAGGGGGGCCATTTCAATTTGCATCTGCTATGCCAGGCTGCAGAGTGATACCTGCTCTGCAGGAAGGATGATGCGGGCAACCTTGTGAGACCCGTGTGCTCAAGGACCACACTCCCCAGCACGACCAGCCCACACATGCTAGTGGTGTTGTGCATGGAGGAGGGAGGCTCAGCACAGTAGACATTGCTGGTGAAGCTGTTTGGTCCATCGAGGCTTCCCTGTGATGCCTCAGGGAATGGTGGCCAGTCACCCCAGGCAACAAAGAATCACCAAATCACCTAGATTGGAAAAGACCTTTAAGATCATTGAGTCCAATCCTTAATCTAACACTAACAAGTCCTTGACTAAACCATATCGCTAAGCAATATGTCTACATGACTCTTAAACACCTCCAGGGATGGGGACTCCACCAGTGCTGGGAGCAACCTGTTGCAATGTCAAATACCCCTTTCAGTAAAGAAATTCTTCCTAATATCCAATCTAAACTTCCCTTGGCACAACTTGAGGCCATTTCCTCTTGTCCTGTCACTTGTTACTTGGTTGAACAGACCAACCCCCACCTGGCTACAACTTCCTTTCAGGGAGTTGTCCAGATCGAGAAGGTCTCCCCTGAGCCTCCTTTTCTCCAGGCTAAACAACCCCAGTTCCCTCAGCCGCTCCTCATAAGACATGTGCTCTAGACCCTTCACCAGCTTTGTTGCCCTTCTTTGGACACACTCTAGTACCTCAATGTCCTTCTTGGAGTGAGGGGCCCAAAACTGAACACAGTACTCGAGATGCAGCCTCATCAGCGCTGAGTGCAGGGTTAACATCACTTCCCTGGTCCTGCTGGCCACACTATTCCTGATACAGGTCAGGATGCCATTGGACTTCTTGGCCACCTGGGCACACTGCTGGCTCATGTTCAGCTGGCTGTCAATCAACACCCCCAGGTCCCTCTCTGCTGAGCAGCTTTCCAGCCATTCCTCTCCAAGCCTATAGCATTGTCAGGGGTTGTTGTGGCCAAAGCGCAGAACCCAGCACTTGGCCTTATTGAAACTCATACAACTGGTCTTGGTCCATCCATCTAGTCTGTCTAGATCCCTCTGCAGAGCCACCCTACCCTAAAGCAGATCAACACTTCCACCCAGCTTGATGTCGTCTGCAAACTTACTAAGGGCACCTTGATCCCCTAATCCGGATCACTGATAAAGGTGTTAAACAAAACTGGCTCCAGTACAGAGCCCTGGGGAACACCACTTTTGACCAGCCACCAACTGGAATTAACTCCATTCATCACCGCTGTCTGGGCCTGGTCATCCAGCCAGTTTTTCACCCAGCAAAGCATACACCCATCCAAGCCACGAGCAGCCAGTTTCTCCAGGAGGGTGTGGGAAATGGTGTCAAAGGCTTTACTAAAGTCCAGATAGGCAATATCCATAGCCTTTCCCTCGGCTAAGCAGGTGACCAAGTTGTAGAAGCAGATCAGGTTAGTCAGGCAGGACCTGCCTTTCACAAACCCTTGCTGACTGGGCCTGATCATCTGGTTGTCCTGCATGATGGAACTCAGGATGATCTGCTCCATCAGCTTCCACGGCACCGAAGTCAAGCTGACAGGCCTGTAGTTTTCCAAATCCTCCTTCCAGCCCTTCTTGTAGATAGGTGTTACACTGGCTAACTTCCAATCTACTGGGACTTTGCCAGTCAACCAGGACTGCTGAAAAATGATGGAAAGTGGCTTGGTGAGGACCATCACCAGGTATTTCAGAACATTTTGGTGGATTCCATCTGGTCCCATAGACTGGTGTACGTTTATATGGTGCAGCAGGTCACCAACCATCTCTTCCTAGATTGCAGGGTGATCATTCTGCTCCCAGGCTCTGTCGACTAGTTCAGGGGACTGGATTCCCAAAATACAACAATTATTACCAAAGACTGAGGCAAAGAAGGCATTAAGCACCTTAACCTTCTCCTCATCCTTAGTTACCATGTTTCCTCCCGCATCTACTAGAGGATGGGAGGCTTTCCTTAGTGCCCCTTTTATAGAAAGTTTTCTTCTTGTCTTTTACAGCAGAAGGCAGATTAATTTCTATCTGGGCTAGGACACATTGCCTTATGCTGAGATGATCTGTCCCTGTTGGAGTGGGGCCAGAGGAGGCCACAAGAATGAGTTGGCGTTGTTCAGCCTGGAGAAGAGAAGGCTCTGGGGAGACCTTCTTGTGGTTTTCAGGACTTAAAGGGGCCTATAAGAAAGATGGAGACATACCTTTTAGCAGGGCCTTGTTGAGACAGGACAAGAGGTGATGATTTTGAACTAAAAGAGGGGAGACTAGAGAGAAGGAAGACTTTTTTTACAATGAGGGTTTTGAGACACTGGCCCAGTTGCCCAGAGAGGTGGAGGAAGCTCCATCCCTGGAAACATTCCAGGTGAGGTTGGACAGGGCTCTGAGCAACCTGCTCTAGTTGAAGATGTCCCTGTACTGCAAGGAGGGTTGGACTAGATGCCCTTTAAAGGTCTCTTTCAACCCAAACTAGTCTATGATTGGAAACTCTCATCATGATAGAGACTCTCCTCCCCCATTCAGTTACATGCTGCTGTGCTTCACTGTCCAAAGCACGGAGCTTATTTCCCATCATTTTGGAAATTTTTAGCTTTGCTGTTGCTGTCTAGCATCCTCTCAAGGATCACATACTTCCGTATCACGCTCACTGTGAGTCCTTGCAGAAGTCACATACTGAAGCCACCTCTGCCCATCCTGCATCAGGACTGATGTACTGCTGTATATGTAATTATAACTGACCAGCACAGCTACATTTGAGGATGTACCTGACTGTATTGAGTCCAGTGTTGTCTTTGGCTGGGGTGACGTCACTGGCAAGGAAGCTAGATCTTACATTTTCATAATGCCACACTAGTTTTTCTTTGCTCTTATTTCACAAAGAGGGAGAGGTCTGCAAGGAGAAGCAGAAATGCCCAAGGATGCACCTAAGCCCTGTTCAGCTTCATGCCACGACAAAGTCACTAGAGGCAAATATTGCAAGCGCATCTCCCAGCTCAGCAGATGAGCAGCATGCTGGGATGCCCCGATGCTTTTCATGGGACAGGTAGGCTCTTACCATCTGCAACGCTACTAGCAAAATGCTGCAGGTTTGGGGTGGGGGGACACCCCTTCAAAGCCCTCTTTAAAGCAAGAAGCAGTGGAAAAAGCTGATTCCTCCAGAGGAAAGAGTATTTTAGAGCAGCAGGTGAGTCAGAGCCAGCCTCCCTCCCACACAGCTTCATTATTTTGGCTCCCAGGCAGGCACACATACTTGTAGGGCTGTGTCGTCACCCCGGCATATGGAGACAAGGGCACACAGGGGCACAGTGTGTTTTGGGGAGCCAAGTATCGCAGCCCTGGAGCTGCACAGTACCCATCCCCAGCATCACAGCTCATGGAGCAATTTCTGGACATGGGGATACCAGCCTGCAGGGCGCTGGGTGGCATCCCCTTATTTTCGGGAGTGCTCCAAGGTCCTGCACCTGGGTCAGGGCAATCCCAAGTACAAATACAGGCTGGGCAGAGTATGGATTGAGAGCAGCCCTGAGGAGAAAGACTTGGGGGTGCTAGTTGATTAAAAGCTCAACATGAGCCCACAACGTGTGACTGCAGCCCAGAAGCCAATCATATCCTGGGCTGTATCAAAAGCAGCGTGGGCAGCAGGTCAAGGGAGGTGATTCTCCCCCTCTACTCTGCTCTCCTGAGATCCCACCTGGAGTACTGCATCCAGCTCTGGAGCCCCCAGCATGAGAAGGACATCGACGTGTTGGAGCAGGGCCAGAGGAGGCCACAAAGATGATCAGGAGGCTGGAACCCCTCTGCTGGACAGGCTGAGAGCTGGGGTTATTCAGCCAGGAGAAGAGATGGCTCCAAAGGAGTCCTTGTGGCCTTCCAGTATCTGAAGGGAGCCTACAGGAAAGCTGGGGAAGGACTTTTTAAAAGGGCTTGTAGTTATACTATGAGGGGTAATGGCTTCAACTGGAGGAGGGGAGATTTAGTTTAGATGTAATGATGTACTGTAATAACATGTATAATGCAAACTTCTCGTCTCCACTATGAGGGTGGGGAGACACTGGAACAGGTTGCTCAGGGATGTTGTAGATGCTCCATCACTGGATATGTTCAAGACCAGGCTGGATGGGACCTTGGGCAACCTGGTCTAGTGGGAGGTGTCCCTGTCCATGGCAGGGGTGTTGTAATGAGATGATCTTTAAGGTTCCTTCCAACGCAAACCATTCTATGATGTCCTGCACCCCCGTCCCAGCATGTTGATGCTTGACCCGTCATGCATGGTGGCCTGGGAGCCACCCACAGCAGCCAGAACACCTTTCCACCCCTCCATGATGCCCTCCATGATGACAGAGATGGATTTAAAAGAGGGCAGAGAACACACTCTCACACCACCCTGTTACTGCCTGGATGGGGTTAATGAGGGGCCTCATTACCCATGAAGGCTGTAATCAAGTGCGCAATTGAAAACTGCTGGAGAACAACAGGCTTAAAAGGAAGGGTAGGGCTGCAGCAAAGGTTTGAGGGGCTTTTTCATAGTGATGGCTAGAGGGGCAGGGGGTTGTAGACCAATGAAGGTCATAGGAGAGCTGTGGTGTCAGCAGGCGGTGTTAACACTGCTGGAGCTATGGGAGCAAGATTGGTGCAAGAGGTAAAGAGTCCTATTGGGGTTTTTAGGCTCATAGGAGGGGAAATAGGTTCCCTGAGAAAGATGGGGTCAGTGGGAGAAGATGGTGGAGGTAGGTTGATATGTGGGCTTGCTGGAAAAGTGAGAGGGCTCTGGGGCGTGGCGGGAGAGCAGTCTCCTTTGGAAGCAGATCCTCAGCTGAGAGAAATGTTCTTCTTGCATGTGCTTAGAGCAGGCATGTGTTATTCTGTCCTGCTGGTGCACAGCCTGATCCTTTCAACTCCAAGACTCATTTGTGCATCACAGTTCCCTGCTTCCCTGCACAGCTCCTGGGGAGACGTGCCTGGGTCCCATATCTCCATTCAGGGCTGCAGGCACTGCCAAAGCCTCCCTTGCAGTGGTATCAAACAGATCAAAAGATAAGTGGAGTCCTCTGCAGGCTGCAGCCTTTGATAACAACCCCACTTTGTTGGGTCTTTCTGCTCTAGAAGTGCTGCTAAACTGTCCCTGTGCCCTGTCCCACCCTTCTGATGCATGTGGCACTGGCTTGGTCAGCCAGTACTGGGAAGTGTGTGAAGCCAGCAAGTTCATGCTGATGTGCCTCACTGGGAAGACTTGGATTTGCTGGTGGTTAAGCCTGTGCTTCTGGAAGCAGCATCTCCTCTACCTTCCTCCCTCTGTGGCAGGTCTTTGTGGTTCCCTGTGTCCTTCTCACAGAGCTGCAGAGTCCCTGATATCAATGTGCTGTCATAGCTCCCATAATTGGGGATATTCCAGTGCTCTTCCTTTAATTTCCTGTATTTCTGTTAGCTCATTTCTTCATAGAATCACAGACTGGTTTGGGCTGGAAAGGATCTTTAAAGGTCATCTAGTCCAACCCCCTTGCAGTGAGCATGGACAGTTTCAACTAGAGCAGGTAACTCAGAAACCTGTCCAGTCTGACCTGGAATGTTTTCAGGGATGGAGCATCAACCACCTCTCTGGGCAACCTGGGCCAGTGTCTCAACACCCTCACTGTAAAAAATGTCTTCCTTAGATCTTAGATTTTATAGATGTGTAAGAGAAAAAAGGAAAATCAGAGAGAATGTGGGGCCTCTCCGGAAGGATACAGGTGACCTGGTGACCGAGGATGTGGAGAAGGCTGAGGTATTCAACAGTTTTTTTGCCTCAGTCTTCACTGTCAACCATTCAAACCACACCACCCAAATCACAGAGGGTGTTGGTTGGGTCTGGGAGAGTGATAAGCCACCCAGGATAGGAGCAGATCAGGTCCGGGAACACCTGGAGAACCTGAAGGTGCACAAGTCCATGGGACCTGATGAGATACATCCACGGGTCCTGAAGGAACTGGCGGCTGAAGTTGCTAGGCCACTAGCCATCATATTTGAGAGGTCCTGGCAGTCTGGTGAGGTTCCTGCAGATTGGAAAAGGGGGAACATAACCCCCATCTTTAAAAAAGGAACCAGAGACAACCCAGGAAACTACAGACCAGTCAGCCTTACCTCTGTGCCAGGTAAAATCATGGAACAGATTCTCCTGGCAGCTGTA
>VZZY01012147.1:20830-58127 GCA_013400335.1 Eurystomus gularis
ACCTTTGCTACGAGGACAGGCTGCGGGAGCTGGGGTTGTTCAGTCTTGAAAAGAGAAGACTTCGGGGGGACCTAATAGCTGCCTTCCAATACCTGAAGGGAACCTACAGAAAGGCTGGGGAGGGACTTTTTACAAGAGCGTCCACTGATAGGACAAGAGGTAATGGGTTTAAGCTGAAGGAGAATATATTTAGATTAGATCTTAGGAAGAAATTCTTCAGTACGAGGGTGGCAAGACTTTGGAATAAATTGCCAAATTTGGAGATGTTGTGGCTGCCCCCTCACTGGAGGTGTTCAAGGCCAGGTTGGACAGAGCCTTGAGTAGCCTGATCTAGTTGAGAGGCATCCCTGCCCATGACAGGGAGGTTGGATTAAATGATCTCTAAGGTCCCTTCCAACCTAGGCCATTCTATGATTCTATGATTCTATGATCTTGTCTAAACCTCTCACCTTTTAGTTGAAAACCATCCCTCCTTGCCCTGTCATAACAAGCCCTGCTAAAGAGTCCCTCCCCATGTTTGTGATAGGCTCCTTTAAGTACTGAAAGGCCACAAGAAGGTCTCCCCAGAGCCTTCTCTTCTCTAGGCTGAACAACCCCAACTCTCTCAGCCTGGCCTCACAGCAGAGGGGTTCCAGCCCTCAAATAATTTTTGTGGCCTCCACTGGCCCTCCTCCAACAAGTCCATGTCTCTCCTGTGCTGAGGACTCCAGAGCTGGACCCAGCACTGAGGGAAGGGTGTCTCACCAGAGCAGAGCAAAGGGGCAGAATCCTCTCCCTTGACCTGCTGCATACAGTGATTTTGATATGACAGAAACATAGCACATGGTGGTTTATGTATTTTCTGGCAATTCAGGCTCCAGATCACTGTGCTAACAGATGTAGGTGAAACTTGGCTTTCTTGAGACTTCCAGGAAAAGGCTGCAGGCCAAGGAGAGGGGAAATGCAAGCTCAGCCCTTGGACACTATGGCACAGCCTCAGCAGCCAGAGGTGTTTCCTTGGCATCAAAGAGGTGACCCTACAGTGCAGTGTAACCAGAGATTTGGCATAAAGTGTACCAGGAGGAGAGAGATCTAGAGTTGGCAGTTATGATGTCCTGGGACAGAGGGAGCCCAGAGCCAAGCTGGTGGGGAGGGTGGGAGAAACTATGCATGTGATCTCCCCTAGCTAGGGCAAGCTCATGTGGGCATGATATGGGATGGGGCAGAGGGTAGAATAAAGTGACAGAGTGGGCAAGAAGCTCCCGCTACTGTTGCTGCTTCTCCCATTTCATCTTCTGGTAGCTTCTGGTCTTTTCTCCTGGGTAGCCTCTTCAGCTCCTTTTGGTGATCACTGATGGCTCTTGGAGGAGCTGTGTTGCTTGTTGTGACATGTAATAAGGCACTTCTTGCCTCCCTCCAGAAGCCAAACTCATAATGCTAACTCTGCAGCAGCAAAAGGGTCTTCTGGATGCTCCCCGCTTTGCTTCCAGAATGTGGGCAGCACTAGCTTGTGATGCCCAAATTTTCCCACTTGGCAGAAGGTGTGGAGCTCTATCTCTAGGCTGGAAAACGATCGCTCTTCCAGTGCTCAGCACTGACGCTCTATTTCTGTGCGGCATGGTGTTAGGACTTAGCATGCTGAAGTTAAAACAGTGGAATTTAATACTCTCAAGTCCCTTGCATTCCAAAACCCAGTATGAAATCCCTGCTTATGTTTAAATAATCTATTTGAGTAAAGGATTACGAACCGGTGGAGGAGGCAGTGCTTGCTTTGTTTCCTGCAGGGAAGTACAGAAAGGAGTCCTTGGGAAAGTTAGTTTGCCTAAGAGCAGAAAGGGCAACCCAGGGATGCTTCCAGCGAGGGATGCTCCAAACATGAGTAAGAGCCAGGAGACAGATGTTCAGAGAGGCAGGGAAGCAATAACTAGTGAGAAGTAATACCAATCTGGTATTACCTGACCTACCAATCTGGGAAAAAAGGTCTCTGACGCTTTCCTCTGATGCCTGGTGGAAATAGTTGTGCTTCATCAGGTGAAGAACCAGCCTGAGTAACAAGGATCAGAGCATCTCTGGTATAGCATTGGTGGGACTGCAGTGTGGCAGCCACCACAGAACTTCTTGGGTCTTGCTGCTGGTGTTGGCTTGCTAATAGCAAAGATGTTGCAAATGGAAGGTTGTGCCTGAACTGAGCTGGCTGCAGGGATCCAGGGGCTGCAGACCACACTGAAAGGGTCCCTTCTGCCCTATGTGTGCAGGATCCACCCCCCAGGTGGCCATACCAGCAGGTATGACCCTGTCTTGGTTGGGCATGAGTGTTGAGTGGAGGGCAGGGGAAGGAGTGCATGGAGGAGGAATGCTTATAAACTTCCCTTTCTTCTAATGGAAATTGAGTTGGTTGCTGCTGAGACAAATTCCTTGACTCCCTTTTGACACCCGGAAGCACTTGTCAAATTCAGCAGGGCTTTTCTCCTCACCACCAGCCTTCTTCATCTGTCAGCCTACTCCTACCCTTCCTCTACAGCTACAACAGGGAGAAATCAGTGATGGGTGCTGTCATGCAGGGCTGTTGCTCTATAACTGGGTGCCTTTCTAGTGCCACTTCTGCTTTCACTTGTTTCCTAAATGGCAATTTGAGGCAGAGCAGGTAAACACCCTCTAATGGCTTGGTAATTATGGGTTGTAATAAATGACTGCAGTCATGCGTGGTAGAACCAGGAGGAGCTGCCACATGGCCCGCATCACAGGTAGGAAGAGAGGAGCATTCACTTGCAATGAAATGGTATTTACCATGTAATTACATTGGTGTTACATGGCAATTGCTATGCAATTAAATGGTCAACAAGTACTGTCTAAACAAAGAGGACTGAAGTGACATCTCTATCCTGAGGCTTAAAATATTACAGTGTGGTAAAGGGGGGAATGGAAATCGTAAAGTATTGATGGAAATGTTTTGGACATAACTCCCTGACTTTCCAGAGCTGAAACTGGCAAGGAGCAAGAAGGAAGCATCTAACTTGTTGGTGCCACCCTGGAGAACAAGAGACTGGTGTTTATTGCAAAAATAAAGATTATAAACACAATGTCTAGGCTGCATGACAGACCAATGTACACCTCCCTTGTCTATGCTCCTCTTTTTCTCTTCTTACAGCCGTGCACCACAGCGTGTGAGCCTGGGGATGGCCTCCCTTGGCTGCTGGGCATCCAGCATGTATTAGGAAGGGGTATCTCCTGCTTTGTCCCCATGTGCCATCAGCTCTAGATACTTGCTCCTTTTACTGCTGGTGGTTCAGTGACCAGTTGGTCTCTGCAATGCCCATCCCGCTCCTTACAGGCTGTGGAGGGGCTGTTTAAAAACCAGCAGTGACTCCTTCTCCATGCTGCTGTCGTGTTCCCTGCACTGTGCCTTGTCCTTGCCTGACTCCTGTTACAACTAATTAGCACCTTGACATTTGCACAGTGAGCGAGGCAGCCTTGATGTTTGCGAAAGAACAGAAGGCACATCTGTCTGCATGATCCATCTGAAGAGGAGGAACATGGCTATGTGGTGTTTATAGCAGGCAGTTGGGGGAGGAATTAATTTACAAAATTTTTTGAATGAAAACAATTCCAATAACTTCAGTGCCCTCTCCCTCCCACATCAGCTGTTTACAAACTGTTGAGTTGAATCTGTACCACATGTCCTTTGAACCCACGAGTAACAGAGGAAAAAAATTGAAATGCATAATGAAAAACTAATTTTGAAAAAAAAAAAAAAATCCTGCCCACGGAGTTCAAACAACTTGTCTTGCTTTAGCTTATACCAATTTTCATGTACTTAGACAAATGTCACCAGAACCAGACTTAATTGACTCCATTTTGCACTTCATTCTCATTAAAGAGGAATGTAGTTGTTTCTCCCTGTCTCTTCACCCTCTACTCTTGCCCTTGAAAGGGCTTAGTGTAAGGTAGTGATTACCTTCACTTGTGTGGTAGCAGACCTGTGGATCTTGAGGGCATCCAATTGTCCTGGTGATGGAGCGGGGTGGTGATGGAACTGGGGTTCCTTCTGCTTCCCAGCCAATGGAGCTGGGGTCCCTTCTTCCCAGCCCAGTTGGAGTGTTGCCAAGCTTGCCTTGTCCTTTCTCTGTACAGATAAATTTCTGTATCTTGCCTTGTGATATGGACATGGAGGCTTTCAAGGATCTTTAAAAGTGCTTATCCAGCTTTAACTGGGGTGTGGAGGGAGGGGGAAGCCCCCAAGCCTACAGTATCTTCATCTTAGCTTAGGTCTGGCATTGATTCCTTGGGTGTTAATGTGTCACAGATGGGCCAGCTACTGCTCTTGTGTCACTGTAGGAATGGCACTACTTAGGGGGTAAATCAAATGCATGGAGGAGCGTAGCAGCAGCTGGCAGGTGACTGCCATGCAGGGCTGGTGGTGCTGCAGAGGAGTCCTGCTTGCCTGCATCTGAAACCCAGGCTGCTGTAGAGCAGCAATTTTCTTAGGTTTGCCTTGAATTCCTGATGACTTGTTTTTGCTTTTAAATGGGGGTGGAAGCTAACTGGAGGGAAAGGGTTGCAATTAAAAATGCTTCGTGTTGTTTTTTTTCTTAAGGTCTCTGGCTCTTTAGCATTGTATGTCTCCTGTGTGATGCCCCTTGAAGCTGGGGCTCTGCCCTCCGGTATTTAGCGATCTGCCATAGCCACACCAGGTGGTGAAGTACAGGGGAAATATGACCTCCCCACCCATTTTCTCAAAGAAGATAAAGCAAAGGCAAACCACTATCCCCAGCCAAAAATAAGTGGGGTGAAGTTGATAGGGTACCACTTTTGTAGAGAGCTGATGGCTGTGGCTTGGGGTTTCCAGCTTGCAGGTTACGAGTAGAACCCACTTGGTCATGGCAGGGGTTTTCTGGGATTAAAAATTTTTAAAAAGATGTGAAAGTGTCCTTGGTTGGCCAAAGTCACGATATTGCCCTGCTGAATTTGGGATGCAGGACATCTCCAACTGCCTGTGGAAGGCCATTGGCTCCAGGTGGCTTCAAGCATTTTCTCAGCCAGAAGCTGCCTGTTTCAAGGGGAAGAAGGTTTGAGGCTTGCCTTGCTCTGCTGTGCATTCATGCAACCCACAGGCCAAACAAACAGCGTGCTGCCCTTGGGATCCAACTCCTTGTCTATTTGCAATAGGTACCACAACAGGGAACCTAGTACTTGGTCATTTACTTCGCTGTATTGGGATGTAGTCCTAAGTCAGGAGGGTTAACATAACCCCTACAGAGTTCTGCTGCCTCCTAGAAAGGTCATTCTGCAAGACATGGGTCCTCATAGCAAATCAAGTTATGGATTGCTGTGGCTGGGGTTTAACTTTGGATACCAGCACAGTGTGGCGACCTACTTTAATGGTCCACGCTGTGAGTTTTGGAGCTGTTTGGTGCCTTTAAAGTTCTAGTTTAGGATGCCATACAACCTTGAAAAGTGTTTGAAGATTTTTTGCATATGTTTGAGGTGGAACCTATGAAGTTCTTGGGACCCTGCTGTTCTGTGGGATGGATCGGACTTTGGTGGCTACCTACCCTACCTCCTGGAATTTGTGCTGGAAAAGCCTGCTTGGAGGTGGGTACACCCTGCTCTGCTCTCCTTCATGCTATGAGGCCTTGAGTCTTCCTTGAGATGGAAAACAGTGTGCTCTTGTTCCACTCTCCACCACCTACATGTTGGAAAAGGTTCTCATGGCAGTGCTGTGTCAAGACCAGTCCCACTTGCAGAACAAGTCTTTGTCTAAAAACAGAGGCAGGATGACAAAAATTGCTTTTGTATCAGTGAGGCTGCAGTTCAGCACTGCTGATCCACCTCCACCCCTGCTCAGAGATGGGTTATCACCATGCCACTGCAGAAATGCAGCAGGGCTGAAGCATCTCCTCCCAGACATGATGGCAGCACTTTGGGCATGCCCCTTCTTTGCAGGTGTCAGCAAGTTGTCAGCATGACCCGTGGTCCTGTAGTAAATTGTGGTGGTTTTGCTCCCGCCAGAAGCAGGCATCAGGATCAACCTACTACATCATGGGGCAAATACCTGGCTTCTGCCTAAGGGTTCTGGTCTCTGGTCACCCTACCAGATGTCATGTACAGGGATGTATGCAGAGGGCTGGGCTGACACAGGATTGCTTGGAGTAATGATTTATATTGAGCTGCTGCACCCTCTCTCCCACCCATTGTTAAATGTGTTTAAATACACGAGTTAAAACATCTATCAACAGTGTTTTGATTAAGGATAAAACTTTATTCAATGGTGAAAGGTAAGTTGAAACGTGCAGAAGGAGGGAAGATGAGGGGAGAAACACGTGCAGCATAATAAGAAGCTGAATTTTGAAGGTGCTGGGACAGCACCTCTCTCTTCCTCATCTTGTTGGCTGCTCCTAGGCAGCAGTGCCTATAGCAACACCGCCTGGTGCAAGCGAGGCTGCAGTGATCCCACAGGCATCCCTACCTCAAGAGGGACCTGAATTAAGGTGCCATCTGCTGTGGCTTTCCCCCAAACTCGGCTGAGCAGCACTGCTGCCAAGCATCCTGTTGAGAGGAAATGATGGATCTTCCATCCATCAGGGATGCTGAATGAGAGCTACACCTCTCCCGGCTGTGAATGCAGCAGATCTACAAACCTTCCCCTTTTTTATTAGCAACTTTCCCCATGTAACCACGTTCCTGTGGGTTGGGGGTTGAATGAAGAGAGGCTCCTGTTTTAATTTTTGCTGTCAGGAGTAACGGGTAAGTGTAGGAGGAGGAATATTAATCATACCCAGCAGGCATTCTTCAAACTTAGAAACAGCATAAGGAAGGAGCCCAAATGGTTTAAACATTGCAGGGACCATTTGTATGGGAGGCTCATGCTTGAAAACGTGCAGGATACTCTTTTTATGGTTTTTATTCCACCCCAATTTAATTTGAAGGGGAAGTTGTTGCTCTCCCACCTCCTTTCTGCAACAGAGACCAGGGTCTGCAGCCCTGATGTGCTGGTCGGATCTGTGGTCCCTGGGGAGAGGTGTGCAGGGGACATCATCCCTCCTGTTGAAAGCTCTAGCACATCAACTGGCTGTCTCTTTTCTTAATTCATTCTCTAGATGGATGCAAAAGAGGAGGGAGTATTGTGTTTTTGCTATTACAAATTTTTGTACTGGTATTGTAGCAGGTGCTATGCTGCCATGGGAAAATTGAGCTTCTTGCCTTTTTAGGGTGATGTGAGGGACCTGGGAAGTTCAGAAGGGACCTGAGTGAAGAGAGGGTTGCTTTAATCCCTGTTTTGGGCTTTGAGAAGACCTCAAACCTCATCCCCTTGCCACATGAATGTGCAGGCTTGCTTACAGCTTACCCATGACCGAGGACATCAGTTCCCACTGAGCCTGGGTGCACTGCAGCATCCTTATGCAACTCTTGCCCTTCCCTTTCTACTTTCCTCTACTTTTTTTTCTTTTTTTTTTTTTTTAAATACCAGAAGCCCCTGGGTAAGGGAAGGGGGGCAAGTTTTTACTTTTCTGGAGGCTGTCTGTGTTTTCTGACAGAGCTGGAAGTCTTTGCATGCTCCATCTGAAGGGTGTGGAGCTGGCTGACCATCTCATTGGCCATGGCTGTCTGTGTTGACCTGGGGCTGGCAGCCACGAAGAACAAAATCCCCTTATCCTGGGGGAGCCAGGGTACACGGGGTCTTCTCTGGTGCAAGGCACAAGGCACTGGGCCCCTCTACCACCTCCTCTGTGCTGTTTTGTTAATATATCACAGAAGATTTTCTCAGATCAGCAGGAGGCTACGAGGAACATCAATGCACTGCTGTGCAAAATTGCTATCCTCTTGCGTCTCACCACTGCTGAAATTGGGTAAGAGCATCTGACTGGGAACCAAATTTCCTCTCCATCTCCTTTGCCAAGCAGTCTTTTCTGTATGCCTGGTTTCACTGTGCCTTAAACATGGGGGGCGGGGGGAAGGAGGGGGGGAGAAAAAAGAAAAGAAAAAAGATACGAGCTGTTCACGGAGCTGAAATCCTGCAATGGATTTTCTCAAACGAAACACAGTGGTCCTGGTGCAGAGCCAGTTTGTCTCGCTGGGCTCCCCAGAAGGGCAGACCTCAGATAAGATGGGGGAGAGCTGGGCTTTCCCAGCAAGTGGGTTTCTGCTTTTTGTCAGGGGATCATCAAAACAGATGCGTGAGTGAAACGTTTTGGGTTTTGAGACAAAACTTTGTTCTCCCAGCTTAATCAGCTTCCTTGCAAAATTCCCAGCCCCTTCTGGTAAGGCATCCCAAACACGATGCTTGCGGGAGGCTGCAGCATTCCTCACTCGCAGAAGTTTGAGGCCTGATTCCACATGTGCAAAAGGACTTTTCTTCGGAATCAGCTTGTGTTGTTTTTCAGCATTGAAGGGTTGCTTTGAGTAGGGGAATACATCCACCAAAGATGTTGGAGTGACGCAGTAGAGGAAGGGGAAGAAAAAGCCCTTGTGAAACTGTGGTGGGGTATGACGTAGCACTAAAAGCCACAAGAATTGTGGTACCTGAAGTTTGCAAAACTCTCCAGACCTGTTGTTTTGCTCTGAACCTATTTCTGAGGGGCTGTGGACCTTCTACACCACTCCAAGTTTCGTGTCCCCCTTGACAGCAACGTTTGGTGTAGCAGCACAAAGAGCAGCAAGCTGTAATTTGCAAACAGCGCTGTGTCCCTCAATGAAAGCTTCCTACATGTCTATTGGAAGATTATCCTATCAAATCCCATGCTGCTCTGAAAGGTACGCATTTAAAACATGACTAACGTTGATAGATGCTATTATTCTATTTTATTCTCCAGCTTGTGAGTAATGTCTCATTATAAATGGGGACGCATTCAGAAAAACATCATCTGCCTGGCGGAGCGTGGGCTCCTCAGCACAGGCAGCTCGTGGCAGAGGAGCTGGTGTGTGGTGGCACGTGGCTGGGTGTGGATCAGCAGCATCTCGTGAGTCCTGAGCTGGCCTTGAGCCCTGCTTGCTGCCCAGGCTGGGCCGTAGCTGTTTTGGGGTGGGTTTGATGATCTTCAGCATGCTACAGGGCTGGCAATCTGCAAGCCCAGGCTGCAGAGCTGGCACTGGTGGAAAATCACAGAATGGTTTGGGTTGGAAGGGACCTTTAAAGGTCATCTACTCCAAACCCCCTGCAGTGAGCAACTACAGCAGGAGGCTCAGAGCCCAGTCCAACTTCACCTGGAATGTTTCCAGGGATGGCGCATCAACCATCTCTCTGGGCAACCTGGGCCAGGGTCTCACTGCCCTCAGTGTCAAAAAATGTCTTCTTTCTCTCTAGTCTAAATCTCCCCTTGTTCTGTCACAACAGGCCCTGCTAAAAAGATTGTCCTCGTCTTTCTTCTAGGCCCCCTTTAAGTCCTGAAAGGCCACAAGGTCATCCCAGAACCTCCTCTTCCAGGCTAAAAAAACCCAACTCTCCCAGCCTATCCTCATAGCAGAGGTGCTCCAGCCCCTGATCATCTTTGTGGACTCCTCTGGACCTGCTCTAATGGGTCCATGAGTGATACTGGTGAAGTTTGTGCAGGTCATTGATGGGACATCTGGCAGGCTCCTGCTATGAACCTATTTTATGGCCTTCGTGAGGAACATGCAACCCTGCTGAATACTGTATCTTCTCAAAGCACTGGGGCTTCCTATAACTGAATGTCACAAAACCCTGGGTTATAGGAAGGTTCATTATAACACGGAATGGATGGGCTCCTGCCTGTTTTCCTGGCTCTCCATCCACTGTTGTGGATCTGCTGGGGCTGCTTTGAACCACTGAGCAAACAAAATGCCTTCCTCTCTAATAAAAGCCTAGTTATGTGTCTGCCTGATCAGCATGCCTGGGCTATTGTGTCAGCTCTCCAGGGGATAAAAATATCAGAGCGCAAGTGTGCAGCAGGCTGCAGGCATGTGGTGGAAAGTCTGCCTTTGAAGGTGCCTGTGGGAGCTGGTCGCAGGACCCACTGGTGGTGGCTGTCAGGGCTGTGGAGTTTGGTTTGCAGAAGCTGAGCTCATGGAGGCTGCTGGGAGTAAAATTGCCCAGCTCTTGGTTCAGGCTCTCTACAGGTGTCTGTCTTGAGCTTTCAAGTTTTCCTCCTAAAAAGAGCTCCCAAAATGCACAAGTTCTTATAGAAATGGTCAGTCCTGACCAAGTGGCTTGTTTACTTTTCTGAAGTGCCATCTTGCCCAGCTTTCTGGGATTTGGTGGCTGGTGCTCTGGCTGTGTGTAATCCCAGCTGGAGAGTGGTGGCACTGACCCTCCACAGAGTGGGTGCAACCTGGCTACCTTGTCCTGTGCTGCTGCTCAGCAACCCCAGTCCAGGGTCCTTACCATCCACTGTCTGTCATTGATATCTTCTCTCTTGTGCCTCATGCAAAAGAAAATGAGATGTTTTTTATTTTCCAGGCATTTTTTCCTTCACCTCCTGCTGGGGAGGTTTGGGGTGGGTTGTTTTTTTTTCTTCTTTTCTGGTTTATATTGTGGGAACATTTATTTCCTCTCCTGTTTTTATTTTGAAAAGGGGAAGAGAGCTTGCATCCCCCTGAGGTGTTATTAAGCTGAAAGGCTGGTGATTTGACTGTGAGGCACGCTTGCACCTCCCACACTTGTGTAGTCGGTGACGCGCTCTGCAATCAATGGAGAGGGGATGAATAAACCCAGCATTTGCTCCTCGCCTGCCATCCCTATAAAGAAGGAGGTGGGGGAGACAGGGAGGAAGCACTCTGCTCCAGGCATGCAGTTTTAAGAACTGTTTTCTACATAGCCAAAGGATGCTTTCCAAAACACCTCCATCACATGATAGGTCCGCTTTGTCTCATGGGGTTAGGCTTGCACTGCCATGGAGCTTATGGGACTGTTGCAAGCCTGGCTTTGGTGTCCCTCATCTCATCAAGCTCTTTTTGAGGCAGTGCACTTCAAGGCATGCTGGACTGGTGCATGTGGTCTGTGTCTCTCCTCCACCTTGTGCTTCTTGCAGACTCTGGACTTCTTAGTGATAGGACACAGACCTCCATCTCTGTGGTGTACAGCTCCTGGTGCACTGCTGCATGGCTCCCAGTGATACAAGTTTAAGACATTGAGTTCAATAACCTGTGTTTTGGCTTCATGGTCTATGTTGTGATTCTCCAATGGCATATCCCAGGCAAGGGGATTCCTCCTTGACCTGATGGAGTGCTAGTCCCAGGGGCTCTTGAGGAATGGAAATGTATGGTCCTGCATGTGAAATGGGCAAATGCCTAGACAGATGGGGGTGGAAGCAATGGGACATTGCCCTGGAGAGCAGGAGGAGGAAAAGGCTGAACTACAGGATTTGTGTATCTTCTGCCTGCATGAAAACAGTCCCCAAAACAAAACAGCAAACTGGCTGTTGGGTACCTAGGATCTACCACACTGAACAGATGACCTGAAATGGCTGAGCTGGAATCAGATGCTGGGCTCCAAAGGCTTCCTACAGCATGGAGAGGATTGGGCCACCTTCTTCCTTGGAGTGTGTGCTCCAGCCCCAAGGATTCCTCTTTCCTGGGCAGGGTGGGTGGAAGTAGCTGAAACTCTGAATAATTAAACACTGGCACTTTTCTTTTTCTGTCCCTCTCTTGCCCTCCTGCATGTGCAGCATTTACTGGCATGACACTGAGCTCTTCCCTCTGGTGGTATGGTGCTGGAAGCTGAAATGCTATAGAATTAGGGGCCTGCAGGGGGATGGGAGGACATGAGACCTTTAGCTTCTGGTTCAGGCCATGCAATCCACACTTCAGTGGGACAGCACTTCCCTTCAAAAGACATCAGTATGTCTTTTTTTTTTTTTTTGCTGCCTACATCAAGTGTTGCATCTCTAGTCCACCTTGGAAAGCTCTCCTTGTAATGTGCATACTGACAGCTCCTCACTTCCAGAGAGCACCCTTCCAGCAGTGCCACCCCCATGCCTCAGTAGGGGAAGGAGATGGCACTGCAGAGGCTGCTGTGGCTTGTACAAGCAGTCAGCACCAGCCTTCAGAGCTGTCACATTAAGGATGCCGCTTGGATGTAGCTGTATCATAGCTGTGTGCCCATCGCTTATGGGCAAGTGGTTTTTTTATGCCCCATATTTCATGCTTTAGACTATTTTAAATAATTGATATTAACACTTTAAAACAGAGAAAATGGACAGCAGGCCATCGTTTACACACAACATCAATAATAAATGGAGCAATGCCAAAATGCATCAATAACAAGCTTGTTTGTCTTCTTGTGTTCACAGTGATCCAGGAGGTAGAGCATGGGCAGGTGATCAGGCTAAGGTGCCAGCAGAGAGAAAGATCTTCTGAGATAACAAAAGCGGGTGAATAGTGCAGGACAATGCAGCCCTTCAAAAGGCTCAAAGTTGGACATAACTTTATGTGCTATGCAGAAGCTACACGTGCCATTCCCCTCAAGAAGACCCTTTTTCTGCTTAATGCTCTATCCCCTGGAAACTGGAAACTCATTTGAGCAAATTATTTCTGAACCAAATACAGACCCCTGTTCCCCAAGCCCCTTTTCATCCTCTTGATGCTGGCACCATCCTAGTGACGAGCACAGCAGATGCTGAAACATCTGTGCTGACTGCACTGCTGTGAGCTCGGTGTGGGGGCAGAGCTTACCTGTCCACAGAAGGCCATATTAACTATGGGTGCATTTAGAGAAACATTTTTTTTCAGATCCAGTGTGTAGTGCATGACCGCTGTTAAGCATCCAGGTCACATGATCAGACAAGAGCTACCCAAAGTTAAACTCTAAAACACATATAGCACGGATGTAGAGCAACTGGTTCACTTGACGAGCCTGCTGCTCCGGTACAGCACTACTGATCTAAGTAGATAAAGACTGAAGAGTCTGAAGTCCCTCTGGTCAGCTCCTAAGCAGAGGAGAAATTGGGAGCATGGAGCATGGGAAATTATTATCTTAGCATACGTATCTGTTAGATCTTGTAGTTCCTCATTTCTTGTGGTCTTTGAACCGGTTTCCAACTTGTTTGTGTGTGGTTGCTCTAAGGGAAGCTTGTGGGTCCATGTGCAATGCTCTGTTATTCTTTATTGCTCATGTAATTTATGTCTTTTCTCTGTCCTGCATAAAACCGCAAGCATTTTCTGGCCTACTCTGCTTCTAGCATTGGCCTCGATCAAACATGCTGGCAGTGTACCTGGTGCTCACTTTCTTCTGCAGTCCATAAACATCTTCAGATCTGCCTGAGCTATGCTGCAGGAACCTTTTTCCAGAAATTTTAGTACTGACAACATGATGCTCAATCCAGCTGAGTTGTCTGCCTCCTTCCATATCAGCCACACTGTGCCTTGACCCTTCTGCATGACTGGTTGCTCTTTAACTTGTCCTCCTCTCCTGGGGAGGCATTCCTCTAGAGTCAGACTTCTAGATGTCTACAGCTTTCTCCATTTGCAGGAATCCTACCCCAAAGCCAACATCTCTGAAGGAGTTGATACAGATTCAAAATTAACAGCAGGTGTTTCCACTCTGTACCTTGCTAACCCCATTCCTTTCTCTTCACCCAGTAAAGCCCAGTACCCCTGCAGCCTTGCTCTGACCTGGCTACTACTCTAGGTTGTTCTTACAACAAACCTGGCAGTAGCATCCCTTCCTACTCTGTCCTCTTTGGCAGGTCTAGCAAATATTTCTTTTCCACACCTTTGGTGCTTGTATATATCTTGTACTTGGACTCTTCTGTAGTAAGACCTTTTGTAGAAATCTTCGGTGCTGGGGACTCAGACTCTCTCTGCTGGCTCTTTTGTTCTGGTTTCTTAGTGCCAAAGCTTCACAGACCTGCAAAAGAGGAGAGAAAACTTTCTGGAGAAGGTGTAGATAGTAGGAAGACAGTGTTCATGGACCTAGCTACTCTTTGAGCTGACCTGTGTTAACAAGTCCTCATACTGGCTGTCAGGCTCCCTAGAGCAACCACTGTCAGCAAAGGGATAGCAGGAGACCATTCCAGGATTGTAAAATGCAGCAGAGCCGGTGAAGCTGCAGACACCACTGGCACTGCAAGCCAGGGATCTTGGGCTGCCTTCCTGGCACCACCTCTGAGTCTTCCTGAAATAGCCTGTTTATTGCACCAGGGCCCATGAAATTTCCACCCCAGGAGAGACACAGTTCTTAAAAGCTTCCTGCCAGCTCAGCCTGAGCAGAAAGCACACTCTTTCATGCAAGTGCCTTCTCGCTACCAGTTTCTCTTGCCTGAACTACATAACCCATTCTTCCTAATGCAGTGTGGTTTTGCAGGAGCTGGAACTGGCTTGTTCTTGAAGAGAAGAACACCTTGAAGACTGGTACTTAACTAGGCCACCTCCTGGCACCTGCCAAGACAATCTCTGCTGTGTTACCTGCTCCTTGCAATTCATAACAACCATGAGAAGCTCTCCACGAAAATGGTAATTCTGATGGAGGGAGAAAATACCCCCTCTTGTGCTGATGTTGAAATGTTCCTTGGGTTTAGTTTGACTTCAGGAAAGATGTAGGACAACCCAAGCAGGTTTCCATTCGATGCCTACCTACTTTCTCACTGGTTTTCTTCTTCTGGCTGCCCTCTGGGGAGAAGATAGGACTGCCCCAGCATCTGTTTCTAAAGCCCTCTGCCACTGGGCAAGGCGCTTCTCCTCCTGGAGCTGACTGGCAGCGTGGTCCTGGTGCTTGGCTGCCTCCCCTTCCACAGAGAAGGTTAAGAAAAGAAAATCCAAACCTCAAACCAACCCCCCAAATCCCTTGAAACTCAACCCTATTTCTGACTCCCCTTTGAAAAGGAAATACTTTTCTTTCCATGCGACTCTAACAATGACCCTCTTTGCTGTCTGTAATGTTAAACCACTCTCCTCTGATGTCTCGTTCAGTCCCTGCAGATTTTAAGCAGTTTGATGTATATTTTAAGGCCCTCTCTGCCATTCGCTTGCCAAGCATATTTTTAAATAGCCATTATTTTGGTCGGACATACGAAAAGCCAAGTTCTTTCTATTGCTGGCTGTGCAAATCCTGTTCCTGAGGCTGTGCTGAAATGGCTGATGCCAGGATACAGACAACGGTGTTTTTGGCGCTGCTGGGAGGTGAAATTGCTCTTGGCAGGAGTAGCCCAGCTGTTTATTTCAGCTCTGCTCATGGCAGGGGGCTAGACTGGGAGGGAGGAATTAATGTTTGTTACGTGGGAGAGAACAAAAGGAGAAAGTTTAAGTATTTTGGAAGCACTATAAACAGGGTGTGTGTTGGGGGAAACCCCTTGAAATTGCCTTTTCAACACACAGTTTAGCTTACACTTACCTTTATCATTCTAAGGACTTGTGCCTTCCTGTCCAGTGAACCAGTGCATAATCACTTGCTACCTGTGAAGTAGCCACTTTCCTCAGTGTGCAATTGTGGGATTATTTAAGGACATTATTGGAACTGGGAGAGACTACCCAGCCAGATTAAGAGAATTTAAATCAGGCTCATAGCAAATTGCCCTCAGATATGATGATTTTACTGGGGATACTGCAAGAAAGTTATGATTACAGCTCATATAACAAGCTGAGAAGCAATGAGAAGAAACCATGAGCACATGAAAGACAAAAGCATTATGAGATCTGGGTGGTCATAAAGATACCATTCATACCGTATGTTTATAGAGAGCATCGTTACCTTGTGGAAGGTACTTCAGCTACCAGTGATCTGACTAACTCAGCTTGTTTTACACTGGCATAGATGGACTAACCATGAATGGTGTCCTGGATTGCATCCTGAAATATCAGCACCACTGATGGCAGCTTCCATCTTCAGGATGTCTTCATGACAGCCTTCTGGATGTGTTATTTTTCCAAGTGGTTTCAGATAATAACAGGGTAGGAAGTGTTCTGCTGTCAGTGAAATATCAACACAGGCAGCTCTCAGCAGGTATCCAGTAATAAAAGAATCAAATGCTAGTAGTGTTAAGAATCTGTGGATTAGGATTTACTGCTGCTTTGGCAGTCTAGAAAGAGCAAATATGAAAACTGCCAGTGCCTGAAAATTCAGGGTGTGAAAGGACCTCAAGGAACTGGGTCAGGAGTGTCCGCGAATGTGGTGGCATGTACAATTCGTAAGAAGTAAGGACTGTGTAAGGGTTAACCGGTACAGGCATTCAACTTGTAACATCACAAGCATTTCTGGCCAGAGGCTCTGGAAAGGAATATTAAGGGCTGGTGGCTACAGGCTTAACAGCCTCAGCTTAACAGCTCAGCTGAGCAGTGAGGACAACGTTCCCATGTGCATCCCCTGATTTATCTCTCTCTTATTCTTACCAACTTCCAAAGCAAGACTGACTGCACAGGGGACTCCTGTGGCCAAGCTTCTTGTGTAGGTTGCCTGAGGAAGGAGTTAAGCAGATAACAGCTTTCTCCTATAATTAACTTGCAAGGGAAAGGCTGTTTTTCAGTTGTGCCAGTTGGGACCAGCAAAGGAGACTCGTTTCCTACTGAAAGCACAGTACTGTCAAGGAATAACTGATCACAAGAGAACCCATCTTTAAAAAGCTGGAAATAAATTAACAGGGAGGAAAGTGAAGATGCTGCTCTGCACCTTTCAGCTTCTAAAGAGGTTTCTCTGCCTCATAGCTCAAGACTGGGCTTTTGTAATAACTGCAATTCCTGCAGCTCTGGTGGATTATTTTCCAGAGGCAGAACCAGAATTGGGGATCATCCAGGTGGGATCAGCACACTCACTGTTTGCTGCAGGACAAAGAGCTTGTGGTGGGACTGGGCTAGAGCCATGGTCCCAGACAGGCCCTGCCAATCCATACATTGGTATCAGCTGGAACAGTCCCCTGCTCCAGGGCACCATTCAGGGAATGGTGTCAGGACCAGTTTTCAGTCATTTGGCACCAAATTATGCATTTTATCCAAGTCTTGCAGTTCCTTGGCTTTCTCTAAATCTCATATAAGGTGTTTCCCTGTCCCCAAATTCTCAAGCCCTTCTCCTCTCCAGCATAATTTCCTGAACAGACACAGGTGTGTTGCAGCCACTATTTCAGGTAATTTTGGTTTGAATTTTATTTGATATATTGTTGAAGATGGAAAGAGGCACTTCTCTGAAGGCTGGATAGCCTTTTCTTTGTAATCTCTTGGATCCTGTGTTTTGCATAGCAGCGTCTTGTGTTGCAGGAAAGGATCGCAGGGTTCCCTGACAACAGCAATAGTTCCATCAGAGGAAAACGTTGGGTTAGTCTTGGTTGTAGTGTAATGGTGTAATGGTATAGCCTTTCCATCACGAAGAAATATAGTCCTCTGATGCTTAACAAAGACTTCTTGTTAGCAATAACTCAGGTAAGTGTAAACAAATCTACATAATGCTCCATAACAGAAGTCTGCCGTTTAAACACAGAACCTAAGGCATAGCAGTAAATCACCCAAATATACAGCAGACATTATCATAATATCATAGAACAGCTTTCCACAGAATTTAAATGATCTTTTTGGGCATTTGGCTATCTTCAGTTCTTGAAGGAAATATTCCCCTAACTGAAATAAATTAAACTATCTGGTAACTACAGACAAATGAAGAAATTAGATTGTTCTAGTAACACATGGAAAGAAAATAATACAGCCACCCTGGGAACTCTAGACTGTCAAGCATGTTAATTGTAAGGGTAGAAAATCTGAGCTTGCTCTAGAAAGTAGGTGTTGCTGTGGTGCTCAAAATGGACATAGGTTTTTAAACAATAGGATTCCCGGGAGTTCCCTTCAGGCGCCAGGATGGGTCATTCTCATAGGTGACTCCCTTCTGAAGGGAACAGAAGGACTGATATGCAGACCAGACCCACTTCTTGGGGAAGTCTGCTGCCTCCCTGGGGCCCAGGTTAAAGATGTGGCGAGAAAAATTCCTACCCTGCTATGGCCCTCAGATTATTATCCATTATTGACTTTTCAGGCAGGAAAAAATTCTCCCCTGAAAGAGTTGTCAAGCATTGGAACATGCTGCCCAGGGCAGTGGTGGAGTCTCCATTCCTGGAGGCATCTGAAAGCCTTGTAGATGTGGTGCTGAGGGCCATGGTTTAGTGGTGAGCTGGCAGTGCTGGGTTAATGATTGGACTCAATGACCTTAAAGGTGTCTTCCAACCAAAATGATTCTATGATTCTGTGACCCAGCTTTTTAGTGCAATATCTCTTTTGGACTTAGGGACTTTTCCTGTGGTGGCTGGTGGGGACTCCGCTGCATGGCAGGGTTACTTATTTTGATTGTTCTTCTTGTCAGCACACAAACATTTCACTGCTAGTCCAGAGAGTGAGTCTCACTGTGCTCAGCCAGTGGGTTCCTAAGCCAGTTTCTCCTAAATTCAGAAGACTTCTTTTGCTAGAAAGCTTTCGTCCTGTTATGGACTTGTCAGATCATCTCTCCAGCCCAAGATGAGATGTTTCAGCCTTGGACATCAGGGCAGGTTTTCTAGGCTTCAGCTGAGATCTGTGCCTCTCCCTTGAATAGCTGCTTTCCAGATGTGCTTCCTGCACTCTGCCAGCCATGATCTTGCCAAAGTGCTTTGCTGATTTTCTGCTGGGTATGTATCCAAGTACTGAAATGAGCTCTCCCTCTCTTCCTGCAGGTTCCCATGCAGCTAGTTGTTTGCCAGGGACTCTTTGGTTTCAGTTCCCGATCAGCACAGTCTCTTGTCCTCAAAATGCAATGTGTGCTCTTGTTCCTACATGCAGCTACTTGTATTTGGTTGCCTTTAAAAATATGTGTTGTTCTGTGGAGCCCAGCTTCCTATGCTTTCCAGATTGCTCTGCAGTGTTTCTGTCTGTCAGGCTTCTTACATTGCACCCAATCAATATGACATCTGAGCCTCACTTGCTGGGGAATGGAAATCACAGTAAATATTTTGTAGTCTGTGCAAAATGAGTTGGCGGTCTCAATTCAGTTGCTTTTAGGCAGGTGTTTGCATATATTCCCTAAGACCACTCTTAGATTTGGCATCTGATATTGTGCTTTCTGGAGGGCACTGTGTCAGGATTTGGGGCTGGATACTCTACCTGCAACACTCCCAGCAAGGCTCCTGGCCTCTCCAGCAAGGTGATGCTCATCCCTCAATGAAATCCATAACCCTATGGGTCCCTGCCCCGGAGGAGGACAGCTGGGAGCACAGCACTATAGCTGGATCAGAACACCTGGGAATGCTGCTGTCCACGTGCTGGCTATGTTGGGAATAATGCCAGGGCCTTTCAATACTTAAAGGGGGCCTAGAAGAAAGATGGGCACAATCTTTTTAGCAGGGCTTCTTTCGACAGGACAAGGGTTGATGGTTTTAAACTAAAAGAGGGGAGATTTAGACTAGAGAGATGGAAGAAATGTTATACGCTGAGGGTGGTGAGACATTGGCCCAGGTTACCCAGAGAGGTGGTCAATGCCCCATCCCTGGAAACATTCCAAGTGAGGTTGGACAGGGCTCTGAGCAACCTCCTCTAGCTGCAGATGTCCCTGCTGACTGCAGGGGGGTTGGACTAGGTGACCTTGAAAGGTCCCTTCCAACCCAAACCATTCTATGACCGATTTTTTTAAAAAATGCTTGTGGAGATTCGAGGAACCTCTGCAGTGTGACAGAGCAGCCACTGAGGCATTGCTAGCATATGCTTGCTGACTCCTTCACAGAACCAGCATAGTTTGGTGAGGCAAAACCTCCTCTTACAGAAAACATATCCCTTGGATATGAAACTGTGATTCTCCATGGCTGTATCCTTACTCATCCATATGTCATCCTTTTTTAAATGCAAAATTCAAAAACAGGTACTAAGACAGCTTAGAATGACTGGTTACAAGCTTGGCAGGTAGTTTGATTATTTCATCTTTAATTTCCTTTAGAAAGCATAAATGACTTTGCTAATGAGAAGTAATTGATTCCAGTGACTTGATTATTGTAGCCTCTTCTTCAGACACTTCACACACAAGGTCCTGTCCCCAAGTGTCCCTCCAATTGTTTAGTGGGAAAACTTCCCCTTTGCTCTAAATGCTCCTTTTTCCTACCCTAGTAGCATGCTTTAGAAGTTACATCCATGCCTAAATCCTACTGACTTCAGTGCTTTTTGGAAACTATATTTAGAAGAACTGTTCTGAAAGCACTGGCTCCATTAGGAACGCATGCTCGACATTCTCTCCCAGACCTCTTTCAATGTCCTCCTTTCTGTACTGATTATGCCCGGATCCAAACTTAATCTGTGAAACACAACAGCAGCTGTAGGAAGGCAGAGCAAAGGCTCAGCTCGCTTTGCACACTGACTCTGGCATTGGCTGGTAGTGGGTGCCTAATGGAAGGAACATAAAACCAGGCATTCCACTGGCTCCAGCAAACCCTCCTAACAAGCTGCAGCTTAACAGTTTACCGAGCTAGAGGGTTTTTCTCTATTTTTGTGTTTCCTAGATCTTTTTCTTCAGCTTACCTTCCATTATTTTGGCTCACTGCCTTTGGAGCATGCTTACTTTCCTGGCTTCCACAACTGTCTATGGTAGCGAAGTCCAGGGTTTGCATGAAAAAGTGCTTTGTTTTGGTTTTTAATCTGTACCATTGTAAAAACGTGCATCAAACAGGGCTCTTGTACTGTTAGAAGGAGAAACAATGTGTTCACTGCCACCACACACCTACTGATCTGATGGAAGAGGTGACAGAGATCTAGAAGTCACCTCTTTTTTGGGCAGAGAAGTAACTGGTCAGACAAAAACCGTAACTTCAAGGATTTATCAATGGATTTCTCAAGCCATTTCCTGGCAATTCCTTGCAGCCTGTTCATCTCTTTGCTCACTGTTTGGGAATGAACCAATGTTTTTGTTGATTTGGATTATCTCTTTCCTGAGGGATAATAACTAATGTAGGGACTATGGCGAGGTCAGTTTGGTTTTGTGCTGCTGCTTATTTATCAGTACCTGGTTCCCTGTTTTATTGTTATGTCCCTCAGTCCTTCTGCAGCTCTGTGTAGACAGCACTAATTTCTGCTACTTCAAGTGTGTTTTTTTCTTTATCCTCTGCAAATTGTTTCTATATTCCTTTCCAGATCCTTTAGGCTCTGAGAACAACCCATGTCACAGCACAAATTGTGGGATTCCACTGGGGTTCCCTCCACTGTGAAAAATAACCACTTATTCCTACCTGTCTCTTCCTATTTTCTACCAGTTTTGAACTCACTTGAGAACCTTTCTTCTAATCCCAGGAGAAATTAATTTCCTAGGACCCTGTGGTGAGGGAGCTTTTGAGAAACCAGAGTATATGGTATCAACTAAATTGCCCCTACTTACATATGCATTGATGCCCACAAAGAATTCCCTAGGAGGCATTTTTCCAGCTACCAAAAGCATGTTTTTTCATCTGAGTTTTCTAATTATCTGTAATGCTATTACAAAGCCTCCACTGCTTTGCTCAGTGTTAAATTCAGTGAGAAGTAGCTCCATGAATTCTTCTTTGTATTATTTTTGTACTTTTTTTTTTTTTTTAACTGCCCCCTCCCTTTTTTCAGAGGCTGACAGCCTCTGACAGTGGATGTCGTCTTATTCCTAGGTTATCCTTCATCTGCACTAGTATGCACTCAGGTATACTCAGGTATACCTGAGGAAAGGTAGCACCTGGATTTGAAATGATGCTTCCTAAAACAGTGAGTGACAATGTCTGACGTCCCACGGACACTCAAGGCATCACCTGTGTTTTATGTGCACCACGCAAAGCAAGTGCTCAGAATATTTCACCATTTTTCTCTTATTTTGGAATGAGGCGCTGAGGATTAACATTCTTAATATGTGGGTCAGTTCACCACACGTGCCTATAGTCTCTCAGTGTGTCTGATGCTACAAATAATTTTTGATTTCTAGGGCTACCGACTGGTTTGCTGTAACAGGTGAAGGGAGACTTACAGCGCTAGTCCTTATCCTTTCCAGGAGTGCGATCAAGCGTATCCTACCATAATTAAACCAGCGTTTGCATGCAGAGATGGCCTCAGGACCTCATGTGCTGCAGAAAGTGGTCTCAGGGTCCTTCTGGGTCCTGTAACCCAGGTGCCCATTCCTTTCATATCAGTAATGGATTTACATGAGTGTACTCTGTGGCCTTGCTTTGCAAAGACTAAAAAAGCAATGGCTCTGTTTAAAAGGTGATTTCTTTTTTTCTGACATGGTGTAGGAACACTGTTAAGGTTGACAAGCTAGTTCAGTTCCAGGGAAGCTGAGTCCTCCTTCAGTCTGGGAGACGTTGTTCTTCACAATATTTTCAACATCGCTTTGAAGCCACATGTTTTTTAGTTTCCCCCCCCGCCCCTCCTCATCCCCATTGTCACTCCCCCCTGCTCCATGGAGGATGTCTTATGGTTTTTAGGAGAGATACCACCAAGGGCTAGCCCAATGTGGAATTTCTGCAATCCTGAACCGCTCTATTAGTGTTCCCAGGGCTGGATTCAATTGACAAGAGGCTCTGCAGCCAATCCCCTTGGATTGCACATGTGTTTATTTAAATGTCAGTGGCCCACACAAGCTGAATACCTATTAGCTAGAGCATGCATAAAATCCAAAGCACAGCTACAGTTCATATTTATTGTTCAAACTACACATCCCTTTATTGTTGTCATTTCAGTACCCTTGTATTTATGGTATTATTCAGTCAGCTCTGAGAAGTTAACTATCACTTTGCAGCATTTCTTTACTGCGAGGGTATAATATCTGTCTATAATAAATATATAGGTAAGGGATTTAAGAAACAAAACAAAACAGCAACAACATATTGCATGTGAAAACTTTACTAAGCAAATAAAACATTTCCCGCCAGAGCTGTGGAAAAAAAAAACCCAGCAAGCTGGTATCATCTGAAGTCAGTTAACAAGTGGTAGATATCTACTTCCACTCTATTTTTTTTTAACTCTGTTTTGTTGTCATTCTCCAGCATCTCTGTACCCCCTTCTTTTTAAAGCTCCCATATAGGCTGGAAATAAATTTAAAAGGGTTGTAGCAAGGCTTTTTTGGTAAGGGCTGCTGGCAGCTGAGGACTTCAAGAGGCATCCAGGCTAGGTGTAACTGCTGCTCTTCTGGTGTTTGGACTTTCTGTGTGTGAATGATACTAGAAACATCACTGCCTGCAGAGCTGCACCTTGAGGGAGGTGATTTTCCCCTTCTACTCTGCTCTGGTGAGACTACCCTGCCCTGCAGTGCTGGGTCCAGCTCTGGAGTCCTCAGCACAGGAGAGACATGGTCTTGTTGGAGCAGGGACAGTGGAGGCCACAGCAATAATGCAAGGTCTGCTGTGAGGCCAGGCTGAGAGAGTTGGGGGTGTTCAGCCTACAGAAGAGAAGGCTTCAGGGAGACCTTTTTGTGGCCTTTCAATACTTAAAGGGGACTACCAGAAAGATGGAGACAGACATTTTAGCAGGGCCTTGTTGCGACAGGACAAGGGGTGATGGTTTTCAACTAAAAGAGGGGAGATTTAGACTAGGGAGAAGGAAGACATTTTTTACAGTGAGGGTGTTGAGACACTGGCCCACCTTGCCCAGAGAGGTGGTTGATGCTCCATTCCTGGAAACATTCCAGGTCAGGTGGGATGGGGCTCTGAGCTACTCTGAGCCCCAGAGATGGGGCTCTGAGTCACCTATTCTGTGACTCTGTGCTTCTGTGTTAGCAAACCTGCTCAGCAGTTATTGGAGAGAATTGTTTTTGCCAGGAAAGCTTGTAGTGGTCCTGGGAATGAAGTGAAGAGCTGTGGCAAATTGGTATGTTTTGTGTCATCTCCCAAAAACATGAAGAGTTAAACCAAGCCTAGAGAAATGAAGATTCTGTATCTGTTCGGAAGGCAAGAGGAATGCAGAGAGAAAACTTCTTTTGTACTTGATGTCTTAGAAACCTGCTCCATTTCACTTCTCACAGCTGGCTTGGTGAGGAAGCATCCAGCAAAAAAAAGAGATACTTTCTGCTAAAAGTTAGGGCATTTCAAGTTGATTTTAAATTTCACTAGCAGCATTCACCTGTTATCTTTCTTAGTTAGGAGAGATGATAATGCTTGTGTTTGATTTGAGAGAATAACAGTTCAATCAAAGGAAAAAAAAAAAAAAGAACTTTATATTTGGCTAGGGTTGTTCTGCTGACATTAATACGAGTTACTCCAAGTGGGATTTTGGGCTCAAGTCCAGAAAAGCAAAATGGTTCTTTAAAACCAACTGCAAGGCTGCAATTCTGTAACAGGGGGCTATCCTGCTCGCTCATTAAAATGTACAGATGATGGGATGTATCAGGAGTAGGGATCATTTTTCCTTGAGGTTGCCGGTTTGAATCCTGTCCAGGCTGGCAGCAATGGAAAGCTGCAAACCTTCAGTGGTTCAGTAACCAATGTGAAGTAAGTCAGCGGTCCCGTTCCAGTTCTTGGTGGTCAGGGATGTGCATCACAGAAACCACCACTTCACTTGGCATCCTCACTGAAAGCCGGAGCAGACAGACCAGTGATTGAATAGAAGAAGAAGGGCACTAAACAGCCCTACAATTTTAGGATTAAGTCTTCAAGGTTGCTGTTGAGAAAGGCTGGCAAGACAGAGGGAGGGAGCCTGTTTGACCCTGTAATAGGGTGCTGCTCATACCAAGGAAATCCAATACCGAAGCCTGTCAGCTTTGCATCTTGCGTGAGTGCTGCATCCACCACTTGGAAAATTAATTGTGATGAGTAAGTTCCCTTGCAAAAACGTGTATGGTAGAAGAGCTGCAAGTATGTATTCTGCAGAAGATGTGCAGCTGAACAGTGCATGCTCTACTGTTGTGTATCAAAGGCTAAGGATGCCCATGCTTTTAAAGTGGTCTCCAGGTCTGACTATATGATTTCTGTATGAGGAGAAACCTCAGGATAGATTTTTGGACTGTGACTTCAGAGATGGTTTTGTAGGCAGTCAGGCTCCTAGTGAACAGTGCTGCCAGTAACTGAGGCACCCAAACCGGATGGATGATGCTGGTAATTCAGCTTTGAATTACCTAAGAGATCTTCAGAGAACTTCTTTCATGGCGGCAGAGGAGTCCACTGCCCAAAATCCTCAGTCTTGTGGCAAGACCCATGTGGCCATGGATGTGAGAAATGGGTCTGCAGTGATATAGTCACATCCAAAGTACATGCATGGACCTACTATCAGCCACAGCTGTTACACTGTGTGCTGGAGAAACTGTTCTTGGAAATATATGATGAAAATAAACAGCTCGTAGCATCTGTTGCATTGTGGATGATTTAACAAGTCGTCTTCCCTGAAACAGTTGTCTGGATGTACCAAAAGTGAAGTGACAAAAAAGTATTCTTGTGCTTCGATGCTGGATTTAAGCAGTTAGCATTCACAGGGGTCAGAAGTATGAAACTTAGCAATGTGCCTCTCCCACTCTTCAGCCAGCCCTCTGCTGCCATACTCTAGTAACTCTCATGCTCACTTGCCTTATCCAAAATATGAGTTAGTTCACGAGTGTTGGTTTTGCAATTAGGCAAATTACTGCTCACCTTTTGTTTGCCTGATCAGATGACCAAGAAAAAAAAAAAGGTCTAACACTTTCTCTCTTCTTCCTCCTTATCTAGAAGCATAGCCCAATTTTGGTCCGCTATGCTTCCTACTATATGATCATTGCATCTTAATCTCTGTGTATGAGCCAGAATGTGTCCTGCCCCTTGTTCCAGTACAGAGGCTCTGTTTGTTATGCTCACATTTCCCAGCCACTCCAGTAGAGGTTATCCATATTAGCCTGCTAATGTGTCGTGTTAAAAAAGTTCCCATCAGCGTTCATTGCTGAGCCTTTAATATTCAACAGGCCACCTGCTAACCTGATAGGAAGCTCCTGATGAGGAAGAATCAAGATCTGTGTGCCTCATCTCCTCAGATGCCAAAGTATCACAGTGAGAACAAAGTAAACCTACTGGAATGATACAGACATGTCCCATTGCAACATCATCTTTAGAGGTACCGATTGCAAACTCTTCAAAAAGGAAAACATACACAGTATTTATTATGCAGTGTAGGTATTTTTGATCTGTCTCTCGATTACAGACATTCCATTTCTAGGTTGGTCTCCATTGTGTGAAGCTTTTTGAAACAACTCTTCAATTTTAGTTTCCATTCTATCCCATTCAGTCTTTTCCTTAAATCTAGTCCATGTCACCATGGGGTCTCTGCTATCTGCTCTTTTTCAGAATGTGAAGTCTGCCTTTTTCTTCCTTTTATTTCTGTGGAAGAAAGCTAGAGGGACCTCCTGATCTTGCCTAGCGATCCTGGAAAAGAGAAGTAACTCCCCTTTCTGCCCATGTTTTATAGACACAGACACTTCTAGGGCTGCAGAGGTTTTGACTTTTCTGACCTCCCATCATCATCCATTCTAAATTTTAATATTAACAGCTGGATACTCATGTCTTAACTTCCTATTAAACAACATATCTGCAAAGGAGAGTGCTAGATTCCAAGGTCCCACCCAATTATTTAACAGTGCTAAACAGGGTCTGAGTACAACTCTTCAGACTTTCAAGACATTCCTTTCATGATTTTGATACCATTCTCCAGCCGTTTCACTGTTGCTACTCTGGACACCTGTACTTCAGTTGGTACATCTTGATCCACTGTGATGCTTTTTAAGAAGTTGGTGAAAGTGCTTGTAATGAACACAAGTTTTTAAGATACAATAGGTAAGGAACAAGCATTAGGAAAAATTCTTAAAGAGGAGAGATAAGGATCTGAGCATTTCCCCTCTTTAGATACCACTGTGCCTCTGCACAAAGAGCTGAACCAGGGCTATAGGAATGGTTTATAGATGACAAGATCTACACATCCACAGACAGCCTCCCAGTGTGAGCTCCAGACTTAAACTTCCAGAAATTTTCAGGATTTATGTGAATGCACCCAGGTATATTCAGTGGATCTTGCTCCTTGCTACATTTTATTCTAATTCTCCACTCTGCTTTCTGAGCACACCCCATTGACACTTCTGTTTGTGTATTCCTCCCTTTTGTGTCTGTCTTTTTGCCCCTTCTTTATTGGACATGCAAGAGGAAGGTTTGATCTGAAAAGCTGATACTGCTATAAGCAGCCAGAGAAAATCTGAGGTCTTTTAGTACTTCCTAGTGGGTTCAAATCCAAAACTACCTGTAGTTTTGGTTTTGTTACAGAAAAGGGAAAACAAGATGACTGAGGTTTTGCCAAGCGCAAAACACAGCTGCCCAAGCCTTTTAATAGATATAGGTATTCAGGAAATGCAGGGTCTCTCAAGAAGGAAGCTGTGACCCATATGAAATGAGACTAAATAACCCTTAGAAAAGTAAAACAGAGGAGGAAGAAATTGGGAATTTTAAAGGTTTGTTTTACTCCCACACATCATCTACCCGTTCTTCTTTTAGTCTCAACTGCTTAAAACTGTGATCATCTTCTCTTCTGGACCTTGGTCAAAAAACTGTCTGACAAAATTTTATTTATTCCCAAGCAGGAGCCCCTGGGCACTGTTGATGTACTTTGTATCCGGGTTGGTCTTGGTTTCCATGTGCATACAATAAACCTCCTGCCTAATGGGGCTTTAGCTGAAGCATGCGCATCAGCATTGATGACAAGTGGACATCTCCAACCAGCAGACAGAGCTAAGCAGTGATGTCAACACGTAGTGGTCCATAAGACAACAGAGAGTCTGTGTTTACTGATCATGTACAGTTGTGCAGATATTTGACTCATCTTTTAATGGACTAGAGTGACAGTTGGCAGAAACTGTCAGTGACTGTATTAGTTTGCCACAGCCTGAAGTTTTCCTTCTTCCATGCAATCATAAAAGTCTGCAGTGATGGCTCAGGGTTTTTTCTGATGCTCTGCTGCCTTACTTGTATCTGCAGGTCTCCCACTAATGGGTAAGAAATCCCAGTGCATTTATCCTCATCTTGTTCTTAGGAAGGGAAACAATAATATTCCTATTTTACAGATGCAGGACCGAGGCACTTACAGGAAAGTAAGTGTTTCCCCCCAGTTCAAGAGAGACAAGGAACTACTGGAGAGAGTTCAGCAGAGGCTACAAAGATGCTGAGAGGACTGGAGCATCTCTGTGATGAGGAAAGGCTGAGAGACCTAGGGCTGCTTAGCCCGGAGAAGAGAAGAGTGAGGGGGGATCTTCTCAATGCTGATCAATAGCTAAAGGGTAGGGGGCAAGAGGATGAGGCCAGACTCTTGTCAGTGGTGCCTGGTGACAGGAAAAGGGGCAACAGGCACAAACTGAAAGCTAGGAGGTTTCATCTGAACAGGAGGAAAAACTTTTTTCCTGTGAGGGTGTCAGAGCCTGGGCCAGGCTGCCCAGAGAGGTTGTGGAGTCTTCTCTGGAGAGATTCCAAACCTGCCTGGAAATGATCCTGGGCAACCTACTCTGGGTGAAGCTGCTTTAGCAGGGAGGGTGGATGAGATGATCCCCAGGGGTTCCTTCCACCATTCTGGGATTCCATGTGTGATTCTGTGAAGCTAAAAATTTCTCAACCCTTTCTATAAGCCTAGAAAGATAGATAAGATAAGAAACTTAACATCTTGCCTGCTCTCTCATCTTATGCATCCTGCACACCTCTCTGCTCCATGGCCTGGCTTCACAGCAGGAAGGATGTTGTCCTATGCCATCATGAACACAGTCCTTTAGTGAGGAGGAACCTGCCAGGCAGAGAGGGAAGTGAACTAGGATCCCCGACTTTGTGGGTGCATGCCATGAACACTTGGAAATGCTGCAAGCTCTGGGCATCTCTAAAAAGCATACAGTGCCTCTAATTCAGTTTTTGAATGAGAGAGGGAGTTGCAGGTCCCAAGGGAATGGCAGAACCACTTTGAAAGCCTTAGTGGCAAGATGTATTTAAGACATGCTCCTATGCTCAGCATTCCCCACAGCCCAGTGACAGGCAGCCTCATGGAGAACATGCTGAATTTGGGCCACTTGCCATGCTGGCTGATCCATATCCCATTCTGCCACATCCTTTACCTGGGAGTCTATTTCCACATTCTCCCATAGAGTCCTGGGTCTATGAGCCCTGCATTCCCTTCCAGGGGCTGTGATTGTTGGCTTGGCTTTTTAGCTGAGCTTTGTCCCAAAGTAGATTGGCTCTGTGAAAGGAAAGGCTTCAAGTGCAACTGCTGCCAGATGTAAAAATCTAAAGTTGCTTCTCCTTAAAGGCAGTGGCTGCTCCTGAGACCAGGTATTTTGCTTTGCATGAGAAAGTTGTAACTGACTGTAAGACAGTCTATGATCTTATTTTGAAAGAAAAGGGTAAAAATAAGTTTAATTGTGTTCTTGCTCTGCCTCAATTTAGCGGCTAGCCATTCTCTTTTGTGCTCCCCATATTTTTGGAGAGCCGGTTGACACTTATTTAGGTTGGCACAGACTAAATATAACCAAGCGTGTGTGAAGGAGCACACACTAGGTCACAGCTTCCAGAGCAGCAGACGGGAGCATTCTGCCTTTCATCGCAGAGCAAGGGGGTTATGGGCAAAATGCAGCTATTCTGACACAGCTCAATGAAACACACACAACCTGAACAAAAAGTAAGTGTTCCATTCAAGTCGTGAATGCTTGCGAAATTTATTTTTTGCCAGCTTTTACAGTCCACAGCCTTCTCATTCAATCCTGAATAATAGCTTTGAATTGGGCTCTAAAAGCTTCCAAAGTTTGAAGCCTTTTGACAAGTTAATTTAGCTGTATGGTAAAAAGTTTTTCCCCCAGATAGAATAAAGCCATCATATCATGAATGTAGTAGTCATCCATGGGAGAGAAAACAGCATTAGGATTAGAAATGATGGGCTTTATGGAGATAGTTTGTGGTTTAGTGTAATCTACTATCAATATTTCAGTAGAAAAATATTCTACTCCTCATTCAGCTGGAAGTCACTATCTTCCCTTAAAACCAACACCCAGGGGCCAGACTTGCATATATTTTCTTATTGAAAAAGTAACATGTTGTTTTTTTAGTCAGCTTTCTTTCTTACATTTCTTTACATTTTAATTGTTTCTCACCCAGTAGCATGCAGGATGTCTTTTTTTTTTTACCTTCTTGGAAGAGACAGAATAGAATAATGAATCAATATTTTCTCAAAGGTTCCCACTAGAGAGAGATACAATTTTCTCCCAGCAGCTGCCATGGATGAAAATTCAAGGAAATAAATAACAAATATTTACTTTTATTTAAAAAAAATAAAATCAATAAAATAGAGAACAAATATCTTCTTTTTTTTTTAAATAAAATTTCAAGGAAATAACAAATATTTTCTTCTTTTTTTTCAATAATAAGACAAGTGTATCTAACAATGATTATAGCCTCAACTTCACAAAGATTCCATATTAGTTTCAGACTTATTTCTTGTTTATTTCTAAATTTAAACCTTAGTGTGCTGCTAAAATTGACTGAACTGAAAAGACAGCTGAGGGGAAAAACAGATTTCTATTGTACTCTTAACTCTTTAATCAAGAGAGAGTGTGTCCAAAGAAGGGCAACATCCTCCTGTACTGGGCACTGGGGAGGCCACACTTTGAATTTTGGGTTCCGTTTTGGGACCCTTACTCCCAGAAAGGCATGGTGGTGCTGGAGTGTGAGCAGAGAAGAGCAATGAAGCTGGTGAAGGCTCTAAAGCACAAGTGTTCAGAGGAGTGGCTGAGGGAACTGGGATTGTTCAGCCTGGAGAAATGGAGGATCGGGAGAGACCTTCTTGCTCTCAACAAATGCCTGAAAGGAGGTTGGAGCCAGGTGGGGGTCAGTCTCTTCTCCCAAGCAACAAGCATAGGACAAGAGGAAATGGCCTCAAGTTATGCCAGGGAAGGTTGAGGTTGGACATTAGGAACAATTTCTTTGCCAAAAGGGTTGTCAAGAACTGGCCCAGGCTGCCCAGGTGAGTGGTGGACTCTCCATCCCTGGAAGGGTTTAAAATCCACGTAGATGTGGTGCTGAGGGACATGGCTTAGTTGTGGAATTGGCAGCGCTGGGTTGATGGTTGGACTTCGTGACCTCAAAGGTCTCTTCCAACCTAAACAATTATATGATTCTGTGATTCTATCCAATGTATCTTCAATAGCAGCTTGAAGTGCTGGGGCCTGAGCTGTGGGCCCTGAGTTGGAGTTGACCTGTGGATGAATCACAACCTAGCAGAATGTTTTGGTTTCCCTGTTAGCTTCATATTCCAGAGGCAGAACCTGGCCCACCTGTGTCTCTGTGGCTCTACCCTCACCCAGGTGGTTATGGTTGAGGTGGTGGGCAAGACCACTTCTACATTAACCAGAAGCTGTTGTGTGTGGCTTCTGTTGGGGCTGGTTGAATCTTGCTGAGCTCTCTTGGTGGCTCTTCACATGAAAGGACACCACTGAGAGAGCCATCTCTGTCTGGTGTGTTCAGCAGGCAATGCTGGGCAGCAAAGGAGCTGGGCCCACAGGAACCTATGGCAGGACTGTCTGAAAGAAGACTTTGAAGGGGATGTTGCTGAGTTCAGTGTTGGCCTGTGTGATCAGGCAACTGATGGCAGCATAAAATGATGATGGCTGAATCAGCACAACACAGCTGAAGATAGGCAACCTTTTTCAGTAAGTTTTTTACTTTTTCAGCTTACGTCTTCTTACAGTTGCTTTTCAAACAGCAGCAACGTGACTTTTCCTTACTGCAGCTCAGAGAAGGGTTGCCTCTGCTACCTGGCCTGCACAGGGCAGCTATTTCCACATGTCCTTCAGGCATGGAACACACTGGAGCTGAGCTACATCTGCACAGCAAACACACGGGTGTGACTGTCCAGCTGCGCTGCACTGAGCCCCCACCAAACTTCCAGCAAGGGAAGTTAGGCTCTGGTCTACTGTCACCAATTCTTGCATTCAGTGACATCATGTTGTATTTGAGATTACAGAATCAGAGAATGGTGGGGGTTGGAAGGGACCTCTGGAGATCATCTCATCCAACCTCCCTGCCAAAGCAGAGTCACCCAGAGTAGGTTGCCCGGGATCATGTCCATATAGGTTTTAAATCTCTCCAGAGAAGGAGACTCCACAACCTCTCTGGGCAGCCTGACCCAGGCTCTGACACCCTCACAGGAAAAAGGTTTTTCCTCCTGTTCAGATGAAACCTCCTGGGTTCCAGTTTGTGCCTGTTGCCCCTTCTCCTGTTGCTGGGCACAGCTGACAAGAGTCTGGCTCCATCCTCTTGACTCCCGTGGGCCCTTTAGCCATTGATCAGATCCCCTCTGAGTCTTCTCTTCTCCAGGCTAAACAGCCTCAGGTGTCTCAGCCTTTCCTTGTCACAGAGATGCTTCAGCCCCCAACTGAAATAAAGAGCATAACCTGAGAAAGAGTAGATACGGATGGATTTTTAAATAGCATAAATATGAAGAGGAGAAAAAATTTTACATTGTGACCTTCACTTTGAACTTCGCTCACTTTTTTTTCCAAAGTCAGAGACAGGGACTTGAGTTTGTCCACGACAACAGCAATAACTTGTTTTTTAGAGACTGGCTCTTAATGCTTCAGAACTTAAGCATTTCAGCCCTTGAGTGCTGAAGACTTGATGAAGTGCTGGGTCTGCGGACAAGCTGGAAAAATAGATTCTGCAGCCAAACACAAGCTTCTTCAGCCTCAACAAGCACTCCTTTAAGTGGAGGAGAACCACCTTGTTCTCCTTTACAGCTCACATTAAGCCAAGCAGGACTGCTCTGCTCAGAAGACCGATTTCACAGCACAGCAAAGAAGAGAAGTCTTTCTCTGCAGGAGTGTTGTTCAAAGAGACAGGAAGGAGTCCCAGTAGCAGCAAAATTCACCAGAAAAACAAGAACAACAATTAAAAGGTATGTCAGAGGCAAATACAGGAGTGGGGCAATGTAAATGTAACATTTTCTGTTTCGTTACAGCTGTGTCTTAAGTCTGGTTGATTTGCTGGAGCTTCTTTTTTGATGGCAGAAAGGAGTAAATAAGCACAGTGTAGGAAGGACGCAGAACAGATGGGAGTGGGAGATAAAGCAAAAAAGGGTGGCTGGCGGTAAAGAAATATCAAGGGAGAGCAACAAAGGGAAGTAACTGATCAGGCTGAAGAAGAGATCAGTCACAAGGTAAAAAGTTGCATCTAGGCTTGACGCTCTCTGAAGGAGGAAGTGGCACTAGAGTAGGTCTTCAGTGGCCACGCTCTACAGGACACTCCTGCTGGCTTTCTTCCTAACTCAGTCTTTTTCTGGCTGTGGAGGTGGTGGGAGAGGCAGGATTCGCGTGGAAAGCTGAGGCACCCAATTTTACTTCCACCAGATCCATGTGACTAAAGAGGGAAATTAGCTGGAGTGTTGTGATGGCTGTTTCCTGCTTGAGAACATAGAAAATGGAACCATTCTTGACAAACAAGGAGATTGGCTAAAGATGAGGTGAAGGTAGGCGGGAAGTTCTGTAATTGCATTTTATTTAAGCCTTTATGAATTAGCTCTGCCATTTTTTTTATTTCCTTTTTTACTTCAAATGGCTTCTGAGTAAACTTTTCAGCTGCAATTACAGTGAAAAAAGACTACGCTCTATACAGTTGGATTTACTGTATAGGAAGAATACTTTTTCTTGTTAATCTCTGAGCTCTAATTTACATGAACAATGACAAGGTTTAATTTTCTGTCATTATGCAGAGGTTAGCCTAGACTGGGTATTAATAGCTACACATATTCACACCCACAGCCACTAGTACTGCATCAATCACATTTTGAAGATCAACCTTAATGCTCCACGGCAACTTTTAGGGCACAATTTTCTTCTCTGGTTTCCTCTTCTTAAACTACGTTAGCAATGCAGAAAGTACTGGAGGTGACTGATGTGGCCAGGCAAGAAGCCTCTGTGGTTCAGAGCTGAGAGAATGGGTACAGTACAACATCCAACTAGTAGTGCTGAGGGTGCAGGGGATGCAGGTGGGGGATGCATGTAGTGTACCTCTGGGCTCTGTCACATTTAGAAGCTGCAATGACCACCTAGGAGAAATGTTTGTTGTAACCTACACTGGTGACCAAACGATCTCCTAGAAACAAGGAGATGCACAAGAGAGGCTAGCTGCCCACAGGTGGGTCCTACGCTGACCACCCATCATTAGATCCAGTGAGGAACTCATAGCCTTTGCTAATATTACCTTGTCAGCTATGCAGCTGGCATTAGTAAACTTCTAGTCCTACAGCACTTCCACCCACACCCCTCTTGACACTTATTAGAGGATTATTTATACAGACATATATGTGAGCACACAAACTGGTCCCAAATAGATAGCAGAGCAACCATATGGGGAAACGTAAAACCTCACCAACCAAAGAACAACAATGAAACAATCCCACAAGCCAATCTAAAAATGAAACAAAAGAGGACTTCAGCTTTATGGAGAAGCATTACTCTTCCTGCCAGCAGTGTTCTTAGTGGCATATTACAGGGGGACTATTTCCAAACTTCAGGCCTTCTCCAAGGCAGGCCATGCTGCCTGTATGCTCAAGATGAGAATAATCAGAATGTAATGTTTGTTGTAAGCTGACAGTAAAAAATTAATCTCTTGAAAATAAAGTAAGACTGGGAAGCTGAAGTTAATGGGATGCTATTGCTGATGGAACTATCAGAGTCATTCTGACCTCTGCCAAGACCTGAGCATGCTGTTCACAGCATGGGGAAAAAAAAAAAAAAGCAACTGTAGGGGTCAGATCAATATGGCAAAGATTTTTAGATGGGTGAACCTTTCAAATAGAGCTGTCATTACTAAACAACTAAAAAAGAAAAAAAAGAAAGGAGCAGTGTTTATATACTGCTATGTATATGCAAATTTTGAGGGAGGGACAAAGTTGTTAGCAATTTCCATCAGGTCCCAGAATTTATGTAAATCCAGATGGCCAAACTACAGGAGTTCATTTTTCTTTAAGGAAAATCTGGAAGTTTAAAAACAATTTAGCAAGTGCCAATTAATCAAAACCAGCAGAAGTGTGCTGGGATGGCTGCCTACAAATAGGAATGTTCTGTTTCATGTTGTTTCTTAGCATCCTTGACTAAGACAACTTGAAAGCTAAGAGGGAAGTCCCCATGTATTTAACAGACTATGAGCACAGCCCAGTGACCGCACTGTAGGACCCCAACTGCTACCAGAGGTGTGAAAGCAAGACCACTGTTCCCACAGGGCTGGTACCATCAACTCCTTGAACTCTGTGCCAGCCAAGGGCTCCACTTGTCTGTGAAGCACAGACTTCAGATTGAAGAGGAGTCACTTACTTTCTAGACCTGCCATGGTGGCTTACCTTAAAAAAAACACATTAACAGCCATCACAAAAAAAAGGGAGTAATAACATTTGATGTTGTGGCATTTGAGACTTAAGACTGGCCTTGGCCATAGGCAATCTCTTTAGCGAACTGAAAGTATAACTTTCCATGTTACAAGTGAAAGGATTATTATGGTAGGGGTTGAAAGGGACCTCTGGAGATCATCTTGTCCAACCCCCTTGCTAAAGCAGGGTCATCCGGAGGAGGTTGCCCAGGATCATGTCCAGGCTATTTTTGAAAGTCTCCAGAAAAGGAGACTCCACAACCTCTCTGGGCAGCCTGCTACAGTGCACTGTCACCCTTACAGGAAAGAAGTTTTCCCTTATGTTCAGATGGAACCTCCTGGGTTCCAGTTTGTGCCTGTTGCCCCTTGTCCTGTTGCTGGGCACCACTGACAAGAGTCTGGCCCCATCCTCATGACCCCCATGGGCCCTTTAGCTATTGATCAGCATTGAGAAGATTCCCTCTGAGTATTCTCCAGGCTAAACAGCCCCAGGTCTCTCAGCCTTTCCTCATCACAGAGATGTTCCAGTCCCATCAGCATCTTCGTAGCCGCTGCTGGACTCTCTCCAGTATTTCCTTGTCTCTCTTGAACTGGGGAGCCCAGAACTAGACACAATACTCCAGAGGTGGCCTCACTAGAGCAGAGGGGGAGGAGAACCTCCCTCAGCCTGCAACCTGAGATGGTTTTCTAATGCATCTCATACAGGATGTCCTCATCAGAGCGTGCCTGACAGATATCCCCCCCGCTGAGCTTTCTTACACCAGCTAATATAGATGCTGAAGTATTTTGCTTCCCATGATATGGAATGTTTGCAGTGTGATTTCTTCATTTCAGGCATTGTGCAAGTCAAAGGTAAAACAACAAAACACAAGTGAAATGAGAATTGTGCCAGGCATGGGCTTGGTCAATCAGGAAACAGAAATTAGAGAAGGCTTGACAGTTCAATAGGGTAATTCTTTAGAAAATAGAAAAATCAATTAAATGTTGAATGGTTGCTAGGAAAATATGGGTAGAGGAAAGCGTGCTGAACAATTCCTTTTTTTTTTTTTTTTGTTTTGTTTTTTTTTTACTCTTGCTAGTTCAGGCAAAGATTTGCAAAGATTTTAAAATATGCTCTCCCCTTTTCATTTTTCTATCTTGATTCAGCCGTCTGCTGTGAAAACCAGTGTACTCAGCAGCCATTTTTTATAGGCAATACTTGATGGCTTAAATGTAACACTTCAGGAGTGGGATCTTAGATGCAGAAAAATGACAAAAATAGTTTAATTTTCTATTAAAATAGTATGTATCTACCATGGATTGCATTTTCTAAGGTGTTTCTAGTTAATCTATCTCCATTAGTATCCCGAGAATCAAAAAATCCAGTTTCAGCTATGTCAAACTACCTGAGGAAAGAAGACAAAATAATGTATTAACTTCTCTCCTTACAAGTGAAAGTATTAACTTCAAAAGAATGCATCCTCTACAGCTGTTTCTCTACTAGTTCTGTCCTCCACCCCATGTTTCCCATAGCCCAATTAATCTAGATTTGAGTAATCTAGAGTTCCACTTTCTAGGAGATACAGATGAAAATGTGAAGGAAACTATGGGCAGCAGTGGGTCAAGGAGAGACAGGGGAAGAGGAATTTGCCACACATGCATGAGTTTCTAGAACCAGCTGCCCGGCACTGTGTGAAGGTCTCTTCACTTCTTGTTGGTCCTTAAACACACGTCGATTGTTCGTGGTGAGCCACGGACAAGCCACCAAGTGCGAGGGGATGGTGCTAAGCAAAGGCTCCATGACAGCCCTGGCACCCCTCCAGATGCTTGTACAGATAATCCCATTTGGGTGCAGAAGTGAGATGTGGGTGCTTTGCCCAAGCTGGCAACTGAGGGTCCTTCCCTGCTTGGCTGTGGGCTTCCAGGGCTGAGGTGTCCCCAGTCTGCCCGGGCCTCCAGGGCTGAGGGGTCCCGGCCCTCCCGAGGGCAGCTGGCCTCGGAGCCCCAAACCCGGCTCCAGGCTCCCCTCCCGTCTCCGAGGCCGGTGCCGGGCCCGGTTTCCCCGCCGCTGCCCGCGGAGCTGCGGGCCCAGCGCACACATGGCGGACAGCAGCCGGAGCCCC
>VZZY01012147.1:59509-158326 GCA_013400335.1 Eurystomus gularis
TCACCCTTTTGGGGAGCGTGGTGGTGAATGAAGCGCGTGTGCCGCCGGAGAAAAAAAAGTGTTGGTTTGGGCGGCAATAAATTAACGGCAAAAAATAACGAGCTGATCCTGGGGGAGCGCGAAGGGAGGTGTTGCTGAGCAGTTGTGTGTGGGCTTTGCTGCAGGAATTTATCAGGGAAGATGCTGTGCGATCCTCCCGGCTCCTTAAATGTTACCTCCTCAGTGTTTGGGGGTGTCGAGCGTGGTGTGAACGTCTTAGGCGAGCAGATGTATTTACATAACAATTATTTGAACATTAGAGCTCGGTGCCGCGTATCGTTTAAAGGGAAGTAAACCTGCCCTTTATTCAAATCACTTGCGTAATTGTTTTGTGCACGCATTTCGTGATAGTGGAAGGTTGGGTGGTTTGGGTTTTTTTTCTGGTTGTTGCTTGATTGTCAGTAGCCTGCTTTGGAATATTTCCATAAATTAGGCTTGCCACCGCAACCGCTTGTTTTCTGGCCATAAGAACAGATTTCGTATTACAGCCTTGCCTGATATTCCAGCCTGGATTTACAGCTCTAAAAATGTTCCGAAGAAGTGGGATCCGTGTTGGAAAGATGTGGGTGGATTCAGGATGTGAAAATTGCTTGTAAATCTGGGATGAGGCATGCAGCTCAGGGTGGCGGAGTGGGGCATAGGCACACTCCGGTGTTCTCCATCTCTTCTCCACAGGGATATCCAGGCAGCTTTATTTTGCACTTGCTTCCAACAGCTGTATTCTGTTGTCTTCATAATACTAAATTGCGATGGAAGAGATGGAGCAAGTATTATTTTGGCCCTCCGTGCCACAGTGAATTTCACTGTTGAGTGAATAATCTCCTTGCCAATGCATTTTGATTTACTGGTATTATGTTCTGTCAATAAATGAGACTTGTGCTGTATTTGCTGCCTTCAAAGTGCTTTTGGTTGTTGCCAAAAGCTACCTGGAGTTAATTATCTGAATTGGACTTTTTTTAACGGCAACATTTTTAAAAGCTAAGGAGCTCTGAAGTTTATATAATAATCTGGTTCTTGGCAAGGTTTCTTTTTTTTTTTTCCCCCTGTAATGCTGTCTGTCATGGCTTTGAGTTTTAATCGTTTCTGATGTTTCCACCACCGCTGTATGGAGTTTTCAGTCTAAAAGCTGCTGTTGTCGCTCCGCAGCCTCTCTGAAAGAGTTAAGAGGGCATTGAATTAAGAAAGCTCAGCTGCTTGTATACAAATATACAGCAATTAGGAGGCAACAAAGTTATTGCAGAATCCTACTGTAACCATGGCAACATGTTCACTCAATTACATTTGGAAATGTAAAATGCCACACAGTTAGAGTAAGTTTTAGCGACTGCAGATTTTCTGTATAAAGCAAAATGTGGACAACGCAGCTTTCCTGGATTAGATGCTTTTCTTCATCTTTGGATGGCAGGTTTTAGCATGTGCATCTGACAGATTTCTGTTGCTGATATTAAGTTGTACCCTTGGTTTTCTGAACTTGGTTGGGGGAGAGCAAGCCCAAATATTTAAAATTTAACTTTGCCATCCTATAAATTCTTTAGTTTTACTTCAGGACTTGGCTAGATAGTGGGCAGATTAGAAAATGCAAGAAATGCATTTTGAAAACTACCTCAGAGTACCGGAGGAATTTGTGATTTACTTAATTCTATGGTTGCATGAAAGAAAAGCTTACATATTGGCATGAAAGCTTTTGTTCCTTTTGGAGGAAATGTTTGTGGAATGGTCTACGTTCGGGTAGTGCAATCTTCAACAGACTATCCTAAAGTAGAAGAGAACTGGCAGGTGTGGGCTACTGAACTTGTGGTCAGCACCAAGAGAAAGCAGTGGAAAAGTTCTTGAGAAGCCCAGGGAGCATCCCTCAACACTGGGTTAGGAGGCAGCAGGCTGAGTACACCAGGGTCCTGATGTGTGACGCAGGTGAACTCCTTTGTGGCACTTGGTTTCCTTTATTACACTCCTTTTGATGGTGACTTACCAGCAAGAAGAATAAACCAGAAAAAGTAGTTTCTTGTGTCTTTGTGTTGGGCAAGATGCAGCTTTCTGCTTTGCTGTGCTCATGTTTCACAGGTGGCATCTCATTAATGCAGGAAAGGGAAGAACAACAACACACTTAAACCAAGGGTTTTTTTTTTTAACTAGGAGTGATATGTTTACAGGCACCTGAAAATTGATGAACTTCTGAAGAAGTTACCTAGTAACAGGAGCTGATAAGAGATATTTAGGCAGATTGCAGTGGGCTGTCTTAAAGAAATGCACTTTGCCCAGATCTTCAGGGGCTTGAGCTCCAGGCTGATTCCTGAACCCTTGGAGCGTCAGAACTGGGAAAGGTTTGCAGGTCCCTTAGACCTGTGTTAGAGTATTGGTGGTTTTGGAAGGAAACTGTCCAAGCTGTCAGGTCTTTCAGCATTCGTGATGAGCAGGTTGCTGACTTGCCTTGTGGTCTTTGAGACTTTCAGCTCCCACAGTGAGTGCTCTTTTTTTCCCTTTGCCTTCTGCCATAGGCAGAGGTGGAGGTACAGGAGCTGCCTGTTTATAGACTGCTGCTGAAAAGGTGGAGTTGATTTCAGACTTCAACCTTAAATCACATGTTGAGCTGCAAGGGTGAGGAGTAGGACTTGTTCACAGAATCATAGAATCGTTTCAGTTGGAAAAGACCTTTAAGTCGTCAAGTCCAACTGTTAACCCAGCACTGCCAGGTTACCACTGAACCGTGACCCTCAGCACCACATCTCCACAGCTTTTAAACCCCTCCAGGGATGGAGACTCCACCACTGCCCTGGGCAGCCTGGGCCAGGCCTTGACAACCCTTTCAAGTGAAGAAATTGTTCCTAATGTCCCATCTAAACCTCCCCCTATTTTGTTTAAGATTAAAACTGGGAGGGGTCCATGGTTTTAGATTAGTTTGCCCTCTTGGTCTCTCTTTGAAAGAGCTTTGTGCTTTCTGGGAAATACATTTTCTAAAGCCATCTTAAGGTCTATCTGATTCAGAAACTTGGTGCCATGCCTGAAACTTGCACTCTAGGATCATTGGTAGGTTTAAAATCTGAGGAAGCTACAGACTTTCTATACATGAACGTGCCCAAACACATTTTAAACAGTGTTGAGACAAAAACTTGCCACCAAGTACATAGTATGCGATAGGATCAAATATTCTAGGCCAAACTTTTTTCATCTTCCAGAGCTGAGAAAAAGCAAGAGCTTTTAAAATGGTTTGCTCACAGATGTGCTTATTGAATAACTTGTGCTAGAAGAAGTTAGTATGTTGAGAGTCTCTTAAAACTTTCTGTACAGCCTTACCTTAAGGAGGGCAAACTGGCAATTTAACACGGGGCTTTTATGTTCTTGATCAGCTGAATATTGCGTGTGCTCCACTGAAAGACTACTGTCACAAACCACAAAGAAATATTAATTGAACGTGTTATTTGGACACTGGTAATGGCATTCATTAAATATTTACCAAATATCCTTGACTCTTCTTGCTGGTCTCTTTGGTGGTGTCATCTTCTACTTCATTGCTTCTCCAGTTCACCTTTAGCTTGTTCACAGTTATCCTATTGCTTTTCTGTGATCTTTTTCAATCCTGGTACCTAGTCTATAAGGCGAGCTGTTGGGTTTAGGTTTTATCAGACTCCTGCTGGAATCCTTTGACTTTGTGCTTTTGTAAAAGCATGTTTTGCTGGACAAAAAAGCTGACAGGATGTCTGGTCACTGAATTCAAGATTGCTTTTCAGTTTTGAGGCTGCTTCCCTAGTGGATAGCTTCTCTTTTCCATTTACCTTTGCTTCCAGGTTCCCCAGGTCCAAGCACACCAATGCTCCAAAGCAATGAAAGGAGCCTGGTTCTCCTCAGCTTTCTTGCAGAGCTCAGAGGTCTGGTTGGGGGCAGAAAAAACCATGAAAATACGTGAGTTTGCCTGAAATTGTTTAAGCTGAGAAACAGCAGAAACATGAAAGATGTCTGCTTTAATAGTCAGAAATGTGGCAATAGGTGAGGTGCTGAAGCATGTCCACAGAAGAGCAATGAAGCTGGTGAAGGATCTAGAGAACAAGTCTTGTGAGCAGCAGCTGAGAGACGTGGGTTTTAGCCTAGAGAAAAGGAGACTCAGGGTAGACTTTCTCAATCTCACCAACTGCGTGGAAGGAGGTTGTAGAGAGTTCGGGATTGGTCTCTTCTCCCAGGGAACAAGTGACAGGACAAGAGGGAATGGCCTCAAGTTGTGCCAGGGGAGGTTTAGGTTGGACATTAGGAAAAAAAGTCTTCCCCAAAAGGGTTGTCAGGCCCTGGCCCAGGCTGCCCAGGGCAGTGGTGGAGTCCCCATCCCTGGAGGGGTTTAAAAGCTGTGTAGATGTGGTGTTGAGGGCCATGGTTTAGTGGTGACCTGGCAGTAGTGGGTTAACAGTTGGACTTGTGGTCTTACAGGTCTTTTCCAGCCAAAATGATTCTATAATTCTATGAATGTTGTTATCTATAAAAGGGGTAAATGGTTTTATAAACTATGTGAAAAATAAACTACGTGAATAGTTTTCACACTGTGTGTGGTGGAGTAGGAAATGCATCTTAGCTTTTTTATTTGATTTGGATTGTCTCTTATATATATTGGTCTTTATATTCAAGTCCCTGGGTAAGGGAGCTCCTCAGATGGCTCCAGTAATTAATGCCACTTGCATTTTAATTGTCTTATGCATAAGAGTGAAGTGGGCTAGGTTGACTTTATCCTGCAGTGGACCGTGTTGATAAGGCAACATGTAACTGATCACTCATGAAGTGATGCTTGTCATTGCCAGGCCTGCTTGAATATCAAGCAGATTTTGGGCAATGCTTCTTCACCAAAAAGACCTGGGCAGTTTAAACTGAGAGGAGGAGGAGACAACAAATGCAGACTGTGTTTTTGGCTGTCCTAAAGGAGTTGCCTCACACAATGTAGAAGTTGAGGCAGGGGGGCATGAGTAAAATAAGGGTGGTTGAGAAGCAGGAAAGCACACAGTGGTTGCATAATGACGCTGAAAAGGGAACAATTGGGAAAAGACTGTAAAACCTCTTGGAAGGCTTCTGTGGTTTTCCCTTCAGGAGGAATTACAGCTTAGCCTGCCTTTGTAAAAATTCAGGCTTTTTTCATGACATTCATTACTAGACACATCTTGATCAACTTTTTTTTTTTCTTTGTATTTTCCTCCATGTTTCCTGGATATTACCTCAGAAAAGTTTGATTAAAATCTGCTACAAACTGCCCTTTGCTAGTGCAGGGGAGTATGTGTTAACTCATGGTCCTGGGCACTCTTAGCCGTCTGCCCTCATCAAACCACTGAACCTTTGTTTTTCGTACCAGAAATATTGAAAAACCAAAAAGTTCGAATTTGAAAATAGGAATTTAGGTGAAGAAGAAACCCCTTTCTAGTTTGGTCAAGATATTTTTTGTTTGTTTTATTTATTTATTTTTTTTTAACCGTAAGAGTTATCTGAGACAGCCGTTTAGTTGAGGATGAGAGAGGAGCCAGAGAGGTGCTGGGAAGAGCTAGAGGCTGAAGGCCAATGTGTGCAGCTCATGTGGCTTATCCAAGGTCTGAGGAAGGAAGAGCTCCTTTCTTTGGGGCATCAATGTCAGTCATTTGGACCAGCCCATGGGATATGGCAGTGTTGCTTTGGTAGCGTATTGCCCATGAGGTGATGATGTCTAGGAAGACGTTCAGCAGTTTTCTCAGCTCTCCCTGTTGCAGATGTGACTTGCTGAAATGACAAATTGAAGACCCTGTGTTGGGTTAAACTGTGGTGGTCTTGTCTGGGTTTGTTGTTCTGTTCACTCTTTTGTTTTCTTCCAAGTTTGCTCTCATGTAGACCTTTCCTGGATGTGCGTATCTGTACGTTTTATAACAAGCCAGTATGCTGTTGGATGTTGCTGGAGCACATCCAAAGAAAGGCAATGAAGCTGGTGAAGGGTCTAGAGCAGAAGCATTGTAAGAAGCGTCTGAGGGAACTGGGGTTATTCAGCCTGGAGAAAAGGAGGCTTGGGGAGACCACCTCATTCTCCACAGCTCCCTCCTTTCAGAGGTAGGAGCCAGGTGGGGGTCAATCTCTTCTCCCAAGGAACAAGTGACAGGACAAGAGGAAACTGCCTCAAGTTGTGCCAGGGAATGTTTAGGTTGGACCTTAGGAAAAACTTCTTCCACAAGAGGGTTGTAAAGGCCTGGACCAGGCTTCCCAGGGCAGTAGCGGAGTCCCCATCCCTGGAGGGGTTTAAAAGCCATGTAGATGTGGTGCAGAAGGACATGGTTTAGTGGTAACCTGGTAGTGCTGGGGTAACGGTTGGACTTGAAGACCTTAAAGGTCTTTTCCAACCAAAATGATTCTATGAATAATTGCATTATAAGGATGGGGTGTTTTTTTTTGGCAATCATAGGATAAAATAATATATAGGAGATGAACTTGGGCGCTAGTAGCATAGTGATGTGTTGTTTTAAATGACCTTTTTAAGCATGTCACTCTTTCATTCTGGTAAATGCTGACATCCAGCTGAGCTTAACTCCATGTATGTTTTATGAGTAGTGCAGAATTTTGATATTTCGCACATAGGAAATAATTTACTTTATTAATTTTTCTGAGGAACTGGTGCATTAATGAGGTGTCTGTCAGTAAGACTTAATTACTGTTAAATTCTGTGAACATTAGTATACTGTGACTCGTATGTAAAATCAAGTTTCATTTGTCAAACTTGCATGATAGCATTAGTTTGCTGATATAATTTGCATTAAATTTGAGAAATAGCAGTTATTCATAACTGTCCTGGTCTGCAGGATTTTGCAGGGAGCTGTACTTGCCTGAACTGGTGCTGCTTTGTCCTCGTTGCAGTTGCACATGAGGACACTGGTAGGAAGGTGCAGTGTTGCAGCTGTGTCCGCACTAAGTGAAACACTTTGAGTGTTTCATGTTGAATAAGCAGTTATTCAAATTCACTCTTCAGGATTAAAAGTTGATGAGCATGTTATACTGTTTGCCTTTCCCCATGTGTTTTCCAAGATGTCTTCCTGTTTGAGTTTTCATTTTACTTCAATAAAAACTTACAGCTTTCACAATGTTATCTCTGGTCAGTTAACATCACAGAGTCGCAGCATGGTAGCGGTTGGAAGGGACCTCTGGAGATCATCTTGTCCAACCTCTCAGCTAAAGCAGGGTCACCCAGAGCAGGTTGCCCAGGACCATGTCCAGGCAAGTTTGGAGTCTATCCAGAGGAGAAGACTCCACAGCCTCTCTGGGCAGCCTGTCCCAGAAGCCGGCACACTCACAGGAAAAAAGTTTTTTTTTCTCTTGTTCAGATGGAACTGCCTGGGTTCCAGGTTGTGCCTGTTGCCCCTTCTCCTGTTGCTGGGCACCACTGACAAGAGTCTGGCCCCATCCTCATGACCCCCATGGGCCCTTTAGCTATTGATCAGATCCCCTCTGAGTCTTCTCTTCTCCAGGCTAAACAGCCCCAGGTCTCTCAGCCTTTCCTCATCACAGAGATGTTCCAGTCCCATCAGCATCTTTGTAGCTGCTGCTGGACTCTCTCCAGTAGTTCCTGGTCTCTCTTGAACTGGGAAGCCCAGAACAGGACACACTAATCCAGAGGTGGCCTCACTAAGGCAGAGCAGAGAGGGAGAAAGCCTCCCTGAACCACGTTCTTCTTGTTGCACCCCAGGACACCACTGGCCTTCTTGGCCAAAAGGGCCAGTTGCTGGCTCACGGTGAATATTTCCCCCAGGACTCCCAGGTCCTTCTCCAAAGAGCTGCTTTCCAGCAGGTCAGCCCCTCACCTCTAGTGGTGCAGGGGGTTATTCTTCTCCAGGTGCTGGACCCTACACTTGCCCTTGCTGAACTTCATGAGGTTCCTCTCCACCTAACTATCCAGCCTGTCAAGGTCTGATTGAATGGCAGTGCAGCTCTGGTGTGCCAGCCACAACATTTCTTCTGTGTTGCATTTTCTTAATATATGCTCACTAGAAAAATGTTCAAGTTAGTTCTGGTGTTGTGTTGACAAAACTTTCCATCTTGTGTGCATTGCTCCAAGAAAAGGATTCAAATACTAAGCCTGAAACAATGAATTAATTCTGTTGTGCGCTGTATTTCAGAAGTATTCAGAATGGGAACGTTGTTTCAAGTGTTAGGAAAGTTACTTTTTTTTTTTTCCTTCATGGGAGCTACAGTTACCTAGCTTTTGTTATCATTTATTCTGAGCTCTGTTAAAATCCCAGATACAGGTAGTTCTTGCAGTAAGCAAAAAAATTAATGGCCTGTCTTCTCACTGCCACTTCGTATAACATGTAGAGCAGTGAGATTTGCATTTCTGCTGAAATAACATGCATGGATGTGAAGCGTTAAGAAAAGTTGCATTATTAACACCTTTAAAATGATGAAGATTATGAAAAATGGAATCGTCTTGGGGCTGAACATAGAGAGCTTCCTAGCTCGGGGTGGTCAGAAGGGAAGAGCCTCTGGAAACAAAGTGGCAGCAGGGCAGGTATTGTGAATGCTGGTTGATCTGGAAGGAGTTGGAGTGAGATGGAGGATGGGCTGATGGCCATGGCTTCAAATGCAGTGGCTCCAACTGCAGACAAGTGAGGATGTAAGGATTATTTAATTCCCCAATGACCAGTGGAAAGGGAAGACCTGTGGTGCAGACTGTCAGGCAAGAGCAGTTCTAGAAGGAGGATTTTTAGGTAAAGCTGAGCTTTCCTGCAGGCTGGAATATATTTTTAAAGCACTGCATAAGTGGAACTAGTTTCTTCAAATGAAAAAAAGAGTTACTCCTCTAGCCAGTGTAGACTTAAAGAAAAAAAAAATATAAATACTGTACCTTGTGCTTTGGCTGTGTCAGGAGGGGGCTCTGACACACAGGTTGGCCTGGATGTACACACTGCTTGGCTTGTGCCTTTAAACTGTTTTGGGGGGAAAAAGGGAGCACAGGCACCTTTCTGGAATATCTCAGAAGATATGGGGTCATGTTTCTTGTGGAGGTCGTGTTGGAGGGGCTGAATGATGGCACCTTCTATAGAACTAGAGAAGGCAAGAAAGCAGTTTCCTGCTGCCTTGTGTGTGCTGCCTGCCTGAGGAGATGACCCAGTTTCTGGGTGTGGTTTGTGCTGCTGTGGCATCTTCAGGGGCAGTGAAAGAAATGGCTCCCTATGATGCAAGTAGGATCTCTGTTGGGTTGGTGCTCAGCGCAACCCTTTCTCGCTCCATATACAAAGCAGAAAGCCTGGTCTTTTGCTTCTGTTAGCCAACAAACCAACACCTGGATTTCTGTGAACCTCTCCTCTAGGTGGTCATTACTGTCACAAATTAACTGAAGTTCTCTAAGTTTAGTTCTATTGCTGCCGCTCTTAGTCAGCGGCAATGTGGCGATGGAGGTCCAGACGTGTCTAGTAGCGAGTATGCTCAAAACTTTGTGTCTTGCCTTCATTCTGTGTTGAAGAGGAAGGGAAAGCAATATGAAGAGGCCACATGTGGTCAGGTCTCTTTGAATCTCCTGTTAGATATCCTGCCAAGTAACCCGTCCTTCCCATAGATTGGAACAGAAATTGGCTACTGTGAGCCGCATTGGCATTTCATTTTTTACTCACCTATTTGATGTAAATGAGCCTCCTAAAAGAAATTATTTAGAATCCATTCTGTTGTGCACTTCTACCCAAGACTGATTTTTCTGTTTTAATCTAATGGCAATGCTTTGGTTGGGAGAACATTTTATTTACTTATTTCTCCCAACTCTTACCTGCTGCCAGATCCTGTTGGAGGCTGGAGGCTGCTTTTGAGTGAACTGTCTGTCAGGATTTTTTAGCCTGAAAGCATGATCAGAGGAGGAGGGAGAGGACTAGATGTGAACAACAGGGTATTTATTCCAATTGCATGTGCTTTGTTGGGGGCTGTACTCGCCTATCTTTCTGTTGGGCTTTTCTTCATCCCTGTTCAGAAGTCAGTGCCATGCACTGTATTGAGGCCAGTGTGCTGCCTCATCTGCTCTTTGTGCCTCAAATGGAGCATTTGATGATGGGCTTAACTGTCATTATGACCAAAATCTTAGCATTAGGGGAAAAACCTTCCTGCTTGAAAGAAAAACCAACCTATGAACTTGTGACAGTGAATGGAAATCTGAGCTTTTACATTGTAAATTATGAAACGTAGTGTAATGCAGAAGAGTTAGATACTGCTGGATTGGCAGACAAAAAGGCTTATGTTGATGTATGTCCTGATGTGATTTCAGGGCAAAGTGTGGCTCTATTACTGACTACAGTACAACTTGAATCAGATGGCCTTGTAAGGTGAAATCTTTTTCACAAGCACATACTGTGGATTGTTGAAAATAGAAAAGACTTTCACTGTGCAATTTTTATGAGCAATCTGTGCTGGTTTGGGGTGGATTTACACAGATCACATGGCCTTGTTCACCTCTGTGAGTGTGAGTATCTTCTGCTGATGTTTCCTGTACTAGGTTATGCCCATATACTATGTTCTGGAGTTGTTTAGCCTGGAGAAAAGAAGGCTCAGGGGTTGACCTTCTCACTTTCCACAACTCCCTGAAAGGAGGTGGGAGCCAGTTGGGGGTTGGTCTCTTCTCCAAAGGAACAACTGATTGGACAAGAGGAAATGGCCTCAAGTTGTGCCAGGGAAGGTTTAGGTTGGGTATTAGGAACAATTTCTTTGCTGAAAGGGTTGTCAAGGCCTGGCCCAGGCTGTCCAGGGCTGTGGTGGAGTCTCCATCCCTGGAGATGTGGTGCTGAGGGCCATGGTTTAGTGGTGACCTGGCAGTGCTGGGTTAACGGTTGGTCTCTTCCATCCAAAACGATTCTATGATTCTATGCTTTGTAAACAAATAGATGGTGGTGGGGTACCTGATGAATCTGATTCTTCTGTCTGGTTCATGGCATTGCTAGTGTGAAGGTAGCTAGTGTTCTGTTTATGGGGGTGGATCAAATCCTTCTCAGTGCAAAAAGCTTCTGCACACATGAAAAAACAAGGTGTGATCTGTTCTACTGATGGAGAGGTGAATGATATTAATCCCTTTTGGCCAATATTGGGCTGATCTTTGTGAACAGGATGGCAGCCTGGGGTTGGTGGTATGAGGCAGTTGGGAGAGCACTGCAGTGAGTGCCTGGGTGTTGACAGTGGTCCTGGATGGCAGACATGGAGCTAGTATCAATTTCCTGACCGTCAGACTACTGTGTCCTTATGTCAATTATTGATGGTATTAGAAATCTCAGCTGAGTTCAGTTTGGCACTGAAAGCGTGCTGCTTCTGGTCTTTGCTATAAAAATGCTGGTCTAAAAATAAACTGACATACAGGGATGCTGAAAGCAGGGGAGCAAATGAAGAACTTGTGCACAGAACATAAGGCTGGTTTATAATCGCTTGGCTGATCGCAGAGATGGTATCACACAGTAATGCCGACCATGGCATGAGTGAGGTCGAGGCAGGAGAGTTTTGCACAAGGTAATAATTCCATTGTAAGAATAGGAGGAAGAAAGAAAACTGAAACTCTTGAGATAGACATCGACCTCCTCCATAAGCCACCGGCGGCTGGACTGCCACGCTTCAAAGGGTACGTGCTATAAAAGTCCAAATAGCAACTGGATGAGGAATATTACACTGCAGATGAAATAGTGTAGTGTAACAGCTAAACCAGGCTGTCCTTGAGCAGGTTGTGTTAGAAATTGGAATTTGGACTGCATAGACAGTAGAAAAAAAACCCCTACATTCATGTTTAATTAGGTATTTACTTCATTTAAAATGGCAGAAAGCTCAAGCAACTTCAGACAGGGCCATCTAATGCTAGAAGTGAGAGCAGCATCTTTGCATGGGGCTTATCACCCCTCCTTGAGAGAAGGATATCCAGTTATTGTATACTTTCCATTCCTAGATCTTCCCAAGTGCCACTATGAATGACATTCCCCACATTCTTTCCTTTGCTGGAAGGAGCTGATCAGGCCAGGAGGTTGGGAGGCACCCTGGAAGCTGAGAGATAGCCTGAAGAACTAGAGCCTGAGCTTTCCTCTTCCCAGGGTACTCCATGTGTGGTGCTCCCCCATTCCAGGAATTCAGTGTGGACATCTGATCTTCCTTGCTGCCTTTTTGCCCCACTGAGAAACATCTTCAGTGTCTACATTCACTTGAGCAACTTTATAGAGGAGCAAGTTAGGCTATATTTAAAGAAAAGAAAGAAGGGAGAAAAAGGCAGTGTATTCTTGGCAATAATTTAGACTTCATCTGTAAACTTTCTACATTCCCTGTGGGATGAGGTCTCCTTTTGTGAAAATCTGTTCTGGATTCAGTATGTTTGACAGTTTCACTGTAGGACTACCTTCAGCTTTTTGTTTTGGTGGTGTAAATGAGCAGACTAATGTGTGTGCTTCTAAGTACTCAGACTGGTTTTTTTTAAAAAAAAAACACATCAAAACAGCCTCTTAAGTATACTGAGGACTGATGAGGCTTGAATTCCTAGTATTGCAACACAAGGTGTTCTCTGTTCTAGACTGTAAATATTTATCTCTTGTCAAAGCACAGCAGTTACTATTGGGAACTGATCTGGCATGCAAAAAGCTTCTCCTTAAGGAATTTGTTTCCTTTTATTTACAGTGTTATCGTATATTTAAATTCCAGGGCCTCAGTGTATAGTTCTGAGGCTCGTTCTTAACACTGGCAATAAAAATCTAAATTATCACAGCCTCTGAATACAGATAACTGAATTCTGACCATATGCTGTAGCCAACCAACAAGCGTGGGTGTGAAATTCAAGCAAACATAGGCAAAGGTTCGAATGTTTTCCTGCAGCTGCGGGAAGACTACGGAATGAGAAGGGCTGCAAGCCCCATCACTGGCTACTTGCTGGGCAGTCGGGAATTTGCTTCCAGTGCAGCGCTTGGGGTGGCTGTGAAGGAAAGAGCACAAACTGAGCACGGGCGTTTCATGGGCTGGCATTCTGCAGTCGCTTGTCTCTTGCCCTCCTCTTCATGTGGCTCTTCTCTCCTCATGAACCCCTCCTGTGTCTCCATTTAGCCTCCCTGCTCAGCAAACATGCTTCGTCATAACCTTTCTTCAGGAGTTCTGGTGCTGTGAGTGTTGTTGAGCGATCTCTTGTTAAATCGCTGTCTGTTATGTTTACCACAGGTACGGAGAGAACTAGAGGTGGTTTTCTGCAAGTGGTAATATCCGAATCCTCACTGCTAGCTGCAAGTCCTGCTTTTGGAGAGTTGTAGGTTGCTTTAATCTCTCTGCAATGGCTTAAATTTCTGGGTAAATTGTTCCTGTTGTATTGTGCCATGTGTGGGAGGCATATTCAGCCTGGAAAAGTCTGATTTTTTTTTTTCTTCTTCTTCTTTTTTTATGTCTTCCTAGCTTTTGTACATACTTATTTTTTGATCCTGGCAATTGCTGAAGTTCTCTGTGCTCGTTAGGTAGCCGACTTCCCCCGTGTACTGTGTCTCAGAAGAGAAGCCAAGGCTGTCAAGCAGGTGTCCTAGTTGGAGTACTACTTTTTCCTCTTTTTAGGAAACAGGCTCATTGAATGAAGTACGTTACTGAAGCTGAGTTCAGTCGCTGCCATAGCAGGGAAGAGCTGCTTTTGCTCTGACTTACACATGTGCAAAATCCATGTCTCAGGCTATATCCAGCTCTGCCCTTTGAGCTTGTGTCTATGATTCAGAGGTGGTAGGCGGATAAAATGAAGCAAAAATAAGAAATGCTTTCTTTGGCTCTGGTGTTTTAATATGTATATATTTATTTCACATATGTATCTTTCATACACATATATAAATAAATCACTTATATATTTCCTATTTTCATATATATATTTCTGCTTGGTGTGTCTCTCAAAATGTCAAGGACAACAGATGGATGTCCAAGTATTGCCTTTTTGAAACAGCTCTCCCGAGTTTATAATCTGCTGTCAAGTCACGTAAACTTCAGTTCTTGCCCTGTAATATCTGTCTTTGGGGATGCACGGTCAATGCAGCCTTTATTTTCTCCTCTCTGAAATCTTGTGTGAAATTTGCTATTTGTGGCTTCAGGGCAAGAAGCTCTTTCCTGGTTTGTGCAAGGGTTTGTGACTGGTAATTGGTGCAGCTTTGTCAGGGTGGTTTATAGCTTTTTGTAGAGTCTTTTTTATAGTCCTTCCAAATTAAAGTACTAACAGGTAAATGTCCAAAGTTGTTTATAAATACCGTGATATTCAAAGTGAAGATTTTTTTTTTAATAGAAACAGTTGTTCAGTATTTCATTGAATGAGAAGTGAAGCTGTCTTGGTCAGAGGGAACTGTTGTGTGTAGTTCTGTGCTGGACTTATCTCTCTTGCTTTAATGCAGTAAATTTTAGCAGAATTGAAGTTGGTTTTGAATGTTACTGCCTTCTTGCACCCTTGGTAGCACTGGCTGCTGATTTGCATGTTTACTGGCTTCTGTGCATCTAGATGCGTCAGCAGCCCCTGCTCCTTTTCACTTGATCTTATCTGCCCATTCCATTTCAGGAAAAAATTCTTAGAATCTCCTTCCCCCGCTCCCTGCCCCAGCCTTGGAGTGTGCTTCGCATGCAGAGTGTTTCAAGGTAGCAGGGAGTCATGTTTGCTTTGCAGTAGCCATGCACTGTTGCTTGAATTTAAAACTGGTGCTGAAATGTAAATTTTCAGACTAAAAGCTAAAGGAGTTCCTTGTCTTCTGTAGTGCACCGTTGCTAGCTTTGCATTTTCACCACCTTCCTACAGAAAGGGACAGCAGTGTTGGCTAGTGGTGGCTATCAGGCCATTTTTTTTTTTTGTTACCTCTGGCATAGTGTAACTTACTAATCATTATGTTAATGGTAACACACGATACATCCAAATTAACATTTGAAAACAACAAAACCAAAGATTGTGAAAGCATATCGTATTCCTGCTTGTTCATTTATTTTAAACTGTTCCAAGTAGCAGGTGATAAAGCAAAAGGAGATTTTGCAGAGCAGAGATTTGGGGACCTGTAAGAAAGATGGGACAGACCTTTTAGCAGGTCCTGGTGTGACAGGACAAGAGGTGATGGTTTTAAACTAAAAGAGGAGGGATTTAGACTAGAGAGAAGGAAGAAACGTTATATGCTGAGGGTGTTAAGACACCAGCCCAGGTTGCCCGGAGAGGTGGTTGATGCTCCATCCCTGGAACCATTCCAGGTGAGGTTGGACAGGGTTCTGAGCAACCTGCTCCAGTTGAAGAGCAGCTCAAAGTCCCTCTGAAGCAAGCCCCCCACCCTCACTGCAAGGGGGGGTTGAACTAGATGGCCTTTAAAGACCCCTTCCAACCCAAACCATTCTATATTTCTAATGGCATCTCATCTTGAAAGCTGCTCAGTTTTCACCTGCTGTAGCAGCTGAGACTGAGTGCGAAGGTTTGGGGAGGATATTTAGGAGGTGTGCAAAAGTCCCAAAACACAGAGGAGTGAATAAAAGACCCTTAAGTTTGGGCTATGGTGATTTAAAAGTGGAGAGAGAAGGCTGAAGAGGGAAAAAAAAAACCCCAGGTTTAAACGACTTTGCTTGATTCCTGCCCTGAAAGAGGAATGCTTTACAGGGAAGAATATTCTGTCTGTGCTGTTTAATGTGTATAACCATAAATGACAGTATAAATTTTAATCTAGATCATAGGAAGTTAACAGAACATGAATCCTTCCATATCTAAACCAGGGCTCTAAGCCTTCCTTGAGGATACTGAGTTGGTCTTTTTGGCGTGTGACTGACAGTGCTTTAAAACCTGCCTTAAAAAAACCCCTCATGGCAGATACCATATCAGTCCTTGAAATATGTCCCAGTTTTTGTGGCTTTACAATCCAGTTTCTTATTTCAAGGAACAATTCCAATTTGTCCTGCTGTGTTCGTGTTGTGCAAACAGGCAAAATGGGCTGTATAAAACATGTTGTAAATCATAAAGTAAACGGAGCTCCTCCTTCACTCTGAGCTAGATAACTGATGTTGGAAGCAACATCTGGTAAGTAAACTCTCAGAAGTTTGATGGCTTCTGCCTCTCTGAAGGTAACCTGCAAATATTTCTTTAGTTCTGTCCTTTGCTTTGATGGTATTATAAAACAAATAAATAATACCCAAGCCCAAACCCCTTCAAGTATGAGTAATGTCAGTTGTTCCTTCTTTGATTTTCTTGCTTGTCAGCTGCAAGCTTGAAATTTGACTGAAAATGGTCATTAGAAATTTAACCCTACTTTGAGGGATACAACACAGGGATTTACATTTTTCTGGGGACAGAGTTAATTTTCTGTTCTGCATGTGTCTGCGGCTTGAGAGTGTGACTTGTAATTTAAAGATTGAGCAAGTGGAAAACCTGGAACCCCAGTGAATATAAAGGCATGCATTTACTTTAGCTTCCCAAGTGGATTGCTGCCCATTCTGTTACCAGCAGACTTGTGCTTGAAGCCTCAGCAGCAGCTTTAGCAGATAAGCCGGGACTGAGCAGTGTGTCCAGGACAGCCCAGCTTCCTGAGAGGTGATCCCGTGTGCTTTGGGATGGTCCACAGACAGCTGGCTGTGCTGCCTGCAGCGCGTTCCCTGCCTGATAAACCTCAGCCAGAAAGCGATGTGGTTTAGAAAAGGTGGGCCCAAATGGGAAAAAAATCACTGCTAACTAACATGTCACATATCACTTAAAGAAAATAAATTCTGTCTACTGTTTAAAGTTCTTTACATGCAAAAATAATTGTTGACTTGTCTTGTAGTATTCCATCAGTATTTCAGTGTTTGACTGCAAGCTCTGCCATGCTGTTACAGGTGACTGTCAGAATCACAGAATCCCAGCATGGTGGGGGTTGGAAGTTACCTCTAGACATTATCTCATCCAACCCCCCTGCTTAAGCAGGGTCACCCAGAGCAGGTTGCCCAGGACCGTGTCGAGGCGACTTTGGAATACCTCAGGAGAAAGAGATTCCACAACCTCTCTGGGCAGCCCGGTTCAGGCTTGGGCACCCTCACAGGAAAGAGGTTTTTCCACTTGTTCAAATGGAACCTCCCTGGTTCCAGTTTGTGCCTGCTGTCCCTTGTCCTATTGCTAGGCACCACTGAAAAGAGTCTGTTGCCATCCTCTTGTCCCCTCTCCATTAGATATTGATTAGCACTGATCAAATCCCCTCTGATTCTTCTCCAGGCTCAACAGCCCCAGGTCTCTCAGCCTTTCCTTGTAGAATGTATACTTAGACTGATGAGAGGAGAAAAGGTTTTCCCAGCAAATAAAAAAGTTATATTGCACTTGAAAGGCAAAGTTTTATGTTTTTTTTCTTTTTGATGCAGTATCCTTTATGCTCATATGTAATATTTGGGTTTAGGTGATGCTCTGGTGAAGATCTTTTGAGTAAGAAGACAGACAAATACATAATGCACTACAGTTATGCACTGTAGCAGATTTTTGTCAGCTGTAGGGAAAGAGAGGTGTGTTAAAAGAAGAAATGGAAGAGTGACACCACAAGTTCATTAGGCCTGGGGCTGGATCCCTGCATTGCTGTGGGAAGCGCAGTGGTTTTGGTAACAGTGTTAGCCTTCAGCATAAGACCAAAGTAGTAAAACATACAAAAATGTAAATTTTGGATCCTATGATGCTGGCTTTTGTGAGTGAGTGTGTGCTGTAGCTGGAGTCCAGGATGCTTAGATGAGGTCTGCATGCTCTCCTGCAGTGTTGTTTTGGCAAGCACAGCCCCAGTTTCGTGGGGCAGGCTTGTGGGAGATTTGTTTAGGAGTGAAAGGGGTTGTGTGTATGAATGGTGGTAGCTGGCAGGCGGTTCCTGCCACTGGTGTAATAAGGCTGCATTAATCTGTGTTTTTTGTAGGGGGGGTGTATGTCATTCTAGACTTAGAAAGTGGTATTGGATTATCCTCAAACAAGTTGACAATGAATGTTTGAACCACTTAACTGAGTGTGGTGGGTTAACCTTGGCTGAGTGCCACGTACCCACCAAGCCACTCTATCACCCCCCCTTTGAAAAAAATGTAATAAAGAACTGAGCTAAGTGGTTCTTCCCTGAGAGTGTGACTGGCTGAGGCTTGGTGAGCAGGCACAGGTGTGTAGAGAGACTCTTCTGTGTGGAAGGGAGGTGGCCCATCTGCATATGGGAGATGGAGGTGGTGGAGCAAGGCTGAGGTCTTGAAGGGGTGAGCCAGTCCAGCCTCTGAAGCGGTGGAGAGGCCGGGGGGAAGTTTGCAACATCATGCTGTTTGAATCTTAACCGGTTTTAGTCTGTGCTGTTAGCATGAGAACACTTGTTGGGTGTCTTTTTTTTTTTTCTCCCAGTGCAAAAAAAAGAAAAGGGTATCTGTATTACAGATTAAAATCACAGAATGGTTTGGGTTGGAAGGGACCTTTCAAGGTCATCTAGTCCAATCCCTGGGCAGTGAGCAGGGACAGCTTCAACTAGAGCAGGTTGCTCAGAGCCATGTCCAACCTCACCTGGAATGTTTCCAGGAATGGGACGTTGACTAACCCAGCTCTCTCATCCTTGTCCTCATAGGAGAAGTAGAAAATGCATAAACCATTGTAATATCTCTCTTTCTGTGTCACTATTTTGCAGCAAACAGCAGAGGGCTAAATGTCCACTCGAAAATGATGCAACCTGTTTGTGGAGACCTTGAGGCATGTTTCTTTCCAAGAGCGTGACAAAGGTCAGAACTTAAAAAGCAGAGTGGCAGTAGGTGAGTGTGGCAGCGTGGTTAACATTGTGCAGTAAGCACAGAGCATTTGAGAACTTGCATCATTCAGTTTCTGGTTAAACTTAATGCTGCTTAGAAGTAGCATTGCAATGTAGTCAGTTCCAAAAGGAACTTAGGGAAATGTTTTACTGTACAAAAGAATTGCACAGGTTATGTGACAGCGTTGCTTTAGTGGCCAAACGAAATTCTTTTGGTAATCAGGTAGCATTCAATTAAAAAAACAAAAAAGAAAGAACTAGACTAACTTTAAGCAATGTTTGTTCTTGAAAAAGAAAGAATCAATATTCTTTTTCCAAGTTAATGAAGTAATTAACAGTGATTGATGACACATGTACTCAGCTATTTTATGCTGATAAACCAGATGGGTTAGGCACAGCTAGTGACCAGTAATTTTGATTCTTTGTCAGAAGGAACAAGAAGTTCAGCTGTGGGCTGTAACAGCTGAAGTACATGAACAGAAGGGGTAGATGGTTTTCTCTCTGCCTTTCTCTACCTACATAGGAGGATTTCAAAAACAAGCCCAGGTAAATAATTGTGGGTTGTTCATTTTTTCTCAGTGGAAAAAGCTGAGCTAGAGTGAAAATGTGGTCGGCAAGCTGAAGATTTTCAGTTATTACCCCAAAATAATTCCATAAAGGTGTTTGTACCTTTTTTTTTTGGCTATATCAACCTGTTTTGAAAGGAAGATTGTGTGTGCGCACAAGCAGGTGAAGAGAATAAGATCTGATTTGAAAGCTGTGTTATTGAGCAAGCTTCCAGAAAAATGGTGGCTGGATCTGTGAACTTTCTATCATGATCTGATTTCCGCCCACCCCTTCTTTGGGTCTGTGATGCAAGCAGCATGGAGGGAGAGGATGTGGCAAATATCTTTGGTAGAGCATGCTGGAGGTGGGTTTCAGCAAAGTGGAGAGGTCTCAGCCCTGCTGAAATGCTTCAGTGGGACTTGTGTAGTGATACAGTGGTAAGTTTTAACATGTTGGGATACATCACAAGTTGCTGAAACTTTAATTTGCACGAATTAGGGGGGATCTTAACGTTGTTGAAGTGTTGTGTTTAGATCGTGGGTATCAATAGGAGGCTTCAGCTTTTCTGGAGTTTGCATAGGAATGTTTCTGTCAGATGAGCTTGCTGGTCAGACAAACTCTTCTGGCACTGAAAACGTGTCGGGGATTTTGATTTAAAAAGAATATACTGTTTCTTAATCAATTCTCAGTCAAGTATTTAAAAGGAGTTTTGATTTTTGTGCTTCTGAATATTGTAGCCGGGGTGATCTACAAGGAAGGAACGAAGAGATGAGATGGGCTTTGTCCATAAACTCACAATATTTGTTTACCTTTTGTCAAGCACTACTTTCAGCTGATTTGAACTATTTCAAATGCAGACATACTAGGATGGAGGAAAAACATGGGATGGGGGAAGAAGAGCACTTCAGAAAAAGCCAAGATGGTTGATTTTTATAGGTAACTCTGCCCAATTTGTACGGACTCCTCCAAGGCTTCAGTAGCAGCTGGAACAGGCTCCCGAGGCAGACTTTTATCCTTTCTCCCTCCCACGCAGATCCATCTGTGAGACTGCTTGTTCTTGCTGCTCTTGCTGAGAAACTGGATCGAGCTCAGAAGCATCTTGCTCTTTCAAACTCTCTGCCAGAGTCTTGCTAGTCAAGGAGGGCTCTATAATCCTGCAAATCTATGTATTCCCAGGTTTTGCACAGTCAGTTGCATTTCGGAACCTGTGGCTCTTCTATGAGCCATGTTCTTGCTTGACTCTAAAAAATTTTTCCAAGCTGTTGACCATTTCAAATGGGAGCTCCCACAAGGTGAACACAAAGTAGTATTTTGAGATTTGCTCGAGTTCCTAAAGATGATCTTCTGTTCAGAGTCTTGGATTACGCATCAGAGGGTTTAGGTCCACTCATCATCCACTTGGTTGTTCCCAAATCATTGTGTTTTTGCTTCTGTGTGTATTTGAGATACCTGCAATGCTGCTTTGACAGCAATACTTGTTGAGGTCTAAAAATAGAGGAGATAGTAGCAGATCCCCTCTTCAGCTACCCTGTAGTATTGCTGCTGGTGTGAAGTTTGTGGAAGTAGAAATAATGTTAATACTCTTGTGTACTCTTAGCAGTGAAGAAGAACCACTGAAACTTCTGGGATTTCATAGTGCCCACCAGAAGACCTATGATTTTTCTTTTTGGAACATGGAGGCACCTTCAGATGTGAAGATCAACAAGTCAAGGTGGCTTTAGGGACAAAAATCCATAAGGGATTTTGTGCAGAATATGAAAGGGCATATTCTTCCAAGTAGCCTTTGGTTTAAAGCTTAGTGCGGTTGACTTGTGCTAGGGGCAAGCTCTAATAGTGACAGGTATGTTCTAATTTAATGCTGAAATAGGTGAAGGGGTCTTTGCTTCCTCTGAAATGTCAGTGCCCTTGTGTTTTCAGCTTGGGATAGCGTCTCAGCATTTGGATTTACACAGCTGAAGTGCAAGGGCACTTCAGAGATCTGTTTGAGCAGCTGGCTTTGCTTTGAAACACAACTGGGAAGATGCTGGTAAAGGCAGTGTTACTGAAGGAATCTGCAGGACCTGGACAGGAGTAGTGGAGTGTTGCTTGACAATGAGAAACAAAGGGGCATGAAACTGTAGAAAGCAATTTTCCTTGATTATTTTTATTGAGAATTTCTGTTACACATAATTAGATTAATTATTTCTATATAGGTTTGCTCCCCTTGAATAGCTGTGGATTAGTTCTGTGTTAATAAAGTAGCTCACAATTAGTAAATAGTGTCTTGCAATTTGTGGCTGTTGTTTACTTTGTTTTCTTTTAATGTCTGATGGTGACTTCGGTACATGTCTAGCACTGCTTATACACCAAAGGCTTGCTTAATGAGCCACTGCCAGAAATAATAGCAGGATTGCTCCAAAAGCAACTACTGGGGACTGTCTAGCAACATATTATAGCCTTCCCTGAAGGAACTGCATAAATACAAAGTAGGTATCGGTTATTCTTGAAGTCTTAATGTACATATACTGTAATTTAACACTTAGGACAAATGCAGCTAGAGATTGAATCTCTCTGAACATTATACCATATGAAACCTGTCATAAGGTTGAAATGTTTAGTGTTGAGCATATAAGCAATAAATCTTCACAGCATGTATTTGGAAGTGGAAGTTTAAGGGAGAGGCGGAAACACAATATTTGTTCTACTCTAGGCTGTCATGTGAGAATGGCACTTGTAATGGCTGGCATTGAAATGTCAGCATTTGCTAAACAAATGCACTGTGTTCTAATTCCTTGAAGTACTGGGTAATGCTTCTGTATTTCTTAGATGGTTAGTACATTTGAATCATTGTGTTGAGCTTTTGATCTTAAAGGTAAGTGCCTCTGGTTTTGCTACTGCAAGATAAGGGTATGGAAATGAGGAGTTCAGCAAAGGTGGGATGCCCTAGTCATGAGGGGTGGACTGGTCAGTCTGGATCAGTGCTGGCTGTGACATGTCTGTACTTTGTGTACTACCAGTGAGAAGCTGTTTGTAACAGCTATATTAGGTTGGGTTCTCTGTTTAATTATTAGTTACACAGTTCTAACTGCAATGAGGGCTCAGGTACTCAGTTTGGAGATTTTACTATCCATTCTTGTTCCATATGGATACTCAAGTGTCGTGCAGATTCTTCCACTTGCCACTTCACTTGAGTGTTTTCTTTAACTGAATAAATGCAGATGTATTCACCACTTGTGTGGAAACTAGTGAAGAGTTTGGTCTGTGATTTCAGTACAGTATTTCTAGACATAAGAAGTAAACTGTCTCTTTTGCAAGATGAACTGTTATGTCACTGTAGGACAAAGCAGAGCTGAGTTGGTTTGGTGACTGTAGGTTGGTGTGTAGGTGGGCTTTTGTCCTTGATTGCCACTTTCTCCAGCAGCAGCCAACACTATGTACCCTAGGAAGTGTTTCACGACAGGACACGCATGTGGTGACACTTCTCTGAAACACTCTACTCTGAGCCAGTGACTCATCTCATGGGTTTCCTGGCCTTGTGCAGAAGCACTTGGTGTTTGTCCTCTTTCCTAAGGAGTTTGTCCATTTGCTTTTGGAATCCAGGGAAACTTTTTTGCTTTTTCCAGCAGCCTGAGTCAGAGTTTCTGAGTGCAGCTAAGGAAGAGCATGTAATGCTGTAATGCTCTCTGCTTCAGCTTGCTACCCAAAGTGTCTTTTCTGATACCTCTCTGTCTACCCAGTCTCTCTCCTGGAAAGAAAATGGGAAAAACTTCTTCCTCTGAAAGAAATAGATGGAAGACAGAGTGATTGGTGATTTCTCTGTATTACTTACAATTCTGCACCACTGTAATATCCTTAAGTCATCTCTGGGCTGAAGACTTAACATCTGCTTCACCTGTATGAGGAGTTTGTACCACACCTCTGATAATTTCTTTTTTTTCTTGCCCTTCTTTTTTAGCTCCTATACTGTGTACTTGGACATGGAGGGGGAGTGTCCAGATTTGCACAAAATAGTCATGATTTTGGAGGAACTGGGCTAACACAGCAGCAAATTTGGTGTTCTGTTTTTATTTTCTATTACTGCCATGATATTTTAGTTGTTGTTCTGTCCAGAGCTGAGCATTAAGCTGATGGTATGTTTTACAGTGCAGCTTATTATTCTGGCAGTATGTGTTTAGAGACAAAAACACGGTCTTCAGAGAATTAAAATTTTTTGAGAGGATGTCTGATGATGTTTGAGGCTTGCAGATACATTTGCTGGGAGAGGCCTGTTTCGAGTTTCATTGAAACTGTAGGAAAATCAGCGCTTCTGGAAGTGGGCAGTGCTTGGGAAGCTTCGTCTCCCAGGACAGACTCAGGAAAGCTGTATTCTGCTTGAGAAGCAGGACTTGAAGTGATGTTGTCTAAGGGTTATGTGGGTCCTCAGGACTACTGCCACTGCTTTTGTCATCTTGAAAAGCTGTGGCTCTGGAGACGCAATCCCTAGAGAGAAGAGTCAGCCTGGGAGGCTGTTTCACGCTGCCTCAACTCTAAATAAAGATGCAGTAAATCATTTTGTGGTCACAGTAAATTATGATTGTCTTCAAACAGCTGTCCCCTCCTCCTTTCATATATAGATCCTGTATTGGCAGTATTTTATAAACAACATCTGAGAAGCAATGGCAGCTTTTTTCTTTTTTTTTTTTTTTTCCTCTGGGTAAAGTTCAGGATCTGTTGTCAAAGGAGAGATTTGATCAATAAGCTCCAGTGGAGGCACTGCCTCTCACTGGGGCTGAGTCTGCGCAAAGCACACACACACTGCAGGCAGGGGGCTGTCCACAGGCTGCCTGTTACGTGTAGCAATCCAAGCAAGCACCAAGATGATGTTGTCATCATCTTCTGTGGAGCATGTGGGATGAAACTTTTAAAGCTATTTGCCTGTTAGTGCAGCAAGAAACCCGATACCTTGGTAGATTTTGGGGAGAAAAAAAAAGTCATCTTGTTATCGGTGTTTAATCAGGCAGAAGGATCAGTGACAATGTGTTTTGGAAGATGGGTGTTTCCATGGCTTTTGGGCACTGAACCCCACGATGCTGGAGTGTTGCTAAAAAAGTGGCACAATGCAGGAGGCGTTCTCCAAGCATCCCTTTTGCTGTTGTCTTCACAGAGCTGGCTTCCTTGTCGAGCTGGAAGGCAGCATCTTCTGCAAGAGCTTTTAACATCCAGCAGTCTAGAAGGCAGAGCAGCTTTCTCTGGACGTGGAAATAAACCTCAAAGTGCAGCGATCTGGATCGTACACATATGACTTACACTGTGTTTTGGTGCATTGAGTCAGCAGGCAGTTAGGTTTGTTTAACTGAGGTTTTCAAGTGATGTTGTCAGCTGACTGGGGGTGTTGCCATCTGGGGGTGTTGATGGTATGCATGTCTGAGGAGGCCTGCAGATGAAGCGAGGTCATCGATAACCCTGAAGCAACCAGACTGACTTGGTTTAAAACAATCTTGAAACTTCACCCTTAGGCCAAGATTTTTATCTTGGCTGAAGTACCATGGCAATTGAAGCTCTGAAAAAATAGAGCTTTGTAAATAAAGCTCTAGCATAACTTTAATTACTGGTTACTGCACATTTGCACTTGTGACTAGTAGAGAGGCACATCTGGAGTGGGCTGAGAAGCGGGAAGTGAACTGTCAAAGCGGTAGGATTCCTGTCAATTATTATTTAAAGAAAAAAAAGTTAAAGCTTTTGGTAGCTGCAAAATGTATGGAAACAGCCTTGAAAACTGTTGGATTACTTGCATTTGCAATTCTGTCTCCTAATGGTTGGCTCGGTGCCCAGTCTTGGAAAGTGTGCTGAAGGGATGGTGCAGAACTGAGTTGTGGAGCTGTGTTCAGTGTGGTTTTGGGGGGCAAGCCTGGTTGTGCAGTTGGAGAGGGAGAAGGTGAGGGATCTTCTGTTTTAGAGAGCTGTTGAACAGCTTTTGGGTTTAGAGCCATATGCTTTCTCCCAATACATGTTATTCCTGTATATAGGAGGTTTGTCGGCACATGTGATGACCCAGCCTGTTGATGAATTTGCCACTGTTTTCTTTGCAGCTTCTGGAAGAAGCAGTTGAAGCCTCATAAAAGTATTATAAGCAGACACATCCCTTCCTTGACATATATGATGAAAAATCTGCCTGCCGTACTGCTGAGGACTGAGCGTGTTGTGTGATGTACTCTCTGAAAGGAGTTAAATAAGGGAAGAGCTAAAATGACCAACAGTGCCTTTAATCTAGGGAAAATGCATAGTGAGGGATGGTGGTTTGCTGAGGCAGCAAAACAATTGAGAAACAAGGGGCTTTTGCTGAGGCTGCAGCCCCTCAGTCTGTCTCTTACTGTATGGTGACTACAGATACGGAGGCTCATTATCAACTGGCGACAAGGAGGCCATGGCTACCTTCTGAGCCAGGGGTGTAATGAAGATACAGCTGCAGATGCACCAGCCTTGCATGGTTTTAGGGAGCTTGTGCTCTTGAGCATACCCTGGTAGAAACAGGATGAAATAAACAGGCATTAATTTGCCCTTTGTGCTCCTATTTCAGAGGGTTTTTTAAAAATACAGCTGGGACCAGACTCTGAACAACTCTCTTGCAAGGGAGAAAACTTGATCATACCAGTCTTGTTTTCTACACCTGATAAAGTGTTTTACACACTTACTTGTTTTAGCCTACAGTTCTACTCAGTGTTTCTGCTCTGGAGCCTGAAATGTGCTGTGCCATGCCCCGTCTGGTGTGCAGATGCTCTTCAGCCGCGCTTTGCTTGGTGCTTAGGGAAGGGCTCCATGTGAGGTGCCAAAGCTGGCAGGGTCACTATGCTGCTGCTTGTTGTCTGCCAAGAAAATTCACCTAGCCGGCAGGCAGTCTTTGGGCTCGCTCGGAGACAGCAGGCAGGCTGAGCAAAACGCTCCCATGGCAGCAGTCCTCCATCTCTTTTTATCCTGCACTCTGGAGCCTGGGGAGTCTGACCTGAGCACACGTGCAGCGAAGCCTGCTGTGCCTGTGATCACCCCGAAAAAGGAAGATGAGCAACCTATCTGACCAAAATAGTTGGTTATTTAGTTACTCATGGAATTGTTTAGGTTGTAAGAGAGCTTTAAGATCATTAAGTCCAACCATTGACCCAGTGCTGCCAGGTCACCGCTAAACCATGTCTGTCAGCACCACATCTACACGGCTTTTAAACCTGTCTAGGGATGGGGACTCTACCACTGGCCTGGGCAGCCTGGGCCAGGGCTTTAAAGCCCTCTTGGGGAAGTTATTTTTCCTAATATACAACCTAAACCTCCCCTGGCACAACTTGAGGTCTTTTTTTCTTGTCCTGTCACTTCTTCCTTGGGAGAAGAGACTGACCCCCACCTGGCTTGACCTCCCCAACCAGGGAGTTGTTAAGAGTAAGAAGGTTTCCCCTGAGCCTCCTTTTCTCCAGGCTAAGCAACCCCAGTTCCCTCAGCCACCATTGACAGGACTTGCTCTCTAGACCCTTCACCAGCTTTGTTGCCCTTCTCTGGACATGCTGCAGCCCCTCAATGTCCTTCTTGGAGTGAGGGGGCCCAAAACTGAACAGGGTATTTGAGGTATGGCCTCACCAGTACTGAATCCAGGGGGACAACCACTGCCCTGGTCCTGCTGGCCACACGTGCTGATCCAAACTGGGATGCATGAGAGGATGGTGCTGCTATAAACAAACATGTCCTCATCCCCATCATGTATGGCATGTCTCAGTTAGTCATGGACAGGCCGTCTAAGCAGCTCATCCTGGCTGTGCCTGTGCCTGGTCCTTGTCTGTGCCTGAAGAGCTTGTGAGGAGTGTATGTCCAGATGATGTGTGGGGTGGACTCGCTGTTCTTACAGCTGAGATGTGCAGGCCAGAGGTGATTGCCCTTGTCCTGGAAGGCAGTGAGCTAGAAGTAGGACAAGTCTGGGTTTTTTGTTACTTATTTTATTTCATTTTTAATGAGAGAATTTGCTTGGAAAACCCTACAGACCAACAAATATCCAAAGCAGCATTTTGCTGCTTCTAATTTGAGAAGTGGTTTCGTGAGATAGTGGCAAAGTGACAAATTTACGTAAGAATTATTGCAGATAGAGGCCTGACGACAACTCCTGGCTCTTTTGGAAAGTTCTCATTGGACAGCATTGAGATCAGCACAAGTAGTAACCTAAAGTAAGATTTTGGTGGTGAAATAAGTTGGGAAATGATTGCTGTCTGTATCCTGGAAAGGTCTCTTTTCCTTATGCTTTACTCAGTTTTCTAAAAGTAAATGTAGAAACAGTTAAAAAAATTACAGGTGAACTTGAATCTGTAGCTTGTCCAATGTGAATGTGGTTATTTTGTTGTGTCTCCTCTTCCCAGGCATTAGTAGTACTAAAACATGCAGAAGCTTAATATTTTCAGTCTCTCATGCCTGACTGAATTCAGATAGACTTTCAGGGGAAGAAGTGGGAATAGGTAAACTGGTGGTGCTGTTAAATGGATTTGCTGCTGCTGTTTCAGCCCAGTTTCTTCAGGAGATTCATACACATCTTTTCAGTGTTCATGCTCTGTAATTCATTCCTGCACTGCGAAAATGAGTAGACAGAGATCTGTTAAGTCCATTCCAAATCCTTGTGTACAACTGAGATTGCTTATGCTATAACATTATCTTCTGGTTTTATTTGCAATAAATGATGTTAATCATACAATCATAGAATGGTTTGGTTTGGAAGGGACATTTAAGTTCACTTCTATTCAATCCCACTGCCATGGGCAGGGACACCTCCCACTAGAGCAAGTTGCTCAAAGCCCCATCCAACCTGGTCTTGAACACATCCAGTGACGGAGCATGCACAGCTTCCCTGGGCAACCTATTCCAGTGTCTCACCACCCTCAGAGTGAAGAACTTCTTCCTTATATCTTATCTAAATCTTCCCTCTTCCAGTTCAAAGCCATTGCCCCTGGTTCTATCACTACAAGCCCTTGTAAAAGTTCCCTCCCCAGCCTTCTTGTAGACCCCCTTCAAGTAGTGGAATGGGGCAATAAGGCCTCCCCAGAGCCTTCTCTTCTCTGGGCTGAACAACCCCAACTCTCTCATCCTGTCCTCATAGGAGAGGTGTTCCAGCCCTCTGATCATCTTTGTGGCCCCCCTCTGAACCTGCTCCAACAGGTCCATGTCCTTTTTTATGTTGGGAGCTCCAGAGCTGGATGCAGTACTCCAGGTGTTGTCTCACCAGAGTGTTGTAGAGGGGGAGAATCCCCTCCCTTGACTTGCTGACCACACAGCAATATGTGTTGGCTATGCCTCGTCTAAGCTGACCCAGCTCTCTTCAACAGGATGTGCAAAATAATGGAACTGCAAGATCTTGAACATTTGGGATGGTAGAGACCTGCCAGGATTGGAAATGACGCTGAAGCTAGTGTGGGTTTGTCTCTTGAATTTGACACGTTACATTAAAGAGAGTTCCAGGCCTCTAAAAATGCAAGATGGGCAGAGGAACCTAGAGAGTAATAGTGCTGAGACACTTAGGGTAGGGAGAAACAGCCAATTAAAGAGGGTTTTTAATGAAATACTGCAATGAATGCATCTTTGCTCAACAAAGAGGTGTCCTCCTTGCTGCAGACCAGGGAGGTACCATTATAAAGTGGGGCCCATTGCAAGCTAGAATGGGGGTATTTATGTCTTGGGCCTGGTTTTGCTGCCTTATGGGAAAGGAACACGAATATCTGAGCATGATAAGAGCTCTTCCAGGAAAAGACGGGACATCTTGAAGTGTAATGGCACAGATAAATTGCGGACAGATGCTCATCGTGCAAGTGGCAGTAGTAGTTAGGATCGCAATCATCCCCCGCCCAAGGAGTATTGCTGTGTTTTTGCTGGAGGTCACCACACCCTCAGATCTGCTGGTGGAGCAGTTTGGGGTGAGCGCTCCCTGCTTGCTTTGAGCAGTGTCAGCTGGATTAATGTAGATGTGTTAGCTGGTTGGCTTCTGGCAGCAGGCTGACTTCATGCCCAAAGTGGGTTAGGGAGTGCTGGGTAAAAACTGTTCTTGCCAGCCAAGCTACAAGGGCAGAAATGCCGTGTCAGGGCAGTGATGAGCTCCTCCGGGTACCAGCTGCCTGTTAACATGTCATCCTTGGTATCCAGGGGAGGTTATCTGTTGGTAGCCTGAATGTTGATGACTTTTTTGGTGCAAAGAAAGGAAATAACATGTGGTTGTGAAAGACTTTACATAAAGGATGCAACTTGGTTTAATCTGTTTTGTTAGCTTTAGCTGCCAGCATGTATCAGTGGCAGGTCTATCTATGCATGTTAGACCAGTGAAATGCCCCTGAGGTACCCTGCTTGTAAACATGGCTGTTTAGAAATCATAGGATATTTTGTGTTGGAAGGGACCTTAAAGATCCTTTTGTTCCAGGCCCCCTGCCATGAGCAGGGACGCCTCCCACTAGACCAGATTGTATAAGGCCCTGTCCAACCTGGTCTTAAACACATCCAGTGATCCATAACTTCCCTGGGCAACCTGTTCCAGTGTCTGACCACCATGATTGTGAATTTCTTCCTTACATCTAATCTAAATCTCCCCTCTTCAAGTTTGAAGCCATTGCCCCTCATCATATCACTACAAGCCCTTATAAAAATTCCCTCCTCAGCTTTCTTGTAGGTCCCCTTTAAGTACTGGAAGGCTGCAATAAGGTCTCTGTGGAGCCTTCTCTTCTCCAGGCTGAACAACCCCAACTCTCTCATCCTGTCCTCATAGGAGAGGTGTTCCAGCCCTTTGACCATCTTTATGGCCCTCCTCTGTCCCTGCTCCAATGGGTCCATGCCCTTCTCGTATTGAAGGCTCCAGAGCTGGATGCAGTGCTCCAGGTGTGGTCTCACCAGAGTGGAGTAGAGGGGGAGAATCACCTCTCTTGACCTGCTGGCCACACTAATGGGTGGATGCTGGATGCCAATACCCCCGAGTCCCTAAAGCTGAACTTCAGGACCCTCTACAGCAAGTTATTGTGTTGTAAATATTGCTGGTTGTATTGGAGACACCATCTGTGTGGGTCTCCGAGTTTCCTCCAAGCCAGGACACCTACTGCTTTATATTTTTATTTTTGGGGTGCAGGGGTACACTAGGTTACTAACTCAGTGGTTTTTGTTTTTCTTTTTCCCTTTTCTTCCTCCCTCTAATATACAGCTTAAAAATAACTGGGAATGGTGGAATTTTTTCCCCTGAGGCAGTATGAAGTTGCTTCTTAATCTGCTGGAGGCTTGGGCAGAGTGGGAGTGGAACTGATTGTGTGGGGATTTTTTTCCTTCCTGCTGTAAGACCACTTCTTGGCACTGACATTTTTTCTTGAGACTTCTTTTGGTGAACAGATGCGTGAAGTACAGTTACCACTCGTACATACGGCTTTTAAAATATGGAAGCTGTTGGACTGAAGTGGCTTCATATGGTACTGTTGGAGGATGAGAATTAAGAAGCAAATTTGGGTTTAAGGCTCAAATGTGTAGCTGAAAAGTTGTTTTTTAATTGTTTTTTTATTATGTTTAATATTAGTCTGCATTTTTATGGTTATTAATAAAAATTACAGCTATAACTCTGAAAATTACTTTTCTTTAATGCCTAAAATAGTATCCTTGTTTAATCTTTTCTTCTGGGAATAAATATGTTATACAATGTGTAATTTAAATGGTTGTAAATCTGAATCCTCTAACGCAGGCACCATTTTCTTTAATTGCAGGTTCCCATTTTGAAAGCCATTAGAAGATACTCTGCCACCCTATTGGATTACTTCCTACACAACTCAGCATGTCACTGTGCCCTGGATTTTATAAGGTGGCCATGATTTAATCTCAGCTTTCAATTCCTATGTATTGGTGAAGCATTTGGTGCTCTTCAGAGCTGCTGTTACTTGTGTGGAAACTGATCCATCTCAAATCCCTTCTCTGAAGGACTAGACATTACTAGCAATGAGCTCCCAAAGCCATCCAGGTAAGGGCAAAAACACTTTAAATCTACTAACAGCAGCAAAATGCCACGTGTTTGTTGCATGAACAGACTTTTTCTGGTGTTGAAATGGTAATCCGGCCCCTCTGCCTCTACCACTACTTTGTTTAAAATTGAGGCATTTTAGCTTTCAAATTGTTCCATGATGATCACTTAAAGCTATGGGTATTTTCTGAGGTGTTGACCAGATGTTCAATTTGTTAAATCTCTGCTAATAGGTCTTAAAGATGTGTAGTGTACCTCTAAGGAGTGGTCATGGTTCTGCTGCTGTGTCCTTACTGATATTTAAGAAAACTCTTTGACTTTTAAAGTACTTCCTAGTAGGGAAGAATAGTTTTGCTGGAACAAGAGTCAACTGATCCATCTCAGTGTTGTCTGGGGGATTATCCCTAATGTGTCTTGTAATTTCAGACCTATGATTCATTGCTAGAAAATTGCACATTTCTGTCTGTCAAGAGGATCTGTAGATACTGGGTTACCTGCTCTTAAGCTTAAAGTTGGCTCATATGTTTGTATTGAGTGAGTTTCAGGTAACTTTGTGTTAGGCAGAGCTTTGTGAGCTTGTGCTTTGGAAGAGGAGTTTTAATTGTGCCCTGATACATCTGCTTTGACCATTTCAGTTTACAGGAGAGAAAATGACTGCTGGGAAGCAAGTATTCAAACAAGGACAGGACACATGGAAGTACTTATTTAACTGTGCCTCTGAGAGATTACTTTTGTGACTTCAGTTTAATCAGTTTTGGGTTAACAATCAAATAAGACTGAAGTGTTAAAAGGCAACGAACAGCTCCTAAGATTTAAGAAACTGTCTATTTGTGGGGGAAGAATTTTGCATTTACTTCAGAATTACTTCTAGCAGCCCACTTGGGAGCAAGAAGAGCTGCAGTAAATGAGGATGCTGGAGTTTACAGGCAACAGCACTGCAAATCTGACCCTTGCATAGGAACTGAAATGAGTTTCTAAGTCTCTAAAACTATCAGTATCATCAAAAAGAAAAAAAAAACAAACAGCTTCTACTTCCATAATTAGCAATCTCTCAGATTTTGAAACTTGCTACTGGTACTACGGGGAGTTGGGAAACTATGTTCGTATGAGCGGAGTGCCTATAGGATTCACCTGTGATACGTTTCTTGCAATGTGATTTTTTTCTAGAGATCCATTCTTCAGATAAGGGGATAATTGTTATTTGGATACTTTCCTGTCGTAGATATGAGTGAGACTGAGGAGCTAAGGGCAACCTGCTTTTTTCTTATTTTGGTGGGATAGGTTAAATATATACCTGTACTCAAAAACCAACCAACAAACCTAACTTGATACTGCTTTACTTAAGGAGCAGCTCCTCAGATATTTGGGAAGGCCCGTCCTCTTAGTTGGGCTGTTCTGTTGATGCAGGAGTATTGGAGGCCCACTGCTGATTTGTCTTGTTTTCCTTTAATTCATATGCTCTTTTTTTCCTGTTGTTTCGTTTTTGTCTTGTCTCTTTTTACTGGTTCTGCTACTTTTGCTCAAGTTCTGTGCTGATGTTGTAGCAGGGAGTCATGTAGGAAGGGCTAATGAAGGAAACCTGGAAGCTCCTCATGTAAGAAGTGTTTCTGTAATGCTGAAAATTGGTTTGAGCCTATGTTTCAGTAGGGTGGCTCTCGCTGAGAAGGCTGATTTAATCCAAACCTAGGGAAGTGGCAGCTCAGCTGGAGCTTTGAACTTGTGTATTCTCCTGTGCTACTGTTTCTGAACTGTCTTGACCCTTGTTGCATAAGTCCTTGGAGTGAGGTATGGAATGGCTCAATAAGAATGAAAGTTATGACTACTTTATGAGTGTCTGGTAGAAAATAAGACTGCTAATAGGGGAAAGTTTTGTCTACTCTGGTAGTTGGTCCTTTGAATTGTAAAGAAATGATTGCAGTTTTGTTATTTAGAAATAGAGCTTAAACTTACTATTGACAGTAATGCTTGAAATGAAGGACATAACATAGAATCATAGAATATCAGGTTGGAAGGGACCTCAAGGACCATCTGGTCCAACCTTTCTTGCAAAAAGCATGGTCTAGATAAAATGGTCCACATGATGATGGGCCTTGAGTTTCTATCACAACTGGTTCACTGAAGATCATTTAAAGAGTGAAAAACTTTCATAAAACTGAAAAAGTTGAGGAAATGGTGTTATGGTGCTTTTTTTTAGCAGAATGATGTTCTGCAGATAGGCTTTGTATGAAAGTATTTTCCAACAGCATTAACTTGAACAAAGTCTTACTTCTCATCAAACACTATTGAGCAATTCTCTCTGTGCCCTTCCAAGGCATCGGGTTCTTTGGTTTTATTTCTAAGCGCTGGGTTGAAATTCTGTGGTGTGTCATGGTGGCTTTTCCCCTCTGGCTTTCACTGTGGTATTCTTACTGCTTGATTCTCTTTTAGAGTCAGTTTTATAATAACTGGTAGAAATATTTTCCGAACCTTGCCAAAGACGACATCTGGACTTCTCATGTCAGTTATGATAGCTATTTTGATTATATGGCTACAGGTAATTATTACTAATGATGTACATTGTTTAAGGGAATGCTCTGGCTTAACTCAAGAGCCTATTAAACCTTGCTTCAGTGGATACAAGCTTTCTTCTCTCATCTTCTCCAAACCTATCACTAATGGGATGTTTTAGGAACAGTGCCATAAAGTTGTTGCAGTGTTGATGAATGAAAGTGGTTTGGTTTTTTCGTTTTTTTTTAGTTTTTATTTTTGTTCTACTCTGCAAAGCTCTCTTGTGAGAAGTGTTGGGTACTGAAGGCTTCTCACTGAAGAAGGCAAAAAAAATCTAGAGAAGACTAAGTTGTGTAAGAAAATTATGTCTTCCCCCCCTAACTCTTTCCTCATCACTGCCACTTCTTTTGTTATATTTTAGAGTAGGCTTTCTTGGAGAACTAAGAATACCCAGGTGGGAGATGTTAATCCTCAAGAATTTCCAGTGGGTAAATCAATCTGTCTTGATGTAAGGTAAAGATCTTGACTTTTTTCTGGGCCAAAGGCTCTTTCCACAGACTCCTTCTTGAGCTTTGGGTTAAAACCAGCAGCTCTTGTGAACTTAACTTGCCAGAAAAGTGGGTGCACTGTATGCCAGGAGCAGGAGAAGCAGGGGGGCTGCTGGTGTCTCTTTTGCTGCAAGCACCATGTGCCCATCATCGTGTGGTTTCTACTGCTTTGGAGGAACGACCAGCTCCCTGCAGTTGTCAGTAGGTTTTGCAGATTCCTGCTCAGGAATGGAAATTGCTTTGGGTTGAATTGCTGGGCAGGATGAAGAGCAGGGGGAAAGAGGCTGAAATTGGAGGGTGGGGTGGCAGGAGGACAGACTTTCCCCTACAGAGATGGGAGCAGGTGGTTACATAGACCTTAGTCAAGACAAAGCTCAGAGGTATCATGTGCCCTTTGGTTATTGGCAGAGGAGTCGCTGCATCTTCCAGTGCTGGAACAAAGCTGAAAAAAAAGCTGAAATGGTGCTATAAAAGATCAAGTTGCTGCAAAGTATAATTAAGAAAATTAGGCTAATTAAGATAACGTTTAGGATTATGAGAAAGCCTGGGGGGCGGGGGGGGGTGGCGGGCAGAGGAAAGCGTGTTTAGTTTCACTTCTTAACCTATTACATTGCCCACAATTTAAACTTGCCTTATGTAACCTGTGGTACTGATGCTGCTCAGGCTGACTGGGTTTTGACTGTGTGAGGTTTTTTGTTTTTTACTTATGTATTTAATTTTTTTCCTCTCTTACTGACCTTAAATGATTTCTTGTGGTCACCTTCTACCCCCCCCTTAATTTTCAGTGGCTTGGGTTTCGCTATCATTTGGGTCTTTTAATCAGTAAAGATTGTTCTGCTGATACTAGTTATACATAAAGATTAGTTTTAAAAAACAAAGCACTTAAAGTTAATCACTCAACAGATTTGTATTTGTTTAAAGTTCACTTTCTTTTGTAAAAGCTGAAAATCTCCATGTTCAACGAAGCATTTTGTTTATGAAATGTTATCTGACAGGAATTAGCCAGTCTGAATGCAAATGCTATAGCTTTTCTTCTGAGCTACTCTTGCAGAGATGCAAATTGTGTTTACATTTTTGAAATGCTGAATGTTTGATAATTAGGAATATTGAAGTTTAAGAATGAGCTGCCTATCCGACATGGAAAAAATCTGCAGCAGCAGGATCATTTTAAGACAGAGGAGATACTAGAGAAAGCAAAAAGCTTTGTGATCGTGCAACACAGGGAAAATGAGTTAGCAAGTCATGTGCTGTGATTTGCTAGATTGATAAGTACTTTTGTATGGCATTTTATCCTCCAAGCGCAAGAAGCCGCTCTCCTTTCGTACTCTGTGGCTCAATGAGGCATGGAAAGCCATTTCAGTATGCAGTACGCATAAGAGCTTTCCCTGTTAGGCTCTCAAACATTTTTGCTCTATCCAATAAATGTTTTATGTGTTCTCTTTTTAAAGATTAAGAAGCTTCTGTGGAGATGCGTTTCAAACTGGCTTTAAATGACACTGACCTACTTTCTGGCAGTAATGAGCCTGTTTCTGTAAGTTATCTGGGGGCAAGAACATTCTTTCAATAAACATAAGGACTAGAGGACTAAATTCCAGTCCTCCTTTAGCAGGGCTGGGACACAACTGATACTTGGTGGCTGTTGTCTGGAAGAAGATCGTGTATCCCTGCTCCCCCTTGTCTGGTGTTCCTGTTCATTATGGCTAGATTATTCTAGACTGGGCATTCAGATGCCTGTTTACAAGTAAAATACTGCTAGTAGTGAGAATAGGTAGAACTTTGTCTCTGATGCTGTCTTTTCTCTACATGGAAATACAAAGATTTCTCCAGACCTGCCCTCTTCATCATAGACTCATCATAGAATGGTTTGGGTTGGAAGGAACCTTTGGAGATCATCTAGTCCGACCCTCCTGCAGCGAGCAGGAGGCTCAGAGCCCCACCTAACCTGACCTGGAATGGTTCCCAGGGGTGGGGCATCTACCACCTTTCTAGGCAACCTGGGCCAGTGTCTCACCACTCAGTGTGAAAAATGTCTTCCTTCTCTCTAGTTTAAACCTCCTTTGCTTTAGTTTAAAACCATCACCCCTTGTCCTGTGACAACAGGCCCTGCTGAAAAGTCTGTCCCCATCTTTCTGATAGGCCCCTTTAAGTACTGGAAGGCCACGATAAGGTCTCCCTGGAGCCTTCTTTTCTCCAGGCTGAACAACCCCTCTTTCCAGAATGCCCTCAGTGTGCTTCATAGGAAGCTGAAGTTTTGGGGAAGATTCAAACTGTTTGGCAGACCCAGCAGAGGTAACAGGAAGTCCTTTGAAGGAATGCTGCTGCCTGTCCTTTGCAGCAGTAGGGTAAGTGTTGAGCATGTGGAGTAGGAACTCAGTAGCAAGAGCTACTGCTGTGCCTTGAAGCTGTTGCCCTGAGCAGTCTGGTCCCCCAGCTTTGGGGGGAACTTTGAGGTTGGTGAAGAAGTAAACTCGACAGTGAGATATGGCAGTAAGAAGCTTTGGTTAGAAGAGCTGAAAACCCTTGTGGGTGGGAACTGGGCATGTCTCTATTACTTTTCTTTCTTCAGCCTACTCCACTGGCATTCTAGTTATATGTGTAAGATGAGCCTGTCCTGGATTTCCTCTAAGAACAACAGTATCATTTTGAGGACCCTGAAAGTTTTAAGGCTGCTAGCATGAAACCTGTGAAATTTTTGCTTTCTGGAGCATCAAATAGTTGAGACTTTCTGTACCAGGTTTTTATTGTACCCTCAAAAGAGAAGGATTGTTCTGTGCTTCAACTTGGGGTTCAAGTTGAAGTTCCTTCTGGGTCAGTGTTCCTGCTAAGTACATTCCTCTCATTTCTACTTTTTCTTTAAATGCAGTTCTTGCACTTTGGAATTCTTTAAAAGCCTATTTCTAAAGTAAGGTTTTTTTAGCCTGTGATGTATCCTGCAGTGAAAAGATGAGAAGCAGGTACTTATGATGAGAGGCATAGAACTCTGAATTATTTTGAATGAGGTACAGGGTAGGAAAAGGATATAAAAAAGGTTGTACTTTTAAAGTCAGATGATAATGTTTGAGAGAGTCCTTGGGATGTCATGTCTCACTTGGAAAGGAGAGAAACCTTTTCCTATACAGTTACTACATTTTTGTTATTCACTTTTTGGTCAGCCTCAGTTTGACCTGTATCTTACCTCGTGTCATTCCTCAAATTAAATTTGTTACTGGACTGTGGCAAGGAGTATATTCTTTGCATTTATTTTAAATTTTTCAGCTTCTTGTCTTCATGCCAGGCTCTCGCACTGATGAGGCTTGTTTGTGTGCCTTTGATGTGGTCAGATCAATTACAACAGAGCTGATGCTGAAAGAACGTTTCAGTCATCCCACTGATTCTGAAAGCAATTCAAGAGCAGGGGCAGAAAATCCACTTATTCTCATGCTGTAGATGGCATTTTTCATCCTTTAAGTTAGGAATTTGGCTTTCTGGCTACCTGTGCTGTGACAGGTACTGCATACCCTCACTGCAAAAGAAAAAATATTGCCTTTTTTTTGAGAGTTCTTGGTCAAAAGCTTTTGGAGTTTTTGTTTTGTTTTGTTTTGGTTTTTTTTAAGAAGCTTTCATATTGTTGGGTCAGGGAGAGGAATGGAGAAACAACTGCAATGAAGTTTCTTCTTTTAGTGCATTTTTTAGTTTTGTTGTTTTTCCCTCCCTTAACACTTCCAGTATCTGAAGGGAGCCTGCAAGGCTAGGGAAGGACTTTTTACAAAGGCCTGTAGTGATAGGACAAGGGGTAATGGGTTCAAACTGGAGGAGGGGAAATTTAGATTGGAAATTAGGAGGAAATTCTTCACTCTGAAGGTGGTGAGATACTGGAACAGGTTGCCCAGTGGGTTATGGATGCTCCACCCTTGGATGTGTTCAAGGCCAGAATGCATGGGGCCTCAAGAAACCTGGTCATGTGGGAGGTGTCCCTGCCATGGCAGAGGGGTTGGAACTAACTGACCTTTGAGGCCCCTTCCAACCCAAACCATTCTATGATTCTTTGATCTATAGAAACTGACTTTACAGACAGAAAAGAGCTAGGAGTGACTGAACATGGAGTACCATGTGCCTGACTGGAGAGCGAAAAATTGTGGACGTGTTCATTCTCCCATCCTTAAGTAAAGGCTTGACAGGTCCCTTTTTTTAGGCTGCAATATGCCACGAATTTCCCCATTTCCTTGTTCTTTTCTATTTAGGCTGTTAAGCAAGAAAGGCCTTTGAAGTACACTGTTACCTGCAGGGTTTGAAGTACCAAGTGGAACTTTTGTTAGCTAAACCATGATGGCAGAAATATATGGATAAGTGAGAATGATCTTATTCATAGGCAATGCCTATGGAATACAGCACTACCTGGTTTCTAGGGTAGCTTTATATGGCTGTTTTCTAGTTTTCTATACTCTGCCCAGCCTGGTTTTGTGCTTGGGATTGCCCCGACTCAGGTGCAGGACCTTGCACTTGACCTGGTTGAACTTCATGAGGTTGCCATGGGCCCACCTCTTAAGCCTGTCAAGGTGCCACTGGATGGATCCTTTCCCTCCAGTGTGTCGACCACACCACACAGCTTGGTGTCGTCCCCAGGCTTCCTGAGGGTGCATTGATTTGTGCAGTGTGTTGCTGTCATCTTCTCTACTCCTATCCCTACTCTTTCTTCATTTTTCTAATTTCGTGAATGGTGGTACTTGCTTTCCTTTCCCTTGTCCATTGGTGTTTGAGAGCTAGAGGCTGGCTGGGGCAGGGACCATGGCTCCAGTGACTTCCTCGCAAGAAGAAAACAGGCAAGTGAATCTCTGTTAGCATCTTTGATGTGCTAACTAATGAGAAACGGGGCATGCAGTTCATTTTTCCTTTTAGAAAACTAAAATTAGTGTATCAGCAGGTTATCCAAACCTTTTGTTTCCATCACCAAAATCAAAACACTGTATCACTGGTAACTGGGAAAATCAGATGCTTTACCTGCAGTGCCCTTGTTTGTTTTGAAATACTCAGCAGCTCTTGGCATTTCCTCCTGGGAGCTGCTGTCATGCTTTGGCTAAGTGATGCTTGATAGACTGATATGCTGAGATGCTGAAGCAAATTTTTAGTCTTTCAAAAGGAATGAAGCTAATATTAAACTTTGCACCTACTGAAAGTTGAGTTACGTACAGAAAAATACTCATGTGGGTTTTTCTGAGATCCTCCTGTCTCCCTCTGATCTCTTTAAAACTCATTGAGATTATTTAATAGCTTCTTTCAAACAAAAGCAATGTGTGCTGACTGCAACAATTTAGGGATTTGTCTTGAATTTCAAGCATGATTCACACTTAATTTTTTACGGCTTAAAACCCAGAGAAGTAGTATGTAAAAGCCCTTCAGGACTAGACCAGATCCAGCAATAACCTGGAGAGCTGCTGTTGCAGCTTAGGAATCTTACAGCACAGTCATGCCAGTCTTCACCTGACTCTGTGCGTTACCGGCTCACTGGCTTCCCACCCATGCTGCTCTCAGCCCAGGGATAGAGTCCACCACAATGGGGAATATTTCCTAGTTAATACACTCATATTCACAAGTTCTGCAGCTAAGTCTGTTTACAAAGTATTGCTAAGTTGCTTCTCTTTGGTTGTCTTAACTTTACTAAGAAGTGGTACAAGGTGTCCTTCAGATGGTGAAGGCCTTTCCCTGCCAGCCGGCATCTCTGGAGAAACTCAACTTGAAGGTCCCACTGGGGTCACCAGTTCTTCTGAGTGTTATCAGAAGCCCACACGTGTGGGGTTCAGTGAGGCATTGCTAATCCACCTTGGAACCCCAGCCCCACAGGCTTTGCCTAGGAATCCACAGACTGGACTTAATCTTCTCAGTGTTTGTATCTGGTCTGTTCAACTTCGATGTCAAACAGCAACATCAGATTTATTTTTAAGGCATGAACTCTTCAGTGTGAGTGCCTTTGCAAGGGTGGCTGTGCAAGGTCAGCCCTGAGGAGACCAGGTTCAGGAGCATGACCACATCTAGCTGTGGCTGTCTGGGAAAGAGGGTAAGAACAGGTAAGATTGTGGCAATAGCCATTCATATACCCTCTCAACCTCTGATCATGTGTGACTTGGATTTTTTTAGGGGTCTGGGCATGGTAGATTTTCCTTTATCAGTCCTTTTTCTGTTTCTGTTATCTGCCCAGTTGCTTCTGGAAGCTGCTTAAGCTTTGGCATTTGCAGGAAATTGCACAGTTAGACCTTGCTACCTGAGGAGCATTGTATTATCTCCCTCTGCCTCCGAGCTTCATGTGGCTGGAATGGTTGTTCTTGAGGGTCTACTTCCTTCCACTGAGTGAGGAGCAGAGTGGTGGTGGTATCTGAGCTGCTCGCTGCAAGCACCAGAGCTACGTGCTGGGATACTCATGGACGTACAAAACTGTTCCATCAGTTCTTTTTTGTACTGTTTTGGTTGTGCTAAGGGCTGAATAATCCCAGCCTTGAAAAAAAATCTTTCTTTGTGTATTGATACTTGTAGACTTGAACATGAACAAGCAGTATTTTGCCAGTGCTGCCACCTCTTCCAGGAGAAGCTTCTAACCATGGGCAAGGCGGAGTTGCTTGCAGTGGGGGGGACTACTGGGAACTCTGACTGTGCTACAGCTGTGCTCTGTGGTAGGGCTGGGATCAGGATGCTGGAGAAATGACAGATGAATTCAAAGAAATAATTAAAAAAAATCCTGATCCTTTCACTATTCAAGAATCTGTGTGCTCATTTTGTTTGTAGCTCTTATGTTGCCAAACCACATAAATAGCTTTACAGGGAAAAATTGTAATAGGAGTGAGGTCTAGTTTGGGAGCTTTGAACTGTTGGCCTTGGCTCTGGGTAACCATTTTGTCCTGAAAGGCAGCTGCTGTAGTCGTGGAACCCCATCAGACTTTATGTAATAAGAGCGGGAGCCTTGGGGTGAGGGGTTTGCAGCCTCTCTTGGCAGCGTGCTCATTGTATTGTGTATTTTGACTTTTTAAAATAGATGTTGGTGTCCATGAGCTACTGTGTAATGACTCTGCTGTCAGGTTTCACCTTCTAATCGATAGACCAAGATCAATGCAGTTATTTGTATGTGTGGTCGCTTTAGATATACAGCTAGTCAAGTTGGGTGCAGCTGGGAGGTAGGTAATGCCCCCTTTGCTCGGGTGATTTGCTGAGAGATCAGAGGGCAGGTTTTGTTTGTGTGGGGTTTTTTTTTTTTTTTTTTTACTATTTTCTTAAAGTTGGCTCCAGTATTTTTGATCAGCTGACAATTTTTCAGGCAGGAAACCCTTAAAGCCTGGTGATTTTAAGGTAATCCATCAAGAAAGATTTTTTTTCTATTCTGTTTCAGCATTTAGAACTTGCACTTTCTAGTTAGACTGCTGTGCCCTCCCCTTTATTTGTGACCTTTTTATGAGGGCTATTTTAAACATGTTAGTTTAAAACTTTTTTCACATAGTGTGCTCCTGTTCTATAAAATACTTGAGCTGGGAAGACATAAAAGCCTGAACTAGACCAAGCTAATAGTACCCCTTCTCTGCTCAAAAAGTAACCCCAAACAATAAAAGAAAAGAGCCCATGCACCAAACTCCAATGGTCCATCCAAGTATTGAATCTTTGACATCTGTCACTTTAGGAAAAAATCTCTCAAACTTCCAAGAACTTGCTTTATTCTAAAAAGGTACCACTGGTCTTGTACAACCTTTGCCAGAAGTAGGCATGTGATCCTTACAGCTTAACAAACCCAGAAGGGCTTTGGCATCTGTTCCTCACCAACAGCAAGTATCTGATTGGCATTAGGGTTTTTTAATTTTTCTTTTTTTTTTTTTCTTTTTTTCTTTTTTCCTTTCTTTCCAGCAGGTGGAAGGCCTGTTCTGCAGGCTCATAACTCTTGACAGGTTTATCGTGATGGCTTCTTGGCAGGTAGGGGTGATGCTGTTCATTCAGTCTGCCTGAAAGATTTTTTTTTTCCCCCCCTTCTTTAAAGTGTAGCTTCATGCATGAGCTATTTCAAATAGGTCATGGGACTTTTGCCTTTTGTTTACTCCTTTGTACCCAGAAGTGCAGCAGGCAGGGCTGACTTGCAGGGTCACTATACCTTAATTGTCACTTCTGCCTTCCCCAAAAGTGCTTGAGACAGGGTGATCTGAACAAATGTAGCACTGGTTTATTTTAACAAAGGTTTGAGAATGCTCTGAATTAGCCTTCCTGTATGTTTTCATTTTCATGTGGAAAAGCACGCAGGTAATAGTTCACCGCTTTTTTGTGACTTCCAAAGTCTTTCTAAAGGAGCTGCTATGTAAAAGTTGCCCCTTTTATTATTATTTTTTTAATATTTTGTTGTTGTTGTTGTACAAGCCATCAACTTGTTGTTTTTAGCACTTCACCAAAGCTCATTCTAACCGGGTGCTTAAAGACAATTCCTCCTCCTCCACTGATTAATTTCTGGCATGGAACATGAAATAGCTCTTGCGTCAATAAATCGTCACAACCTTTGCTTGTCTCTGTCAGCATAAATACAGTTGGACTCTAACATGCCTGAAAGTAGGTCAGAGGTTGCTAATTTTGCAGCTGCAAAGTGGGCAAGTCCAAGAGAGTGCTTGGTGGGATATCAGAGCTGCTGCATTTCAGGCTACAAGTTGGGCCCCTTTTTCCCTTCCTGTTAACTTTTCGGGTTCTGGAATGATATTGTATATAAATTTTTTATATAAAAGATACTGTTTCATAATTGTCTTAGAGGATAATGTTTTTAGGTGCATTTTGTGTTGTTTATTAGAACAAATGTGTGTGTTTTTGTAGCTATGAGTGAGCCAAATGCCTTTCGCATCATCCCTCTGTTGTTTGGGTAATGTTTATGCTGGTTATGAAATGAAGATCTCCAGCCTGCATTCAAGGCTCTGCTGATTTTCTTCAGTGAACTCAGGTGCTCCTCACATGTCTTACCTCTTGCTATCCTGGTATGGATCACTTGTTCCACAGCTTGGCTGCTGCAATCCTCTACCTGCGGGTTGTCACTTTGGAGATGCAGCCGAGCTCAGAAGAGCATCTGTGATGGTTCGTGGCTGTGCCTGCTTTGTGCTTGCCGTCTTTGGGGAGGCTGCTGAGTGAGTCCAAGACCTCATTTCACTTCTTTACCTTTGGTTGCTTGGGAAGGCTTGTTTTTGAGCTGGTTGCTTGGACTGCTTTTTTTTTTTTTTTTCCTCTTCTGGTAGTTCTGCAAAGCAGATCTGGTGTTTGCTTTTGTCAGGGAGAATATGGATAACCTTGCACAAAAGAATGGGATGTCGGGGGGATAACTACCCAAAGTAATTGGGCAACAGTTAGTTGATCTTTCAATGTTTTAGTAATTGGATGAAATAAACTTTCTACAAAGCCATTTACCTGAACCATTGTTATTGTGCAAAGCGGGTTCTGAATGCTTCAAGAAATGGAAGGTAAAAAACCAGGTAAATGACTTAGCAGATTTTAAAGGTAGGGTAGAGCTTAATTTCTTGGGAAATGTAGTGGCTGTACTTAGGCACGAGGAAGAAAACTTGGATTGAATTGGAAGGTTGATAGCACATTTCAAGTACACCAGTCACTACTGTCTGGCTGTCTCAGTGAAGAGATCCAGTGCAAGCCTGCTCTCATCTAAAAAGGAGAAAAAAAAGTACAGTGGAACAGGGGAAGCAAATTTTCATCTTCAAGTTGCTCTTCTACAGCTAAAAGCAGGGCAAGGTGTTTCTGAGAGTCTTTTATCGGGTTTTTGCTTTGTTTTGTCTTTCTCTGAGGGAAGTAAAATCCTTCTCTGCAACAAGTTGACTAGTGGTGGTAACCAAGATGAACTGAACATAATCCATGCGTTCCTGTGCACCTTGTGACAAGCTGTGGCAGTGGCAGAATGAGAAAAGTTGTGCCACTTGGTGTGTGGTGTACTGTGGCCGCCTGTGGCTTGATGTCAGTCTGTGGCAGCAGGTAACAGAGTCTCCTCTTTGCTGGAGTAGCTCGCTCAAGCCATTTAAAAACATGTCAGTTTTTATTTGACGGTGTTCCTCCCAACCCTCAGTAAGCGGGAAGGGAGCAAAGTGAGTATGAGAGGGGGTTGAAATCACTGAATGCTATGAAATGTTGGCCTGATGATTAAGGCACACTAAAGAAATGTGTATAAGTGGTGGACTGAGAAGATTTAAAGACTTCTTCCCCTCCCGCTCCATCACAGAGTAGCTGCAGTCTCAATCTTCTTTCTGCGTTTTGATTCTTTCAGAGAAGCTTGAGGGAGCTGCTGAAGAGGCTGAAATGATGCATGTGCAGCTGCTTGTCAGTGCGAATCAGAGGTTAGGGCAAAACCTGCTGGTTCCCCAAGACTCCAGTGCTTTCTTCTTGGAGAATACCTGACGAAACAGCCTGTTTGGTCTTCCTGGAAGCATCTTTCTCCTCCCTGTTGCATCACTGTACCGGTGGCCCCTCAGCTCCCCTTACCTGTAAATTGGGTAGCTGAGCGGACATGGTGGACCACATGGCAGAGAAATGTTAAGAATATTTCTAAAGTTTATGTAATATATCTGTTTATTTTTTTTAGTCTTTTAATCTGTATCTAAATACAACCAAAAACTGGTGGAGGGGCAGGGGAAAATTCCTGGACATCCCACTCCTGGATGAAAGTTGTTGAAGTTATTTTTGCCAAGTTTGGGAAACCAGCTGTAGCTGCTTCCAAACAAACCGTTTCTTTGGTAATAAACTTCTGCAAATATTCTTTGTGTCCTTTGAAAAACAACAATCTGTTGATCTTTATGCCTGTGTGGGCCTGCTGAAGGCAGGAGGAAGCCTGAAAGGGCAGGCCCTCACGTGATTTGTATCTTTAAATACTTTCAGAGACATAATACCTATCTATTTGAAGAGAAGACTGTCTGATTAAAGTTGACTTTTGTTGCCAGGAAGGAAAGTGTGACTTGTTCTCAGCCCAAAGAAGGGATTTGACAAACTCTGTTTTCTAGGACAGGATCATTTACCTTGTGCCAAGTGTTGGAGCTATAGCATCAATGTCTCCCCTTTTCCCCTTTCCCTTCTTCCACCTCTCTTTAGATGTAAACTAATATTCATAAAGAGATTTACATGTTTTTGTCAGGTTTAATGCACGATATCTGCATATATTCCCTCACTGCCCCTCCCACCGGCTCCTTTTCCCATTAGAGCTTGAAGCTTGAGAACGAAAATATTTCTTTAAAGACACTTCACTGGGTAGCTTGTTTATTCCTACATCTGAGATGGGCCTGGTGGTGCCAGAGAAGCCACAAGATGTTGATGTTTGCAGGAAAAGGCAGCAGTGGCTATGTCATCGTGGCTTTTTGGCTGTGCTTGTCCCAAGCTGTGTTGGTGTGCAGGCTGTGTGTGCTTTTCCTTCCTTGAATTGCAAAGTCAGATGGTGGTGTTTGTGCTTTTGTGCCATTCCTGTAGCAAGAGTCTGTGCCTAGCCTGAATCAGAGGATTTTGGCAGAAAGTGACTGCTCAGGAGTATATGATGCCATTAGACAGCAACAAGGCGGTTCGGAGTTGGCTCAGGGATGTGGGCTTATGTGTATTTGTGTGTGCATATATCACACAATCACAGGATGGTAGAGCTTGGAAGGGTCCTCTGGGGATCAACTTGTCCAACTCCCCTGCTTAAAGCAGCTTCACCTGGAGCAGGTTGCCCAGGATCATATCCAGGTGGGTTTTGAATCTCTCCAGAGGAGGAGACTTCATAACCTCTCTGGGCACCCTGGGCCAGGGTTCTGTTGCCCTTGAAGTCAAGAATTTTTTTCCTTCTGTTCAGATGGAACCTCCTGGGTTCCAGTTGGTGCCTGTTGTCCTGTCACTGAGTACCACTGACAGGAGTCTAGTGCTCATTTCCAGTAGTGCCCATCACAGCATGCACCGAGTGTGGCAGGATGTATCTAGCAGCATTTTTGTAAACTTTTGGGTTTGGCCAGCTAGACACGGGGGAGCGCTAGCCCAGGAAACTGGTGGAGTCCCCATCCCTGAAGGTATTTAAAAGCCATGTAGATATGGTGCTGAGGGACATTGGTTTAGTGGTGACCTGGCAGTGCTGGGTTAACATTTGGATTTAAAGATCTCTTCCAGTCAAAATGATTCTGTGACACCATCTAGCTAGAAAGAAGATAGAGACTCGTTTTTCATAAGGAGCCACATGGAAAAGACAAGGGATAATGGGTACAAGTTACTCCTGGGGAAATTTCCCTTTGACATAAGGGGAAATGTTTCACAATGCAAACAATTGACCATTGGAAGAACATCCCCAGGGAAGTGGTCAAGTTCCCAACATTGGACACATTTAAGATTCTGCTGGGCTATCTTGTGTAGACCAGGCTTTGCTCGAGAAAGGTTGGACCAGATGATCCTTGAGGTCCCTTCCAATCTGGTATTCCATGATGAGCGCCAGACTTGGTAAGACTTGGACCAGAGAAGCAAGTTAAAGCTGGACACACAGGGTGCAGCCTTTGCCTAGCGAATGAGTTAGTAATGCATTTGCGCTGGGTGTGTTGGACTCAAAAGTAAGGGTAGATGACACCATTGCTGAGTGGTTACTTTTGTTGGAAGCCAGTCCTTATTTGCCTTGCTGTTGTCCTGTTGAAGCTACAATACCTGTCAGACACTCAGCAGCTCCTCATTAATATTGAGCTGTAAGAAGGGCAGCCCATGGCAGCCTACACATTGATTGGGACTTTTAGCAGGAGCCCTTGTAGCCAAAAACTGTATCAGTTTTTTTCTTCGGGAAGGAATTTTAGAATAGCTCCATATGGGCTCTAAAATTCCTTCTTTCCTGCTTATTTTGGTTTGTATTTTACTGTTGAAGCTACTTTCTTCAGGAGAGGCTGGCTAGAGAGCAGTCGTTCAGAAGCTGCCAGTCGCCAGAGCTGGATTTGGATTTCTTCAGCTGCAGGAGCCCATGGTGTGGTGGGATGTGCTCTCCCTCCTGGGGAGGATGAGCTGGGAGCAGGGCTGGCACAAAGACCTGGTTGGATGGGACTTCGAGCAACCTCGTCTAGTGGGAGGTGTCCCTGCCCATGGCAGGGGGGTTGGAACTAGATGATCTTTAAGGTCCCTTCCAACCCAGACCATTCCATGATTCTATGAAAGGAGCATGGTTGCAGTGTTTTGTTTTGCTTTTCAAGCTCCTGAAGCTTATGGAGCTCTGCAGAAGGAGCTTGGTTTCTTATTGAAATAATTACACTTGTAGTTGGTTTAGGCACATGCATATTTGTGGCTTCAATAAGCAAAAATATGAGACATAGTTGTGTTGAAAGATTACTCTTCTTGTGCTTTGTTGTGCTAGAAAGTCCTTTTTTTTTTCTTGCAGGAAGCAAATACAGGACTATTTCTTTTGAACTGTCGTGGCTTCCCCCCCCCCCAATATCTTAAACTGGAATTACTTTGCTCTAAGAGGTCGTGTTTAGAAAGTACTGTTTAGATTGTAACTGGCTCTTATTTTGAAAGAGGCAGAGTGCTTGGTATTCACTCCTAATTTTTTTTTTTACTGTTTTTCTGCAGAATGCATTTTCATCATGTCTTCGAGCTTGACTGTTTTAGCCACATTTGCAAGTTGTTAATAACATCCTGGTTTGTTAATATATTCTTTGTATTGGCAAATTTTGAGTGATTTATCAGCTTACATCCCCTATATTTACCACTCTGCTGCTTCCAAGTTAGTAATTCTGCTGTGCAGCAGATATCTCTGTGCACAGGGAAGGCATGGGGAGGAAAACTCCGACTGGGGTGTTTCTCCTCCCTCCTCCTCCCAAACTGAAACTACCAGAGTCTGCTGGATACTTTCACCAATCACCTGCTGATTCCTTTAATTAGAAAATTTATCACTTGGAGCTTTCATATAACCTGATTCATGTGTTAGATGCAGTCAGAGGTATTTGAGCTGTAAGGCTGTTGAAACCCGACATAAGCAGGGAGCCCTGCCTCTGTCAGTAAATATTGGGCTGCACACACCCTTGCTGGTCTCAAAATTGCAGTTTCAGCTCAAGCCCTTCTTTAGATGCCAAGAAAATAAATTTGGTTGTGCTGGTTCTTCCCCCACACCCCCTGTCTTGGACGTGCAATGCTGCCGTGGACCTCTTTCCAGGATAACAAACGCTGAAACATCTAATTATGGATCAGTCTCTCATTCCAAGCATCACATGCTTGTAGGGCTTTCTGATATGTCGTGCAGATTCTTCAAACTGCTGACCTTTGCCGAGTGCCCTTGGCTGTGCCAGCAGAGCAGCGTGCTGGCAGCTTAAAGATGTTTTGTCTGGCATTCCAGCAGAACTGAAAACTTATTGCTGGTGGAAACAGATGAGAGGGCAAGAAAATGCAACATTTGCTGCATTGCTTTGGGTGTCTGGCGTTGTTCGATGGAGAATGGCCCTGGCGGTTTGTTCTTTGGTGTTGAAAGCTGGGGGGGGGTGGGGGGTGGAAATTAAGCACAGATTGGACAGTCGTTGTGACAGCTCTGCTGTCACCCGTGGTTTGCTTTTTATGAATTGGGCTGTCCTATAAATAAGTGGTTGTACACAGCCTTACACACGCAATTCTTAGCAATGCTGCCACACCGTAGCACAGCAGCCAGATGTCACAACTCTGCTACTGGCTGCTCTCAGCAGGTAAAGCTACGGGAGGAGAACACCTACAGCTCTGGAAGACACAATAGCTGAGTGGAGGGAGCTAGAGGTGATGCATGTGAAAGAGATGTGATTTGTGATACTGCAGGCTTAAAGGCAAAAATAGCATCATTTATAATAGTAAAAGTGAAGGCTTCTGCACTCCGCCTTTGCATTCTGCCGGGCTGTAGTGAATGGAGGAGTAGTTTGCTTATAGGTGACAAGGAGGAATGAATAAGCACTTAAAATTTGGTGCTGAAGGAACAGCTTTTTCACCTTGGCCTCCGAGAAAGTCAGAGCCACATAGCCCCATTGCTCACACTGTTGCATGCTACTCTAAATAAAAATATTGGGAAGTGTAAAATTAAGACTCTCCCTGCATCCTTCATCTTCCCTGTGGATTTCTCTGTTCTGCTCTTGGCATGCTCGAGGACTTACTATACCTAGGGCTGTGTGCTGATGTTTTGGAGAGGACCCTGTTGCTGCCTGTTTTTATTTCCCCCCTCATCAGCAGGAGGAGGTATTCAAAGAGCAATCCACTGCTTTGAACTTCTTTGCCAGCTATAAACATCTCGTCAGCATGGGCCAGGAGATGATGAAGGCACAGTCTCTTGCTGGGAGCAAGTAAAGGTAGCACAAGCAAGAGTCCAACTCGAGCATGTGGTCAGTGGCACAGAGTCTAGTTGGAGGCCTGTAGCTTGTGATGTTCCCCTGGGTAGGACTGACTCCAGTCCTGTTCAGCACATTCATCAATGGCCTGGATGAGGGGACAGAGTGGACCATCAGCAAGTTTGCTGATGATACAGAACTGGGAGGTTCTGTATCATCAGAAATTGTACTGCCAGTCAGCGAGATCTGGACAGGCTGGAAGGGAACCTCATGAAGTTCAACAAGTGTAGAAGTCCAGCACCTGGGGAGGAATAACCCCCTCCATTAGCACAGATAGGGGTTGACCTGCAGCTCTTTCCAAGTCAACCCTCCAGGGGCTGACCTGGAAAGCAGCTCTGCAGAGAAAGACCTGGGAGTCCTGGGGGACAACAAGTTGACTATGAGCCAGAGAAGTGCCCTTGTGACCAAGAAGGCCAATCGTATCTTGGAGTGCATTAAGAAGAGTTTGGCCAGCAGGTCGAGGGAGGTTCTCCTCCCCCTGTACTCTGCCCTGGTGAGGCCACCTCTGGAGTATTGTGTCCATTTCTGGGCTCCCCAGTTCGAGAGAGACAAGGACTTACTGGAGAGAGGCCAGCAAAGACTATGAAGGTGCTTGGGGGACTGGAACATCTCTGTGATGAAGAAAGGCTGAGAGCCCTGGGGCTGTTTAGCCTGGAGAAGAGAAGACTGAGAGGGGATCTGGTCAATGCTCATCAATAGCTAAAGGTCCCACAGGGGTCATGAGGATGGGGCCAGACTCTCGTCAGTGGTGTCCAGAGACAGGACAAGGGGCAACAAGCAGAAACTGGAACCGAGGAAGTTCCATCTGAACAGGAGGAGAAATTTCTTTTCTGTGAGGGTGTCAGAGCCTGGCCAAGCTGCTCAGAGAGGTTGTGGAGTCTCCCTCTCTGGAGAGATTCCAAGCTTGCCTGAGTGTGATCCTGGGCAGCCTGCTCTAGGTGAAGCTGCTTTAGCAGGGGGTTGGATGAAATGATTACCAGAGGGCCTTTCCAACCCCTACCAGGTCTATGACAACCGAAGTGAGTCGAATTCAGTGTTAGTTTATCCAAGCTGAAATGTGAAGCTGTTTTTCCTTTTGGTTAGCGGGTGGTTGCCTTCTTGCCAATGCAATGGCTTTCCCTGGGAGCATATTGTGTGTTTCTTTGGCATGAATGTTTCACAGAGGAAAGCTGGATCCATTGTGGGCTTTGCAGTTGAAATAGTGGCTGCTGTAAAGGCAACTGTCCTTGCTGACACAGGATGTTAGGAACTGGTTGTTAACTTTTTCCTAGCCTGAGGACAGATTTTTTTACCCCAATTACAAATTTTGTCTTCCCAAAATACCAAAAAAGCAGACTACCTCTGAGTAACACATCCACCCACAGGGATTTCTGGATTTGTAAGACAGCTGTTGCAGCTAAATTGTTTTAGGCATGTGATGCCACTCTGATGTGTTTTAATAGATGGACACCTAAAGATCTTTTGAAAGTGAAATGTAAGCATAAGCATATTAACTGCAGTGCTTGAAGAACAGCAGTAAGGCGGGGGTAGGTATAAGCTGGGTGCTGGAGTAAGGATATGCCACCCCTCGAGGTCCCATCTGAATGGCGCTGGGGCTGTGGGCTAGAGCAGCTCTGCCTCTGTTCCTTGCTGGTTTCCTCTGAGCTTTGTTTTCATGGAAATTCCTTAGGAGACCTTAAGTATCTTTGTGGTTGGTGTTTTGTAATGGGAGCTTCTTTTTTTCCCCTCTTTTCCTTTCTCTGTTCTCCTAAGATGCTGCTTCAGGTAGTTCTTCCTGGGCTTGCCAAGAACCTAGTCCAGTGGGGAAATGTTCAGAGGGGAAAAAAGCATCTCGTGGTAAGATGTTGACTATAACTAGTACTGTCTTTTTGTTCTAAGACTAATAGTATTTATTGCCTGCTCAGAGGCTTATCATTAAGCACCAAAGATGTCACCAGAAGTGATTGTATTTCACTGGCAAAATACCCTTTCTGCTTTTGTTTGGCAGGCTGGCAGTAGATAGCTGTAGTTCCTGAGGGGTAGGCTTCTTGAAAATTATGGTATTTTGGAGTATTTTTGCACTTGTCTGCCCCTGACTAATGCTGACAACATTTCTGATATCATCTGCACAGCATGTAAGGTGAATGTGTGCAGATTTATGTAAGAAGAAGGTGGGTAGAAAAGCCGATAACTAGCCTTTGAAAATTGGAAAGCATTAAGGTGATATCTGTCAGTGCTTTTATTATTTTCATATTTGGCTCCAACTTAAATGTCACTAACCTCTTACTCAGAGAGGTCCCATCCACAGGGAGTCTTGGCAGGCGTTTCCCAAACAAAGCACAGGGATTGTGTACCAGCTCTTGTTGGCTTGGTTGGGGCTACATGTCACCTCTTAGGGCGTGTAGATACTGCAGGCTGGTTTGGTAGAGACAGAGTACGGAAGATCTTTTCAGAAAGTTTTTGTAATTTCTAATGATTAAAAATGAGATTTGTTCCACTTCTTCTAAAAGCAGTGTTAGATGCCTGCAAGCCTGACTGTAGAGTCATAGAATTGTTAAGACTGGAAAAGGCCTTCAAGATCAAGTCCAACTGTTAACCCAGCATGGCCAGGTCACCACTAGACCATGTCTCTTTGCACCACAGCTACACAGCTTTGAAACTCCTCCAGGGATGGGGACTCCGTCACTGCCCTGGCCACCCAAGGCTTGACAACCTTTTCAGGGAAGAAGTTGTTCCTCATATCCAACTTAAACCCCCTCTGGTGCAACTTGAGGCTGTTTCCACTTGAGGCTATTGCTTGTTCCTGTGAAGAGACTGACACCCACCTGGCTCCAGCCTCTTTTTGAGGAGCTGTTGAGAACTCCCTGTGCCTCCTTTTCTTCAGGCTGAACAACCCTGGTTCCCTCAGCCACCACTGACAAGACTTGTTCTCTAGATCCTTCACCAGCTTTGTTGCCCTTCTCTGAATGCATTCCAGCCCCCTCAATGTCCTTCTTGGAGTGAGGGGCCCAAAACTGAACCCAGTATTCAAGGTGTGGCCTCACCAGCACTGAATACAGAGGGACAATCCCTGTCCTAGTCCTGCTGGCCACACTAGTAGGTATTTCTGTAGGTAACTGTGTGAAGGAGTCAGTTGCTGTATTTGCTTGAACCCCTTTTAGTTGTGTGTATGAAAGAGGAATTGCTTGCAATGTCATTCACTGAAATCTTTAGATATCAAAGGGATACAGATTCTGCAAAATTTCCTGTAAGTAGGTTTGAGCAGAGAAAAATAAGTAATTCTAACAAGCAGTTGTGCGTGATACCGTTAAAGGCTGTGTGATAGGTGTATATGTCTAGATATACACAACCTGTGCTGTGCGTTTGGCCTCCTTTTCTCCATGTAATACCTCTTGGTCCCCTTACAGGACAAAACTTACACACTTATACCATAGTGATTGTTACTCTACCTCTTTTATTCTTCTTGTACAGAGAGAGTCCCATATTTGCTTCTGTTCAAAATAACTTGTGATGATGAGGTTGCTGTGGGCCAAAATGGGAGAGTCCCTGTTGGAATTGTTGGTCTTTATTAAAGCTATAAATCCAATCCTAGAGCGTGTTGTTCTTGAGCAGGCTGAAGGCGTGTGTAGCCCAGTGTCCTGCCTCACAGTGAGCCATAGGAGATGTTTAGGGCTGCTAAGAGACAAAACAGAGAACCCAAGATGAGTATAGAGTAATATAATATATATATTACAGGAGTGTATAATTGTTGCCATTATGGTGCTTGATAATGTGGACTCTTTTGGAGACCCAAATGCTCTACCTGCGCTTTGCAGGGCATAGACAAATGTTCAAAAGTGCAGGTAAAGTAGGCCAAGCTGGTAACGTAAATGTGCAGTGAGAAACTTGGAGGTAACTTAAAGTTTGAGGTCATTTGGTGCATGTTCTAAGTGCAGAAAATTTTATGGATGCAACTTTCTTTGAATAAGCTACTTATAAATAATTCAGAATTATTCCAGATGAAACTTGAGAGGAGCACGGGACCATCACAAGCTGTGTAATTTTGCAGCTCTTGGGGTGTTCATTCCTGTGTTGTATTTTGGGGAGGGGGATTCATTCAAACTGACTGGGGATGGGGAATAAAATGACATGTTTGAGCACGTGGTTTAGAAGGTTCAGAGGTGGTGTTGTACATTATCGTAACTCCACAACTGCGTTATGTCCTGTTACAGAATCCCAGCATGATGAGGGTTGGAAGGGCCCTCTGGTGATCATCTAATCCAACCCCTCTGCTAAAGCAGGGTCACCCAGAGCAGGTTGCCCAGTATCACATCCAGGCAGGGTTTAGAATCTCTCCAGAGAAGGAGACTCCACAGCCTCTCTGGGCAGCCTGGGCCAGGGCTCCATCACCTTGTTTCTCAAATGCAGTATGCTCAGGTGTGGCTGTTTTATTGCATCCTGCAGTGCTGCGGAAGGAAGCACGTACAGGCGCACTCTGGAAAGAAATCTGTATCTGTTTTGATAAGTTACGGAAAGAAATCTGTATCTGTTTTGATAAGTTACGCTATAGGTTTTGTGTAGTGGAGACAGACTGAAACCTTGCCGGCATGTGAAGATCCCCTGTGTCGCGGTCGAGCGCAGACGTTTGACCACCTCCCAAAAGGGGAAGGGAAATCGAGGGTGAGACAATCACAGGGAGATATCTCCCACCAGGGTCGTAGGTAAATACAGAGATCGAATGAGTATTCAACAAGTTTATTAATAAATATATTCAAATGAATATCTTGCCGCGTCCCCCGCAGCTTCCGACTTCCGGAGTCTTCTCAATGGTCCAAAGGAAATGTAGTTCTTTTAGCTGACTTAAAAAGGCATTCCCTTTAATATATGGGGGTTGGACTCCCACACCCTGTATTCATCTGAATCCGTGTTAAAACAACTGCACAACTTCCTGAATTGCTGTGAAGGAAGGATGTGCTGTTGACTCAGAAGAAAGTTTATAATGTGTGTCTAGGGACCAGGTCAGCAAAGTGGGTGTCTGGTTTTGAATGTTACACGTTTTGCCTTATGCTCTTAAGACTGTGAATCACCATGACAGCAGAAGTGACTTAAAAGTACCGTTGTCTGCAAAAAAGAACTAAATCATTGTACAGACCCAAATTAGAAGGCGGAGGGGAGACACAAGTGCGGTGGAGTTGCATTTCATGAGATAACAGTAACGTCACAGAGCAGAGTAGAATTTGTGTGTGCATCACTAAATTTGGCGCTTGCTTATTGACCTGGTTCAGTGGGGTGTAAACTCATGTGTTCCCTGTGGCTTGTTCATACAAACTTGTGTCTGCACAGCTGCGAGTGCTGTTATATGTAGATTCAACTTCTGAACTGGATTATGAAATGGAATATTTTCTATATGGATTTGAATGCCCCCCACACACACCCCTCCCTCAAATCAGTCTTGTTTTCTACTTTGAAAACTGTTCATTTGTCTTTAACTTTGTCTACTTCAAGCATGCCTCTGTGTGTGTGACATAGCTTAAATTTTTATGTACAAGAATGTAAACACCAAATTCGCACAAGACTTGCAGAAGAACTCTGTAGCTCTAGTGCATCATCTGTTTGTTATGTAATCTGATATAATGGAAGCAAAATAAAAAACAGATGTCAAGGCAGAGCGATTACAATTTTTCATCTGTGAGTATTACATAAATAGACTTCGTATTCCTTTCCCCCCCTCCCCGAATATGGGATTTTATTTGTTGAGGAGTTGGGAAAGTGCTGCAGGGGACTTCAGAGCTCTCAGCATGGCTTAAAGACTTTGTTATTTTGTACTTGTGTTCTCTCACACAGTTAAGGTCTGTGTGCTACCGAGATCTGTGAGCTAGCGTATTTCCCATTTGAAATGAGCTGGACAAAACTGCTTAGTCCTGGGAGACCACCTCTGTATGTCCAGCTCTGTGGGTTATACGGTCAAGATGCAGACTTGCTCTAAATTAGCATTCAAAGTGAAGCTGCTTTACTTCTCATGCTTAAGTTCTGTAAGAAAATCTTACCAAAATGAGCTCGGTGCAGACTCTGCCATGGATTCTGTAGCTGAAGGAAACATCTGGAAGGAGAGCAGATGGGAGCTGTGGTTAGCTCGTTTTCTCCAGTTCGCTGTGTGACTAGGAGGATAAAAGGGAAAATGCATAATCATTGATCCTTTCTGTTGGGGAAATGGATTCTTCCACTGCTAGTTTATCCCAGATGTTTATCTCTGCTGTCTTCCATTAAATAAGGCAACCCCTTGGTCCAGAGAAAAATCGATACACATCTTCATCTTCATATGCATCTTTACAAGTCGAGGCATATATATGATTGCACTGAGTGGTACCTGGTTTTATTTTCCTCTTTCCTTCTCTCTTGTGGGTGTTTTTTTAATTTTTTTTTTCTTTTTTTAACCTCCTGTGTTTGCTCGTTTGGGGTTTTACTTTTTTTGCTGCTGAAGATTTATTTTCTTTTCTTTTGTGTCATACTGTCTGGTTAAACCTAGGAGTCATTGGTACCTTGCTGGTGGTGTTTTTGCTTGGAGGAGGCCATGGGGGCTGGAAGTACAATTTTTTGGTGGTAGTGGGATCCCAGCTGCATCCTGCAGCCACAGAGCTCTGACTCCCCTTGATGTGCTGTTCCACTGACAGCTGTGAGTGTGTTACAGATGAAACTTTCATGCTACAAGAAAGCCGTGGAGGGACTTCTTACAAAAGGGGTCGTAGTGATCAGATGAGGGGTAATGGCTTTAAACTGGAAGAACTTAGATTTAGGTGAGATGTGAGGAAGAAGCTCTTCACTGTGAGGTTGGTGAGACAGTGGAACAGGTTGCCCAGGGAAGTTGTGGATGCTCCATCCCTGGATGTGTTCAAGACCAGGTTGGGTGGGGCCTTGAGCAACCTAGTCTACTGGGATGTGTCTGTGCATGTGGCAGGGGGGTTGGAACTAGATGATCTTTAGGGTCCCTTCCAACCCAAACCATTCTATGATTCTATGTTTCACTGAATAAAAATCTTCCTGTTCAGCACTGACAGTTTTATTACTCGGTGGCTGCTGCGTCGTGTACCTTAGATGCTAAACAGGTCTTTACTTTCTGTGTCCCTGAGGAATAGTAAGTCAGAGGTCTTTCATGAAGCTAGTATCTTCATTTATCTGTTAAGTACAGATAACTTAAAGAAACCCTTAAATCAGTTGTATGTTCCAGCCAAAGGATGTTCTAGCAGTGAATTAAAGATTTTTGCTCCTTTTAAATAGCAAGTTTCTTCTTTTAAAAGAAGCAAAGAATAAGGATAAGAGATCAATTGTGAATGCTTGCTGCCAGCAGTTATGAATAGCATCCTATCCGTACCGTATCTCCTCTCAAGGACCACCTGTAAAGAGGACTTGTGTTCATTATATGTGGTTACTGCTTAGCTCTACTAACACCAAGTAATGACTTTGGCAGGTTCCAGTGACAAGGCGTGGAGGCTCACATGTGGAGTAGTTTGTTAATATCTGTGAACGAGCCACCCGTAGAAACAAAATAGGGGATTCTTCCACTCCTGGAAAAGCAGTAGCAAGATGGGCTTCATCTTAGGCTGTGAAATTTTTGTAGCTAGTGCTCTGCAGGGTGCTGGAGGGTAGGTGAGCAATCTTTTGAAAATGAGACTGCTACCGTATGAAGTGGTGATGAGCCTCAATAACAAGTGTTATACCTGGACTGCTAGAGAGCAGGACAGAGAGGACCTCAGGACTTGGTGGAGTTTCACTTTGGTTCCAATTACCCTATAGAAATACACGCTCAAGCTGTATCCTGTGTCCTGTCTGCTGAGCATGGCTTGTATGGAAGGTGGCAAACATTAAGGAAAGGAGGCTGAAAATGCAAAAAGCGATCTGTGTTCCTCATATGCTTTTCAAAAAAAGAAATGCAAAATCTCTGAAAAAGTTCTAATGAGAAGGACTTGGCTCTTAAAAAGTGTTTGATTGTTTTCTCCTGTAACTTGATTCTGATCTGGGTATTTAGATTCAGCCTTGAAATACTGATTTGCAGTGTGGATTGCATTGTGGCTCTGTATGGCCTGCCTCTTGTCCCTTGGCCAGTTGGCTCCTGCTGTTGTCTGCAGTAAGGGTGAAGCTTCATGACAGAGTCCATTTCCCTAAATTGAAGATTTAACTTTTGAAGACACTTTCTTTCCTCCTACATGAAGCATTTGTAGAAAACTTTACAACTGCAAGGAAGCAGCACTTGTGGAGTCCTTGAGATGGCAGTGAAGGCAAAGCTGAAGGCAGCACCCAGCATTCCTGGTTGGAATCACTTCCTTTCTAAACAGAGACAGTGGAGCCCAGCCTGAGTTCCCAGGGTCACTATATGGAGAACATCCCCTCAAGTTAATTATCATGAGTGTTTGGCCAGCTTGCTTACAAAGGCACCTTTCTCACCTTCTCAGGCACTCTCTACACGGGTGCTCCGCTAGGCCAGAAGGTTGGGAAGCTCTGTGGCTTGGTCCATGTAAACACTTCTTGTGCCATGCTGACTCTCAGGTTATTGAAACTGGACCCTGTGGTAATGAGGCTTAAAACCATGGAAATGCGTAACGGGAATGTTGGCCAGGATGTGCTGGTAGAGAGAAATTACTTTTTTCAATGTAAGTCAGTGGAGGATTAGTTTTAAGAAGGAAAACAAGTCAATCAAGTAGATGTTGGGCTTGATTTCTCTGCTGTGGCACTGTTGTATTGGTTGTGAGCAGCTTCTGTGACCTTAATCCTCAGCCAAGGGAACCTGGTTGTGCGGCGTGTTTTCTGGGGACAAAAATACTAGCAATAGCGAGGAGTCACGTGTCGCCAGGAGCTCTTACTATAAAAACAGCAGCTCTGCCGAAAGCGACCTTCAGCATGGCTGCACGCCTTTGTGGTATTATTTTTAACCTGTCTGGGTAGATTTCCAATACAGACGCTGGTGCCAATCTGATGCGTACGCTTTCCCAAATCCTTATCTTTTGCTTTCTAGTGTGGTGACGCATCAGATGGAACAGTGAGTCTCAGGGCTGGGTATAGCTCCGCTTTTGTGTCTGCCAGGACAAGAGAGAAAGAAAGAAATACTGCAGCTCTGTTTTACCACTATATAGAATTTTTAAAGTAGTTTTTTTTTTAAAAACAAAAGATGAGCTCTAATGATAACTTTTTTTAAAGAAAAATACTTTAACTAGGGTTTAAAAATAGCTGAAGGCTGTACTTTGATTAGGTTGCTCTGGCACTGACGTCAGCGTGTGACATTTATCTATGTACGGATTTGTCGCTCTGTTGACTGAGGCTCTATTTACACAAATTGAGGATATTTCTGTCCACTGTCAGGGAAATGAGAAACATCTCTACTAAAGTGGTACTATTGCCCTTAGTACTCTTGAAGTCTGGCTTTCTCTCCTACTGCTTGATTTTTATATTGAGGTGACAGCAGGGATTATTTTTTCAGTGTTGGAGGATAGAGTTTAGGCATTCATGTTGCCATGAAGGTCCAGGCGGTAGGATGCTGGCTTGGTGGAGAAGGATGCTGATAGAGCAATGCTGCGCTTGGCTTGGGCTTGGAGAGATATAACAGAAGGTATGAGCCTATATGGGTCCTTTCTGGATGGCTTCATGAGTAGACAGGTAATGGATATTCTGCAATAGGAATTACAGAAAATACATCCTGCAAATGTGGAATACAAATGAAAAGCAGTGAGCAGTTTCAGATCAGCATGGTTTTGGGTGTAGCAACTGTATTTGCCTGCCATTTATCATTTCATGTTTTTATTCAGAGTAGTTGCTGTAATCCACACTGGTGTGTGGAGGGGGGTTTTTTATTGTTGTTATTTTGTTGTTTTTTTTTGTTTTGTTTTGTGGTTTTTTTTTTTAGCTTTAACTATTGCGAAGTTAAAAATCTCTTTTTATAGAGAGGTCAAACAAAGCTGTTGATATGTCAAGTATCACTGTGATGTTCAGCTGCGGGAGCTTCTCAGAGCATCTCTCCCCTCTCCTCAAAGCAACTCTTGGGGGTTTACCTGGCTCCATATCCCACTGTTTGCAGCAGTAAAATCACTAAATATCTTTCTATGAGAACTATTATCTAAAATATGGTTCCTGAAGCCTGGGGTTTTCCAAAAGTAAATTTTTTTGGACATACATGCAGTTGAAATGAAAGGGCAGAGAAGCAATACTTTTCAGTTACGTGTATTACCAGTGTAACTGTTGCGTATCTGTGTAGAACTTGGCTCTTGCTTTCTTGTGGTGCTACATGAGGGAGCATATGAAGCAGGACAGTACGATGTTGTTCCCCAGCCGCTCATGTTTGTGGCAGTAAGTGTGATCTGTGGTGGAAGGGCTCTGACTCATGAGTGGCGGTTACTCATGGGGCGGGTGTTTCTGCTTCGTGCCCCAGCTTTGCAGTGAGCGCAGCTCAGCACAGCCCAAGGAGGCTTGGGAGCAGCTGCAGCTCAGCCTGACCTTCTACTGCAAAGTAAAATTACTGCTGGTTTCTGTTTTTCAGACTTTGGGCTGTAAACTGCAGTGGCAAAGGGAATGATCCCTTTGTGGAATGGGGTACTGCAGTTGGTTGAGGCTGATACCGTTTTGGATGGCTTTGCCTTAAGGTAAAGCCCCAGTTCTCCCCCTAAGGCTAAATATTCTCTCTCCCAAAATTTCACTTTTGAAGTACTTGGGCAGATTTTAACTCTAAAACCTTGTGAAAGATTTAACCTTTTCTGTGGGAATTTTGGATATTGCTGTTTGAAATGAAAAGACTGCAACTCTGGCCCTGGTTTTGTTTTAACTCACTAGTTCGGGTTTTCTACATGTATTGATGTGGAAGCAGGAGCAGCTCATGGAGAAGAGGTGTTGGGGCTGTGAAGGTGGTGGTTCTTAAAAATCAGACTGGCCTGAAAGCCCTTAAATGCTTTATCTGATCAATGAAGCACTAAAGCTGCAATGGGTCATACTGAATTCTTTAAATGTGGCCAGGTGGTGGGGGTCAGTCTATTCTCCCAAGCAACACGCAATAGGACAAGAGGAAACAGCCTCAAGTTGCATTGCAAAGTAATCGTGCTAAGAATTGAGCAACCAAAACATCAGCGTGGGCTGAACGAAATGCTGGATGGATTCATGTACCGGAGGAGTGTAGGATCTATTGTGACTGTATTGATCAGCAAACTCATGGGAGTTTATATCTTCACAAAAACTCTATACCAACCCAACCCCAACCACCAAATAATGTTTTCGAGCATGTCTTAAATGATTTGCATTGAACAAGTTGAAGAAGGTCTGCCTTGGAGTTTGTATATACCAGTCTTGTACTTAAGTTGTCTTTTACGGAGAAGTTCAAGCTACTTCTAGAGATGCTAAAGGTTCTGGTATTGTAATACCTGATTAGACAAACCGACTAATGCCAAAGAATTGAGTTACCGGTTTTCAAAACCAAGTTCTGCTCTCATGCTCACGTTAGCCCATAACCACACACTGGAAACATTTACTGGAGAGCCATTAGATGTTTAACTGTGGCTTTATCTGTTTTGCAGAGCTGCTGTTTTAGTTATCTTGACAACTTCCTAGTCCAGAGCTAGGCTGGATCTCCAAAGGATGCAGCTTGGGCTGAGGCATTGGTACCCACTGAGGGATGAGTAGCTTGCAGGCATGGCCTGAGGGCTGTGCTGGCCTACTGACACGGTGTCCTCATGTCCCAGTCTGGATGCCTGTGCTCAGCTTCTGCCTGGATGGAGAGAGCTCATGGCAGGCCCTGCTCTATAAGCTTTAGTACCTCCTTACAGTCAGCAGTGTAGGGGGAGAGCGCAGTTGCAGGTATGGCTTCAGTGGTTACTACAGGAGTCCCGTATCCTTTGGCAGGTAGAGGAGGAAGCTGTCCTAGTTGCAGCAGACAATCCTCCTTAAAGGAAAGTGCAATAAATTTTCCTGTACTGGTCTTGATCTTCATGTCACAGCTTGTGTACCTGTGCTGGCAAATACGTAGGCAAGAGCTGTTGCAAACTGAATGCAATATTGGGCCTCATGGGTCTGTCTTTTTGTTGAAATGAGTGTAGACAATAGAGAGGAGACATCAATACCTTCCTTGTTTCTTGTCGACAAGGAAGGCTAAGAGCAAAAAGTGCTCATAGTGTGGAAAGTCAGGTTAGGGTTGTTAGTTGAAGCTTGAAAGAAATGAAGCTTAGTCTCTAGGTTTTTGGTATTGTAACTGTATTGAACAGCAGCTCATCGTTTGGCCTCTTATGTAGGCCCACTCTGAGAAGCTCAAGGCTTGTGGTTGAGGCTCCAAAAGAGCTAATCTCCAGCTCCATCCTTTGGTGTAAGGATTTTGTTATGTGGAGGGTTTGCTTTTTGATCTCACAGCTGGGTGGGTTGAAGACACAACTCAGGAGAATTTCCCACATTTCTGGAGGTCGAGTAGGTTTGGTGTCAACTGCATGTGCTGTATTTAGCTGTGGTGCAACTTCTCCTTGTGCTCCAGGCTTTAAATTCAGAAGCTGGCTTCTTATATCCATCCTGCCCGGGTCCATAATGACACAGTTCAAGTGACTGTGCAGCCCCCGTATCATCTCTGACCATCAGGTCTGTATCTGCCCATACTGTAAAACACCAGTATGACTTTCCCAGTGTCTGGCTGGAATAATCCAAATCCCCAAGGCAGCAAGTCTAGCAAGGGTTCCTTGGTCCCCATCTGGAAAAGTGTCCAATCATTGCCTTGTGTTGCAGAGCTTCTCAGGGCTTGGAGTTGTCCAGCTGTGAGCTGGCTGGGAAGCAAGGGTGTTGGTGAAAGCAGGGAGAAAACCCCTCTGTCTTATCACAGCTTCCCCAGATTTCACTCACTCTGGAAGTGTGAATTCAATAGTCTTAATATTTGCTGGGTTTTTTTGGCATCACCTTTCTGGTAACTGTAGGGTGATGGACTCAACATATCTCCTGCTATTTGTCCATGCAAGGTTGACTGTCCAAATGGTACTGTTGTCCAGAGTGAATTTTTCCCCTCCCAAACCAGCCAAGACATACTGTGTGTTTTACACACAACCTCCAGTGAAAGCAGGCAAGAAAGTGAAATTTGAGGGGATGCATTTGATCCAATAGAGCCAGCTGATTGTCTCATTTTTATTTAATTCTATCACAATATCTCTTTGTAATCATGCAAGATCTCAACTTCTGCAAGACAGAAGGAAGCTTAAACTGATATCAGAAAGTTATAAAGGGTTGTTAAAAATTCAAGGGAATGTGCAGAATTTTATTTCTTTAGTGTTGAATCAGCTCCTGTAATAATGACAATGTATGTTTGTTACCTGCTTTTGTGAGTCTTGGCCTTCAAGGGAGATTTGTTGCTGGACTGAGAAAGAAAGTCAAGGGGGGCCTGCTTTGTGGCTTGCTTTTGAAAGGAGCTGTTAACTCAAACTGCTGACCCAAGTGAGGCAATTTTTTAAAGCCAGTGTCTCTGGTGGATGGTACTTAAGGACTGTCAAGTTCTGCCGACTCAGACTTGAAGGAGAGCATTAATTTTTGCAGCAGTCGGTGTCCAGCTCTGGCTGTCAGGCGCTTGCCCTCTTCTGGACAGCTTCAGGAGAAAGCCCACATCCACAGGCAGCAGATAAAAGAGCCCATGGATAGAAGCTTTCCTGTGTATGTAATTGAAAGGTGATGGCATTGTTTGGACTTGGATATGGGGCCTTTGCATACGTGTTTGTGAACTGCACTGAACAGGTAGCTATCGGTGGTGAATCTCCAAGATGCCTGTTGTTATGGGGATGCACTCCGCACCTTTGCTATAACTTTTAATTTCTCCTTGATCCTGAGACAATAATAAAGGAAACCCACAAAAATGGATTTGATTAAAGGCCAACACAAATTATCTTGTGGACTTTGTCAGTTTATATGCTGTTATGGTGCTGCAGCAGTCTATTTGCAAATGAAACAGTGGGTTTAAATGCATGACCCTTTGCAGCCTTACTAGGGAGGGGGGAGCAGGAAGGCATGGAATCTGTTGCTGTCTTCTGGAGCTGCAAAGTTAACTGTTTCACTCCTACGTGATGGGCACTGAATCACAGATTCAGTGGATTGATGGCACTGGTGTTCGCATAGCTTTTTACCCAGCCCTCGTCCTTCGGCAGGAGGGAGAGGAATGCTAGCTGATGTTCTGTAAACAGAGCCTGCTGGTACATGAATAAGTCTTGGTGCTAGTTTCAGAGTGTGGGTCATATGCCTGTGGAATATTTCTCCCAGATTTCATAGTGGATGAAACCTGATGAGTAAAATGCTATTATCCCCACTGCTAACCCTTATGCATTTGTGGATCTTTTTTTTCCAAATGGCAATTCTGTAACCTGTGCTCACTTGCAGCTTGCTGCTACTACTGCAAATGATGTTTCTCTGGATTCTCATGGAATCAAGCTGATCGCTTCATGTCTCACCCCAAGGCAGCCGCTGGTTTCTAAAGCTTTGTAATCCTCTCCTAAAAAGGTGAGGGAGCTCAGAGGAACTGCTATTCTGTGACATCCATGCTGGGGAGGGGGCTTGCTCTCATCTTCTCACCACCTTCCCCACAAAATCCAGCTTTTCCAGTATCTTGCCTGGTAAGTGTCTGGACTAAGGCTGTAAGATAGAATTGTAGAACCATCATAGAATCATAGAATGTTTTGGGTTGGAAGGGACCTTTAAAGGTCATCTAGTTTGACCCCTCTGCAGTGACCAGGGACATCTGCAATGGACGAGGCTGTCCAGGGCAGAGGTAGAGTCTCCATCCGTGGAGGGATTTAAAAGCCGTGTAGATGTGGTGCTGAGGGACATGGTTTAGTGGTAACCTGGCAGTGCTGGTTTAATGGTTGGACTTGATGATCTGAAAGATCTCTTCCAACCTAAACAATTCTATGATTCTGTGACTAAATCTTTAGCTAGAGCAGGTTACTCGGAGCCCTGTCTAACCTGACCTGGAATGTTTCCAGGGATGGGGTATCAACTACCTCTCTGGGCAACCTGGGCCAGTGTCTCACCACCCTCAGAGTAAAAAATTCCTTCCTTTACTCTAGTTTAAATTTTCCCTCTTTTAATTGAAAGCTATCACCTTTTGTCCTATCACAACAGGCCCTGCTAAAAAGATTGTCCCCATCTTTCTTATAGACCCCCTTTAAGTACTGAAAGGCTGCAAGAAGATCTCTCTGAAGCTTTCTCTTCTCCAGGCTGAACAACCACAGCTCTCTCAGCCTGTCCTAACAGCAGAGGGGTTCCAGACCTCTGACCATTTTTGTGACCCTCCTCTGGCCCTGCTCCAACAAGTTAATGTCTCTCCTGTGCTGAGGACTCCAGAGCTGGACCCAGCACTGCAGGGGGAGTCTCACAAGATGTGTCAATAAGACACCATTTTGGGTCATTAGGCAGGTTAGCATAGTGGTAAATCTCTGTCTTGATGAAGAAGTGTTTGGAGCTGCATATTCTGGATGGCTGTTAAGGGTATGATGCTTCCCATACTGTACATCTGTCACTTGAGGATCATTGTGCCTTGTGGTTAGTTACTGAGCATGGCATGGAACAGGCTTGCACAAGGTGGGGCTGTGGACTGTGCTTTGGAGATCTGTGGCATACCTGGAATGTGATGAGTTTTGCACTGGGATATATACTGAGAGAGTATATTGGAGGGATGTCATAAGGAGGAGTAGCTAGGGACATTCTCCTGTGAAGTTTAGAAGATGAGGTAGCATGATCTTGGACCAGTGCTTGTTTAGGCTTTTGTGCTGGTTTGAATCTCATGGTTTTTTTTTTTTCCTTAGAGATATGAAGCATTGCCCATGTGCACAAACCTTGCATTTATAAATTCCTCACTCTGAGCATTCATGGAGTGCAGATGTTCATAAACCAGACATTCATGTCTTGAAAACTCTGCTTGCCTGTGGTGAATGGGAAGCTTTCCCAGGTAAGCTAGAGCTCACTGTAGTTGGTTCCTGAATAAATGAACCTTTCATCATTTATGGGAGGAGAGAGAGGGAACACCACTTTGCTGTGCTGGATGCAGAGAGAGCCTTACAAATGTGAACACGGTACAGGCAAATGCAGAACTGTCTTCTCTGCTTCTGAGCTCAGGGGCTTCAGCAGTTCAGAGCTCCCTGCAGCAGCAATTCGGGGCAGGTACCAGGAAAAGAACGTGGAATATAACAATTTGTTGATATTGGGTTGTGTTTAGCACATGCAGTCTAGTTGGAGGCCTGTAGCTCGTGGTGTTCCCCATGGGTCAGTACTGCGTCCAGTCTTGTTCAACATATTCATCAATGGCCTGGATGAGGGGACACAGCAAGTCTGCTGAGATACAAAACTGTGAGGAGTGACTGACACCAGAAGGCTGTGCTGCCATCCAGCATGACCTGGACAGGCTGGAGAGTTGAGCAGACAGGAACCTCATGGAGTTCAACAAAGGCAAGTGTAGAGTCCTACACCTGGGGAGGAATAACCCCATGGTCCACTACAGGTGAGGGGTTGACCTGCTGGAAAGCAGCTCTGTAGAGAAGGACCTTGGAGTCCTGGGGGACAACAAGTTGACCATGAGCCAGAAAAGTGCCCTTGTGACCAAGAAGGCCAATCATATCTTGGGTTACATTCAGAAGAGTGTAGCCTGCAGGTCGAGGGAGGTTCTCCTCCCCTTGTACTGGTGAGGCCACCTCTGGAGTATTGTGTCCATTTCTGGGCTCCCCAGTTCAAGAGAGACAAGGACCTACTGGAGAGAAGCCAGCAGAGGCTATGAAGATGCTGAGGGGATTGGAGCAGCTCTCTGATGAGGAAAAACTGTGAGCCCTGAGGCTGCTTAGCCCAGAGAAGAGAAGACTGAGAGGGGATCCGATCAATGCTGATCAAGATCTAAAGGGTGGGGTCATGAGGATGGGGCCAGACTCTTGTCAGTGGTGCCCAGCAACAGGACAAGGGGCAGCAAGCACAAGCTGGAACCCAAGCGGTTCCATCTGAACAGGAGGAGAAACTTCTTTTCTGTGAGGGTGTCAGAGCCTGGCCCAGGCTGCCCAGAGAGGTTGTGGAGTCTCCTTCTCCGGAGAGATTCCAAACCCGCCTGGATGTGATCCTTGGCAGCCTGCTCTGGGTGACCCTGCTTTAGCAGGGGAGTTGGACGGAATGATCTCCAGAGGTCCCTTTCAACCTCCACCATGCTGTGATTCTGTGCAAGATGATTGGCAAATACAAGAGTCTGTTTGAATTGAAGCGATATCAGTGGCTAATGGTGTTTTCATAATAAATGGCAATTACTATCGCTGTTAAATGTGCTTATATATACAAAATGCATTTTGAACATGCATATATGCACTTATACACAAATGCATATATGCATCTCCTGTGCAGAAACAAGCATCTTGTCTCTACGCCCCATTTGCCCAGAGGGAGCTGGCAGCTGCCGGTGACATGTGCAGGGACAACCCGGTTAAACAGAGTAATTCTTTTACAGAGAGTTATTTTACATGCAGTCAGATGGGGCTGACTTGAGCTTGTTCCTTTTAAAGAGAAAGAGGAAAAAAAAAAAAAGCCTCCTGGGCACTTCTTGTTCAGATACAGGCTGTGAAGAGGCAAATGGCTTCTTACCTGCTGAGGCTGCAGCAAAACATATGTAATTCCACAATGTAGTGGCTGCATTAGCTTGGAGGCGGAATGGTGTAGGACTCTTTGGGAAGGTGGCTTTCAGGCTTTTGAACGGTGTAATCCTGGGTATTTAGGTATTTCCAGTAGGCCTCTTGTTTTAGTGCTGGCTGGTCATTTGAGATCCTCTAGGTTTCAAAGAAGTTGCTCAGGTGACCTTGTGGGCCCTGAAAGACATCAGGGTATGTTCACAGAATCACAGAATTTATATGGTTGGAAAGGACCTCCAGGGTCATCAAGTCCAACCTTCTCCTAGCATCACTCTAACCGCTACACCACTACACCAAATCCTCTCTAACCACTACACCATATCCTCAAGCACTGCATCTATTCGTTCCTTAAACACCTCCAGGGATGGTGACTCCACCACCTCTCTGGGCAGTCCATTCCAGTGCCTAACTACCCTCTCAGTGAAGAATTTTTTCCTAATATCCATTCTAAACCTCCCCTGACGCAACTTGAGGCCATTTCCCCTCGTCCTATCATTACTAATTTGAGAGAAGAGACCAACACCAGCCTCGCTACAACCTCCTTTTAGGTAGTTGTAGAGGGTAATGAGGTCTCCTCTTCTCTAGGCTAAACAAACCCAGTTCCTTCAACTGCTCTTCATAGGGCATGCTCTCCAGCCCTTTCACCAGCTTCGTTGCCCTTCTCTGTACCCGCTCCAACACCTCAATGTCCTTCTTGTACTGTGGTGACCAAAACTGGACACAGTACTCAAGGTGCGGTCTTACGAGTGCCGAGTACAGGGGCACAGTCACCTACTTCCTAACTAATGCAACACCCTTAATTTAGTTATTGTGTTTAAAATGGATTTAAAATGGCCTTCAGCTTTTATAGGGGATTTATGAATGTTTGAGCCATCATGCAGTCCCTGTAAAATTATGTTCTTCACTCAACCATTCAAAGGTACTTTGGTGTAGCTCAGACATTACTGACAGTGGGTTTGGGTGTCAGACCTCAGACCCACAATCTTTTCCATGAGGCACAGCCTTGCAACTGAGCTTTGTTTTCCTTAAACTCCTGTTGGAAGGTGTTTACATTTGAACTAATTGCAAGAGAGGCTCTGAAACGCTTTTTTTCCTCTGCTAAGCTAATGCGGTACTGTGCTACCTCAACATGAAGAGGTGAGTTTTTCTCTAGCAACACCTGGTATCAACCTTTGCATTTGGTTGTTTGCTTTTTTTTTTCCCCATGAATCCGTTAAAAGCTTTATGCAGTAAACATCTTGATCAGTGGTGCTGTCACAGGGTAGAGCCAGAGCTTGATTTAACTTTGTGGGATGGATGTCCAGTCTCAGGACATAACAAAGAAAGGAGAGTCAACCACCTGTCTGTCTGTCTCCTCTCTCTGACAGGAGGTTGGAACTAGATGATTTTTAAGGTCTCTTCCAAACCAAACCATTCTTGCCTCTTTTCTCTGGGGAGATTTGCAGAGGCCCATGAACTTGTTGCCAGGGTCAGGTTTGATGTGCATGCTTATCACAAAATGAGTACTCGTGGTTGAGGACAGCAAAGTGGGTCTGTAAAGTCAGAGAAAGGAGCTGCTAAAAGCAGAGCTGAGCACCAGTGCATTGTGGTTTGTGTCCATGGCAGTCGGCTCAGCGGTACGTGTATTCTGCACTTCCCTTCTGTAGTCCCAAAAAGCAGAGCTGAGTTACCTGAGCTGAACCAGAGGCAGCTTGTGAGGAGAGGGCCTATTCCTGAGTGTATCACACTGTGCTCTCAGCTTCGGTTACAACACAGTTAGAGACCGTGTTGCTCAACAGGCAGCTCTAAGCGTTGATTTTGCAATGCACAGCTAGCAAAATTAAGCTGGGTAAATCACTGATAGGAAAACAAAGGGTTGGTGCTGGTTTTTCCCCTCTCTTTCAGTTGCTTCCCCCTGTGGATGAAAGCGGGTTTTAGGACCTGAAGCTCTGAATGTGTGGTAAGCAGATTCCAACCTTGGTTCTCTTCTCCAAATTGTCATTAAATTGCAAAATGGAAAAGTGATAAGGAATCTTTGTGCTGGGGCATTCCTCATGCCACAGAGTCAAATTGCAGGTTCTGATGAAGTTCTGAAAATCTGATTAATCTCAAAAGAGATGATGAGGTGTGCCCTAGTTGATGCGAGATAAAACAAAGCCCTCACGCGTGTGGCTAACAGCTTGATTGTTTCTTCTCTACCTGTTTATAGCAGCTTCCCAGGCTTCATTTGCTCCAATATAATTGCTGGAGAGTGCTGTAGGGTAGCAGCAGCAGAGGCGGAAGAGGAGGAGATAGAGGCTGAGAAGGAGAGGAAATGTTCCTCCAGCCCTGTGTCCTGCTCCTCATGTGAGGAGGGCAGTGGTGGTGAAGGCAGCTGCCAGCTCTGTGTCAGGCTTGGTGTGATAAATAGGTGCGAGAAGACTACTTTTTTTTCTGCCCCATGGGTTGGGGAAGAAAGGGAGATTGTCTGCATTTCATTTGGTTTGGGGACTGGCGTTAACTGCACAGGCAGCTTGAGCTCTGGTCTGTGCACATGTCTTTCGGTGCTAAATGTGAGCTGTTGCTCTAGTAAGTTGTGTTTATCATGTACCTTTGACCACCTCACCCACTGATCTCTGCCCAGTCACCAGCTATTTCTGGTGCTCTGAGCCTGAGCAGCAGCAGTCCTTAGAAGAAAGCTGTCTCACATGCGGTGCTTCATCTTCTCACTGCCAGCATGGGTTTTCCACAGTCTCTGGAAGTGAAGCCCTTCTCTTGACATTGGAGGGTTGGTCCTGCACGAGGCTGTTTAAGGCAGACTGGTTCGCAACCATACAGAGCGATATGTTACAGTCCTGCCATGCTGAAAGGAGAGAGGTGGTCAGCTTCGGTAATGCTGCATTTGCTTCCAGGACGCAGTATAGCTGTGTCTTCTATGCAGAGATGCTGAAAGGTAAGGATAAATTTACCAAAAATAATAACATATTAAAGTAGAAGTAATAGCTTTGAAAGAACTTGAACTTTCTTTTCCGAACAGAATTGGATACCAACTTTTCCATCAAAATGTTCATAAAGATTAGTGCAGATATGCTTAAACAAGGATTTACAGCAAGTGAAACTGAGAAAATTGGCTTTGTTGTTTTAAGCGACAGAAGAACAGCACGGGAAGAGATTATCGCTCTCTTCTGTGTCTGCGTACAGCTGCACGCCAACACTCTGCAGCTGCATTTTCTGCACATCTTCACAAAACTCACCTAGAGTCGCCTGTTACAGCCCTTGCAGCTGCCAACAGTTCTGCTGTCTGATAGCAGCTGCTGTATTGACAAGTGCATTTTTTTATATAATTTTTTTTTCATCCTGGGAGATGCCAGTGGAGTAGAAATGAGCAAGAAACAACTGTTGGTATAATCCACGCCGTACAGATCAATGTCGGCGAAAACAAGCCGCTTGCTTGCCTGCAGCAGCGTGCACCTTGAACTGCGCTCGCTATAAATAGCTGCCGCGCCGAGCAGCAGGGTCTTCCGAGAAGTACCAGCTCGAGAACCTTTGTGTTCTCCTGGTACAAGCAAGGATGTGGAAAACTGCTCTTTTAAGAGAGAGGAGTTCCCACAGTGGTGAAAGCAGGTGCTGCGAGACTCTTGTTACTCCTGTTCGGTTTTTTGGAGGGTTGAAAAGTGCCCTTCCTTCCCTGGAACTCTGCTGTACTGAATTTCGTTCATACGATAACATTTCTTATTTCTTACCTTAATTGCCAAATTTATATTCAAGCAATAAACATGATTTATCAGCCAAAGCTCTTCCGGGACTCCAGCAGCAACTTCTATTCCTGGCACATCTAGAAATTTCTCTCTAGTTTCGTGTTAAATATTCAGAGTTGGTGATTGTTCAAGTCACGGTTAAAAGTGTGTGTGTTGGGAACATGCTTGAGGTCAGCTCACAGCCTTGAGCCACGGCATTTATGGTGATCCCTGGTTTTCAATTCATTCATTCTATTTTCCTCTCATTGTCTAGTAACTCATTACACAGAAAGTAAAGTTTCTTGTTTCTAGATCATGCCATGAGGCACACTTCCACAGAAGCTTTTTGGAGCCAAATGAAGACACTGATGACCATGTCAAGGACTCTGCTTTTGCTGACTTCCAGTAAATTGGGATGTTTTTCTTTACCGTAATAGGGGTTTGGGAGGTTCTAACGTGAGCATTCCAGTTGGAGTTGGATTGGGGAGTCCTGGGATGGTTTTTCTCTATTCCTTCTCCTTTCTATTTCTAAAGCAGAGGTTCTCTATGTCTCTATGTCACACAAAATCTTTCAGGGCTTTTGCTTCTTTATTTTCTTCTGAATCTCTGAAGGATTTCAAAACATCACTCTTGCTTTAAATTTCTAAAACAAAACAAAAACCCAACCCATACTTCTACTCCACATTTGATAATTTGAAATTATCCATGTGCAGCTCTTCCAGAGGTGTGAGCACAGTTCCTTGTACCAGTGCCTTTCATCTTGTCGCTGTTCTGAGATACCTAATGTAGCAATAAATTACCTAGTACTGCTCTTGTTGCTTAACCAGTTCTTGCTGCCTCTTGATGTTAATTAAGGTGGTGGTGTGGGAACACCCAAAAAAGATATGAGTATACTTCTCATATTTATGTAGCATACAGGTTTTATTGACTTTAATTTTTAAATGTGTCCGTTACTTACAAGTGGTAAGGCTGTAAGAGCTGTCCTGGTCATGCTGAACAAGTGTCAGTAAAACCTCCAACCACATTACTCACTAGATGCTGTAACTTTTTTTTTTTTTTTTTTTAACATTCAAGGCTGTGAGAAAACAGGTACTTGGAAGAGAAGGAAGGTAGGGTGTTACTGCACAGGGTTTAAAAAGAAAAAAATCTCTGCTGGAAAGGAGGCCCATTCTACATGAACAAGGCAACTTTTTTTCCCCAGTTGTAAAATGGTCTTGTTGCCATAACCTCATGACTCATAGTGAGGTGTTTGACTGACTTTGGTTGTGAATGGTACTTCTAGACCCCCCCTCTTTTTTTTTTTTTCCAGGGGTGCAAAGCAGCTCTCCTGGTAAGAGTACCAAGATGCTGGTCCTGTCTGGAAGATGGTGTTGAGGGAACAGGAAAGCATGACCCAAATAGGATTTCCATGGGAGAACCATTTTTTTACTTATATTCTTCAACATTGTTAAACTCTTGTGATGTCAGCTTTCAAAAAAAAAAATTAAATGCAGGAGAAATCACCTCAGAGTGCACCATGGATTTTATCAGCAATAGTGTAATCAGCAGGACTAGTACAGGGATTCTCCCCCTATACTTGGCACTGGTGCGGCTGCACCTCAAATCCTGGATTCAGTTTTGGGCTCATCACTCCAAGAAGGACATTGAGGGGCTAGAGCTTGTTCAGAGAAGGGTAACAAAACTGATGAAGGGTTTGATGAAGCCTGGAGAAAAGGAGGCTCAAGAGAGACCTTCTCACTCTTGACAACTCCCTGAGAGGCAGTAGGAGCCAGGTGGGGGTCGGTCTTGTCTCCCAGGGAACAAGCGACAGGACAAGACGAAATGACCTCAGGTTGTTCCAGGAGAAGTTTGGGTTGGACACGAGGAACAATTTCTTCCCCAAAAGGGTTGTCAAGTCTTGGCCCAGGCTGGCCAGGGCAGTGGTGGAGTCCCCATCCCTGCAGGGGTTTAAAAACCATGTAGATGCGGTGCTTGGGAACATGGTTTAGCAGTGGACTTGGTAGAGTAGGGTTATGGTTGGACTGGATGATGTTAAATGTCTTTTCCAACCAAAACGATTCTATGATTCTCTGTCTTCTCTGTTAAATAGTAGCCATAAAAAAAAAAGTAAAGCTTTTAAAAAGTCAAATGGTTTAAAGCCACTCTCATCTAGTTTACTATTTGAGACCAAATAATCCTTCCACAGTTTTTAAAGGGTGAACAGCTGCAGCAAGCAGAGATTTTAGCCTGCCAGGCATCCCTTTAATTTATTTCACTTTTTAAAACCTTTCTGCAAACAACATTCCCTAAACCGTGCCTTGTGCCCATCTAGGGCAGTGGAAAAATCAGTGGGGCAGGAGGTTTGGTGGGGTGCTGTTCAGTGGAGTCTCGACCACTGATTGTTTTGATGAGTCCTGTAGAAAGTTCTTGAGCTGTACAATGTTGAGGATCCTGAATTGCCTCTGGCTTGTCAGAGGGAGGCTGGAGTTACTCAAAGCAGCACCAAATACCCCCAAAAGCTGATAAAATGAAGTATTTGACATAAGAGCAAAGAAAATGTGCAATAATGATCTTGATTGGGAAGGAGTGAGGGACAAAGCCATTGGGGTGATACTGCACAAACCCTTGTTTCAGACTGGGGAGAGTGGGCAATACTTGAAATTATGGTAGTAACGGTACCTGGAGTTTCCCCTGCTTCCCATTCACAAACATTAATTGTACAGTGTTTAGGTGGCAAGTATGGACACAGCGGTTGAAACCAAAATCACTTTCCACCGTATAAAAATCTTTAATCTCTTTAGACACTTACTCTAATGCTAGTAATTGGATTGTGTGAAATCCCCCAAATGTTGACCAAAGTCAGAATCTGTATTTCCCACTGGTATTCCTTTTGCGTGTGTTCTTGCTGGCTTTCTGAGCCTGAAGTCATAATTTTATTTGTGATACAACAAAACATACTGCCCTTTATGACAGTCATTTTTCAGCAGTTGTTCTTGATGCTGAAAAATCTATGGTCATGGGTGTACAAAGTGCAAAACTTCTGATGTAAAACACCAGGAAAAGCTGAAATACAAAAAGGTGATGGAATTGCTTTGAAATAATCTTTTTGGATCTCTTCATGAATTGTCAATGAAAGCTTAAGCATTCTTTGCAGCTGGGGAAAATGTTTTGTTTTTAATTTTAGCCCTGCTAATAAAGTCTTGTCATGTATGTCAATGAAGCAGAAAGAAAAGTACTACAGAGCTAACTGTAGGTTGTCATTAAAGCTGATTTCCTGCATTAAGCCAAAAACAACGCAAGATTTCATTTCTGGACTTCCTAAATATGTTAGTCATGCTGATGGCTTCCTAAACCCTAAGCCCTGAGAGCTATAGAAATTTACTATATTTGAAAGTATTTATTTGCTCTTGTCTGTCCCCTTGTCCTGATCTTCATATGTTGGTCTTCTGCTGCCCTTCTCCATTTTTAAGATAATTTGCTTCAGCTTCCAGCTGTTGACACTTGCAGACAGCTGCTTGTAGGATCCTGCCTGAAAAATCTCTTCCTCTCTTCATTTGGCCAACAAAATAAGAAGCAATCCGTTGTTTGGAGAGCACAGCTGAAGCTGCATCCTGCCAGATTCTTGGGCAGCAATGTAACCAGGGAAAAAATCCTGCCATTAACTGCATGGGCACTAACTAGTTTGCTCATAGCAACTGAGACCTCAATGCTACTTAAAAAAAGTCTTCCAACCAGATAATTGACTATAAACTGGGAAAGGAGAATTTCCTGGGAGCTAACTATAACAAAAAAAAGTAGCAGTTCTTAGGTTTTTGTGCCTCAGATTAAATAATTTTTTCCAGTGATATCCTTTTGATAGCACCTCATTGTCTGCAGCCTTTCTTGCGTTTTTACCTGCTCTCAAGAATGAGCTGCCAGAAGGTTTTGGGGTATCAGTTATTTTAATGGCTTTTAATACCTAGTGCTCTAGAGTATATTCAGCTCTGCTGGCTTGTATATTGGATGTAGCGCTTAAAAACAACATGGGACTGAATGTGTTTCTGCTGAAAAATACCCAGTAAAATGAGATTTTTAGTTTCCTTCCCAGCAACGTGCTTCATCAACTAACTTCAGGAGGGTTTTGTGCTTTGAATTGTGGGTTTGTTGTGTGTTGTGGTTTTTTTTTTTTTAACGGTGACTGAACCAGAAACTGAGGAGGGATGACAACAGCAGTGCTGCGGTATTAAATTTGCTGTAATTCATTCTTTCATGATAAAGTGCTTCTGAGAAATCTTTCCTTGTTTTCTGCCCCTCTCTCTCTAACTAGTTTCATTGTGGCAAGTTAGATCTGATAATCTTGTGCTGGTGGAATGACTTGCAACCTGCTCTGGGTGACCCTGCTTTAGCAAGTGGATTGGATGAGATGATCTTCAGAGGTGTCTTCCAAATCCTACCATGCTGAGATTCAGTGACTTTTCCTTAGGCTGGTCCTACCTTCGGTAATACAGAGAAGTTGAACTTGAGTGCCTCCAAACTTTTAAACTTGTTCCTTTTGAGCTAGGGTGCTTTAACACTGAAAGCTCTTTTAAGTCTTACCCTTCAGTTAAAGTATCTTCTCTGTAGCAGAGCATCACTGTTTAAATGTCACAGTAAGTAGCAAAGGCAGGACCAGGTCCATGCTGTGGAAGGGCTCCAGGTGGGCAGCTTGCTGCAGGAGCAGACCTGGTGACAACACGGGCTGTGTCCATCCTGGGAAGGAACTCGTGCTGAAAGGTGTGCATGTGTCTCACAGGAGCTCACTTTGTACCAGCTCTAATCCAGATGTGTGGATTGAATGTGCATGAGTGGAGAAAGTCTATTAGGAGTGCTCTTGGAGTACCTCTTCTGGGTTAATTTTTCTGCAGGGAAGTCTAGCTTGCGTGCTGAAATGTCTCTGAAATATAAATCAGAACGTAGTTTAAGTTGTGTGTCACAGGAGATGCCCTTCTGAAGTGCACTGACCTAAACTGAGATGTTGTGGTGGGGAAACTTTTACAAGGGCTTGTAGTGATAGGATGAGGGGTAATGGCTTCAAACTGAAAGAGGGGCGATTTAGATTAGAAATTAGGAAGAAGTTCTTCACTGTGAGAATGGTGAGATGTTGGCACAAGTTGCCCAGAGAGGTTGTGGATGCCTGATCCATGAAAGTGTTCAAGGCCAGGTTGGATGGGTCTCTGAGCTACCTGGTCTAGTGGGAGGTGTCCCTGCCCACGGCAGGGGGGTTGGACCTAGATGGTCTTTAAGGAACTAGATGATGTTTAATCTTGACCTTCCAACTCAATCCACTCTGATTCTATGTACCCTGTCTAAGGTACTTGCTGTTTTGTTTATGTTTTCTCCCAGGATCCTTGTTGCTGCTACCAGCTTGGTTTAGTGTGTTTATTCCAGCTAACTTTAAGAAAATGGTGGGAGGAAGTGAGCTGCATGGACTTGCAATGGTGGGCACTTCCACTGCTTAGCCTCTTCTGTACCCACTCCTGAATGGAGCTTGAGGAGCTACTTTCCCTGGGTCATTGCAAGGCAGCTGGGTCCAGACTCCGTCTGAAAGGAGAGGTGAGGGGCTGAAAATTGCAGGTAGTGATGGGGGAGGCCTGAAAACACCAGGAGCTGGAGGGCTGTGAGTGATGCACAGATGTAAGGAAGTCTCTTTTCGGAGCTCAGGTGCAGAACAAGTGCTTGTTTCAGCAAAGCCAGCTCTGGATCCCAAGCTTTTGGGATGGATTGCCATGCTAGCAAAGCCAAAGGTCAAGGAACGTAGGTTTGGTGTGGAACACTGGGCAGATCTTGGCACACTCTTCCAGCCCTTTAGAGGGAAAGATGGTGTGTTCTTTAGGCAGTCTGCTGGAGAAGAAGTGCATGTTGTTCTCGGTACCTTGGGAACCTGAGTATCATCAAGGTGCATCTTGGATTTAAGAAGTCACGCCTGTTTGAATCTTCTTACCTACAGCCACATTTGTCTTGAAATAGCTATGAAAAGGTTAGTATGAAGCAATATCTTCAGTTTGGTGTTGTTGGCAGGATCTTTGTATATTCTGTTTTGTTTCCTAATTGTTTGCAGGAACATACTGGTGTCATTTTAATGAGTTAATTATGTACAAGTTTGTATGCTCTCTGTGTGTTGTGGTGAGAGCTACACCAACCATCAGGCTGCTGGTTGCAGGGATGTTCCTGTGGCCCAGCAGCTCGTTCCCCCAGCTACCACTCTCTTTCAGCTAGGTGGAGAGCTGAGGTCTTTGTGATCTCTGCCATTCCTCCCAAATTTGCAAATCCAGAGTCTAGTCAGTCGGTCTGACTTCCTTGAGTGCTTTCTTAAGTACTGTGGGTGAAGTTGTAGGATACCCGTCTCTGCTTCTGGGGCAGATGTGGCCTTCCTGAAGTAGCAAGTGTGCTTCTGACTCAACCATCTTCCTGTGAAATCATGTCAACTCCTTCAAGAGAAGGCTGCAGCTGTCTCATGGCATGACTCTAGCAGACTTTCCAATTGGACTGCTCTGAGGATGAAGACAGAGTCAGGTCATGTTTGCTATTCATGGTGTCTTTCTTAGGTAAGCTGGACTGAGATGCATGGAGAGTACAGGAAGATGCCAGCTTTATCTACATCTCTGAATACCCTATGCAGAGCATGCATGAAGTGCAAGACAAGCGGAACCAATTCAGGGTCAGCAAGAAGAGGAGATTGAGGTCACGTCAGATGCTACTTTTAGCTCTTTCCTGAAGGTACCTTCATGAAATGGGGCAAAATGTTTCTGTCCCCAGCCACAGATCTGTCTGGTCCTGCTCTTCATGCTCCTGTGAAGCTCATGGGAAAGGAAAAGAGAAGGAAAAGTCTTTACTGTGGAGGGAGAGTAGACTTAAGTTGGGAATAGAAAGGTCAAAATACATACCTGATGGTGCAGCAGTCCTGCTGTCAAACTGGGGGGAATTGGTGGGGTCTGGTTACGAGTTATCCCTTAATTCCAGTGGGATTATGCCTTAACTCTACTTGACACATTAATCTTCCCTGCCAAGCTGTAGGGAAGTACATCACAATGCTAATTACACATTTATGCCTGAAGATTTATTACAACTCTATTACCTAGGAAATGCCGAAATGTCTTTTAGTGGGGAGAAGAGGGAATAAAAAACCCTCCATTTTTGTTGTTGAGTGGTCTGCGTTTGACTCTCATGCATTTCATGACAGCACTGGGCATTTGAGTGCATCAGTGAGCTTGTCCACATGCTGATTTTATGCAAGTGTTACGGTCTGACAACTATGAATCACCCGCTCAGCTCTTGATTTGCGTCAATCAAACCGCATTTAAGAGAGGTTTTGTTCACTGTTTGGAGCACAAGACCAAGGCAAGTGTGTGAGAGGCTGCTTTGAGCAGAAGATAACTTCAAGAGGTCCAGATTCAAACACGGAGGAGAGAGCCTGTTTGAGTGGGAGATGAAGAGTTGCTGTTCTCCTTCCAGTTCCCCAGACCTCTCCTACTGGTATGCTGAGCTGTCACTGAACTCTTTAGATGTATAGGTTTGAGCTTGTGTTTGAGAGCAATATTGTTTAGCTTGGAGAAGAGGAGGCTGAGGGGACACTTTCTTGCTCTGGACAACTCCCTGAAAGGAGGTTTGAGCAAGGTGGGGGTTGGTCTGTTCCCTCAAGGAACAGGTGATAGGACAAGAGGAAATGGCCTCAAGTTGTGCCAGGGGAGGTTTAGGTTGGACATGAGGAAAAATGTCTTCCTCCAAAGGGTTGTCAAGGCCTGGCCCAGGCTGCCCAGGGCAGTGGTGGAGTCCCCGTCACTGGAGGGGTTTCAAAGTGGTGTAGCTGTGGTGCTGAGGGCCATGGTTTAGTAGTGACCTGGTACTGCTGGGTTAATAGTTGGGCTTGATCTTAAAGGTCTCTTCCAACCAAAACAATTTGATGATTCTATGATATATGTAGGTTTCATTGTGCAAGCATGGGGTTTATTCCCAGGATTGCTCTGATGAGTGTTGTTATTTAAAGGGATACAGGTTTGTCTTTTTTTTTTTTTCACAGTGAGAAGAACTTCAATGAAATTAAACCTGTTACAGAATCATCTTTCTATATCTCTAAATGTGGGAGTCCTTTCTTGCGGAATTGTCTATACTTTTAGACAGTATGTTTGTGCTTTCTGACCTAGAAACTGTGACTGCAGTGGGATTGTGAGCCAGGCAATGTCAGTGCTGAAATGGAGCTCCCACCTCAAAGCAGATCACGAGTCCAGAAATAATCCCTTTGGCAAACTCAGCCTTGGGGTGGGACGCTATTTCATGCTGCTGAGGTGCAGAAAGTCTTTTGGAGAGACGTTATAATAAAAGCAACAAACCCAAACTCCACAACAATCTTACTTGCCCTTCATGTAAAATTGCTGGTGCCTAACTAAAGATCTGGAGAAGAGGAGGCTCCAGGAAGATGGGGACCAAGTTTTAACAGGGTCTGTTGCAACAGCACAAGGGTTGATGGGTTTAAACTAAAAAAGGGGAGGTTTAGACTAGAGAGAAGGAAGAAATTTTTTTACAGTGAGTGTGATGAGACACAGGCCCAGGTTGCCCAGAGAAGCAGTGGATGTCCCATCCATGGGACATGATCTTTAAAATAGTTAGAGCTATTCCTGGAAATATTCTGAGGTTTTATTTGTTCCTTTTTGAAGCCCTTTTGGTGACGGTTTGCCTGGCAGTTAGACAAACTAAGGTGTATGCAAGGTCGGCTGTAAATCCTTTTCTCTTTTTTTCCCACCTCTTAGAATCCTCTTTTCACTTGTTGGTGAGAGTGAACACATTTCTTCCTTTCATCTCTTCTCCCACCCTTCAGGACCCACATCTGAGGTCCTCCCCAGATCTGATGTTCTGCAAGCATGCTTCGCTTTCCCTTGTCCTAAACCCACCCTTGACCTAGTTCATTCTCATACCACTTCCCTGCCTCTTCCTCTCTCCCTGCCTTCAGCTCATTCAAGTCTTTTCTTTTCCTTCCCGGCCCCCTCTGGCACCAGGCCGTGTGCTCATCAAAACATTGATCTCATGGGCTGTGGCTTGCCAGCATAATAAGGCCACTGCTCTTCCAAACACTTTTTTTTCCCCTCTTGCAAACACAGAAGCAAGTTGTTGTGTTTTTTTTTTCTCTTCATTGGATTTGCCCTCACTATTTTTCAGGCTGAAATTAGAGGATTAATTCCTGCTTTCCTGCTGACAGTCATGGAAGCGAGCTAATTTCCAAGTGTCAGGATGCTGATCCTTATCTCATTCAGTTCCCAAAGAAGGTAATAAAATAACTATAAGAATAAATTGCTGTAGCAGATGCAGCACATGGGCATATGGCAGTTTATTCATTTCTCATGTTCTACCCAGCTTTTAAAATAAATCAGTAAAAGTTGATAAAACACTAGAGACCATGTAGGTTTCTTTTTTTTTCCTCTACCCATGTTTTCCTCCTCTTCACTCTCTGATTGTAAATTTTGGCAGGTTTTAACTGTCCGGTTTTTGGACAACCTCTGTGTTTCCCTGCTTGCCTTGTTCTCCAGACCTGGGGGTGTCATTTCTAGCTGGTTTTAATCCTCAGAGGCAGACTAACAGGAAGGAAGCTGTTTCATCAGTGCATTACATCAGATATTTGCTGTATGGTAGTTCATAATGTCTGTGAAATTACTTGGAGGTAGAGAGGAAACCACCTTGCTGAATCTTGCAAAGCACCCTCATGTGCCCAACCATTACCACTTCTTTCCTTATGCAGATCTCCTACACTGCTCTTCCTTATACTGGTTAATGTGATGGACTCTTCTTGAGGGTTGGACTAGATGGGCTTAATCTTAAAGTTCTCTTCCAACCCAAAATATTCTATAATTCTTGCCCATGTTAAGGGTGGTGGCAGAGGAGCGTTTCATGCATTTGCTAATGCTTATAGATTATATGACTTAAGAAACCTGCTATTCTTCATATACTATTACTAAACCAGAAGTGGCTTGGTTGAAAAGTCTGGTCATACTACTGTGTTGGTCCTCTTGGTCTAATGATGGCAGAGCTATGATGCGGACAAGGTTGGTGTTTGCCATGGTGCTGAGGTCTATGTACTTAAAATCGTAGAACCATTTTAGTTGGAAGAGACCTATAATATAATCAAGTCCAACCATTAACCCAGCACTGCCAGCTCACCGCTAAACCATGTCCCTCAGCACCACATCTACACAGCTTCCAAACTCCTCCAGGGATGGGGACTTCACTACTGCCCTGGGCAGCCTGGACTGGGCTTTGACAACCCTTTCGGGAAAAAAAATATTCCTCACATCCAAACTCAGCCTCCCCTGGCACAACCTAAGGACATTTCCTCTTGTCCTATCACTTGTTCCTTGGCAGAAGAGACCGATCCCCGCCTGTCTACAACCTCCTTTCAGGGAGTTGTGAAGAGCAAGAATCTCTCCCCTCAGCCTCCTTTTCTCCAGGCTGAACAACCCCAGTCCCCTCAACCTCTCCTCATAAGAATTGTGCTCTAGACCCATCACCAGATTTGTTGCCCTTCTCTGGACACATTCCAGCCCCTCAGTGTCCTTCTTGGAGTTAGGGGCTCAAAACTGTACGCAGGATTCCTGCTGGAGGTCTTTCTGGAGATGAGCTGCTCTGCTTGAGGAAAACCTAGGGCAGGGGAAGAGAGGAGGTCTTTCATAGAAGATCTTACTTTGTTTTCTCAAAGCGCGCAGTCAACGCGCTGCATATTTCAATTTTACCTTGCTTTTGTGGTAGCTCGTGGTCTGGCAGATGGGTGAGGCAGAAAGCTGTGCTGAGGAAGAGAGTGGCCTCTCTGAGAAGACCCAAATGTAAGGGGAAAGCTGCTGTCACCGTGCTTAATTTTGGTACCTTCTTTTTGCTTCACCTCCCTTCCTAACTGTACACTGAGTAAGCTGAAAAAGTAGGAAGGGTAAGTATTTTTTCATCCTAAACTAAAGGAAAGCTTTTGGTAGTAATTCAGTGGAAATTAAAGTTGAATCTTTCTATTAGCTTAAGTGGAAATTATTAAATATTCCAGGATTATGTCATTCTGTAATGTAAGACTACAGGTTGAAGTTTTTGGGGACTTTTTTTGCTCTTCTTCATCAGCTTTCTGAGCCCTTGAATTGCTTGTCAACTTTTTGAAGTTCTTCAGAAAGAAAAATGTTCATGTTGTGCTGTTGTGGGTTTTTTGTTTGTTTTTTTGTTTGTTTTTTAACTCTTTACAAGTAATGCTTCTGGGCTCAAAACTGTCAACATTAAGTTAACTAAAAGTCTATAGGCCAGTGCCTCCTGTTTTGTGCTTTTTTTAGTGAGTGAAGTTTGGTTTTATTAGATAACTACATATGTTTCAAAAACCTTTTTATGCTTCGGCAGCGTGGCAGCTGAAGTGCTTTCAGTGCAATGTCGAGCCTGGCTCTTTGATCTCCCTGGGGATTATGTAGACAGAAATGGGTGGAAATTGTACCTGTGTGTGTGTGGTGTGAGCTTCTAGGTGGGGTTTTGACTTTAAGTGGAAGTACTTTATTTTTAAATAAAGCCTATAGAGAATTGGTACTTCAGAAATCTAAACTTAACTCCCAATTGATTTATTATCAGTTAGTACTACCTCAAAATATGGGTCTCATTTCATATTAGTGTGTTTTTTGTTTATTTAATCTACTTACTGGTCTGGTTCACTCTATGTCTGAAGGAACAGTTGCTATGCTTCAAGCAAAAAGCTCATGAAGGGGTGGGAATGAGATGCAGGAGCAAGATGGGCAAGGATATATACCAGAAAGAAGGCAACCTCATAAAGTCTTCAAGGGCAAGTGTAGGGTCCTGCGCCTGGGGAGGAATAACCCTCTGCATCAGTACAGGTGAGGGGCTGACCTCCTGGAAAGCAGCTCTGCAGGGAAGGACTTTGAAGTCCTGGGGGACAAAAAATTGACCATGAGCCAGAAATGTGTGCTCATGGCCAAGAAGGCCAATGGTCTCCTGTGGTGCATGAAGAAGAGTGTAGCCAGCAGGTCGAGGGAGGTTCTCCTCTCCCTCTACTCTGCCCTAGTGAGGCAACATCTGGAATACTGAGTCTGGTTCTGGGCTCCCCAGTTCAAGAGAGACAAGGAACTACTGGAGAGAGTCCAGCGGAGGCTATGAAGAGGTGAGGGGACGGGAGCGTCTCTGTGATGAGGAAAGGCTGAGAGCCCTGGGGCTGTTTAGCCTGGATAAGAGAAGACTTGAGAAGGAGTCTTCTCAATGCTGATCAAGATCTAAAGAGCAGGGCCAGGCTCTTTTGAGGGGTGCCCAGCAACAGGACAAGGGGCAGTGGGCACAAATTGGAACCCAGCAGGTTCCATCTCAACATGAGGAAAAACTTCTTTTGTGTGAGGGTGGTGGAGCCCTGGCCCAGGCTGCCCAGAGAGGTTGTGGAGTCTCCTTCTCTGAAGAGATTCCAAACCTGCCTGAATGTGATCCTGGGCAACCTGCTCTGGGTGACCCTGCATTAGCAGGGGGTTTGGACGAGATGATTCTCAGAGGATCCCACCATGGTAGAACTGTGAAATATGACCTGCTGAAGCCAAGTGGTCATAGCAGTGGTTGTAAAGTCCAATTGGGCAACCCATGAGCTTTCTGGTCTGGGGCCTTGAGCTCCACACATGCCTTCAGTGTTGGTGTGTGGTACCCCTAGGTGGAGGTGGCTGTCCAGTGGAGGAAAGGAGATTATAGCCTGGGTTATCCTGGTGGCTGTGGCCCTGTAGTAGAGAGGGTTTGCAGTGGTGCTGCTATCATTCTGCCTTGAAGGGAATTGCTTTGGTTTTGGTATTAATAACAGTAAAATCTTGCCCTCAATCTTACTGGGAACTCAAGTTTTCCCTCTTTAGGTTTCAGTACTATCAGACTTCAGGCTTCCCATCTCTTTATTCAGTCCCTACCCATATCCACATGCATCCCTCCCTTTCCTTCTTATGGTGGCCATATCTTAAATGCTTAGTAATAAAAATGGAAGAAACTTATTCTCTTCCATACCACTTAATGCTCTAAAAGCCCCGAGTGTTTGAAAATCTGCCTGTTTCCTTGTTCTGCTGCATTGTTTTTCAAAGCAGGCCTTTCCACAGCAAACGTGACTGTGTGGCTTTGAATTTGTCACTCAGATTATATATGTTCTGATTTGGCTTTGGATTAGCCGCAAGTAGCTGCGTCTTGCTTTATGCACGTGCATGTATATATTGCAGCAGAGCTGTCTCATGCATATGCATGGCTGTATATGCAGCAGCACACTCTTGCGTGGCAAGCGTGTGTTATTCTGTGCAGAGGAGCTGCCTGGTGGCATGTACACAAGAGCTCAGCCATGGAATTCCAACAACAGATCAGTGCCGTGCCCCCTTAAGAGAGAAGATTCCCAGACTGTGCATAAACAAGAGCCCCATTGATCTGTGTGTTTCCCAACTGCAGTCCTTTTTGATGACTTTTATATGTAGTATCTACTTTTGAGGACAGGTAATAATTTTACATGCATAATAAAACCCACCGTATTGTGAGGGATGACTTTTTTAATGGTGTCCTCAGGAGCAGAAATAGCTTTGCTTTATGTGAGTTTATGAATCATTTGATGTGTGTTTAGGGAACCTGGCATAAGGTGCTGCCAGCATAGCAGGAGCAGATTGACTTCTCTTCCCCAAGGCAAGGGTTGACTGAGCTCCCCCACCTGTCAGAGCCACCAAAGCTATGCCTGAAGAACCCTCTTGTCCTCCAGCAGTCCAAGATTCAAACCAACTTGCAATATTGACCCTGTCTTCTGTGTATTCATGTGTTGGTGTGCTCTGGAGAGGAAGAAGTGAGTCTGGATGGAGTTGTGTGCAAGGCTTGTGGGCTTCTGGAGAAGCCCTGTTCTGAAGACCCCTTTTCATGTGCCATCCTGGTGATTCTTCGCTTTGTCCTTGCCTGCTTAGCTCAGCCAAAAATGCAGGCTGCTCTCTTGAGAGTGGAGGTGTCCACATGGTCACAGCTGCCATTGGTAGTTACAGAAAAGCAAACTGGGAGTTTTTTTTCTATCTTTTACTGATCCCAAGTTGCTACTAAAGGATTTCATATGCTGCGGTTTACCTCACTAAGCTGTCCATGGCTCACTCGTGGCTCCAGGTTTGAGGTCTTCTCCCATGGCTCCAAGGTGCAGCTCAGATACAGATGCTGAATTTACGGCACTGAGGTAGGAGTTAGCCCTCTGAAGTTGCTCCTACCCATGAGTGGTTGTGAGTTGTTTCAGTGAAAATGAAGTGAACCAAGGAGAGATCAGGCTGACAGGCCTGTTCTGAGGACAGCAAGCACCTGGAGAACCTATTATGTCATCTGCTAGCAATGCTTCCTCATGCTCTGACTGCATTTTACTGGCTCTTCTCTTGGTTTTGCTTCCACCTGTGAGTGAGATGCCGAAGCTGTTCCTTCCAAACTCGCTGGCAATTGGGAATGCAGTTACACTTCTAATACATCTGATGTGTCGTCTTGTGACCATCGCTGCAAGTCCTGACCCCATGTCTGACATCACATGTGTCTTAGGGCTTGTTGTGGGCTTCAGTACTTGTGTTGTTGTTTTACTCTGGAACGAGCTGCCCAGCGAGGTGGTCGAGGCCCCATCCCTGGAGTCGATTCAAGGTCAGGCTTGATGAGGCTCTGAGCAACCTGACCTAGGTGGATGTCCCTACTGTGTAGGGAGGTTGGACTAGATGACCTCTAGAGGTTCCTTCCAGCCTAAAACATTCTATGATTCTACTCCTTTGGGTGAAACCTGAGTTTGTGTGATTTAAACTTTCTCTCCTCTGCTGTACCTTGTGTTTTCAACAGGTAGCACTTAAAGAAAACAAACCCTCAAAACCCCTTCTCTTCTAAATCTCACTCAAAGCATCTTCGTGAATCATTCAAATGGATGGAACTTTTCAGTCACCTATATAATTTTGAAATATTGAATGAGGCACAAAACTGTGTACTTGCTGTTTGGTGACTTTGTTTTTTGAAATATTTAGCAAAAAATGGGCATGCATGTGGCATTCCTAATACTTAGTAAATGGTTTTGCCTGAGTCTCTTGGGAACGGGTGTTTTCCCAAGTAGTTGTGAAAAAAACCATGAATTATAATTCAAAACTTACATTACAACACAAACTATGCAGACTTCCTGTGGAAGACATAGGGCCCTGTAACTTCTGAAAATCCAAACAGCTTTGTATGATCTCAAGGCCCGTATTGAAGAATCAATAGCATCATTCCAGGCCATGTACTTTGCAACACGAGAGGTGTCCTCAACCAGAGGGAAGATAAGCAAGTATTTTTTGCGGTGCATTTTAACTCTTCCAAATAGTTCTTCTATGGGTTTAAGTCTCTGGTGATGTAGACCAGCAGTGTGCCCAAGTGGCCGAGAAGGCCACCAGCATCCTGACTTGGATCAGCAACAGCAGGACTAGGGCAGGGATTGTCCCCCTGCACTTGGTGGCACTGGTGAGGCCACACCTTGAATCCTGGGTTCAGGTTTGGGTCCCTTGCTCCAAGAAGGACATTGAAGGGCTGGAGCGTGTCCAGAGAAGGGCAACAAAGCTGGTGAAGGGTCTAGAGAACAAGTCTCGTGAGGAGTGGCTGAGGGTCCCAGGGTTGTTTAGCCTGGAGAAAAGAAGGCTCAGGGAAGACTCTCGCACTTTCAACAACTCTCTGAAAGGAGGTTGTAGCCAGGTGGGGGTTGATACCTTCTCACATGGAACAAGCAATAGAAGAAGAGGAAATCGCCTCAAGTTGTGCCAGGGGAGGTTTAGGTTGGACATGAGAAACAGTAACTTCTCCAAGAGGGCTGTGAAGCCCTGGCCCAGGCTGCCCAGGGCAGTGGTGGAGTCCCCATTCCTGGAGGGATTTAAAAGCTCTGTAGCTGTGGTGCTGAGAGACATGGTTTAGTGGTGACCTGTCAGTGCTGGGTTAGCGGTTGTACTTGATGATCTTAAAGGTCTCTTCCAACCAGAACAATTCTATGATTCTGTGGTTATCCAAGAGCCTATGCCTGCACTCCTGTGCAACTGTATAGATATAGTCACATAGGATGAGCGTGCTGGTAACTTCATTGTTTTGGGGTCTGGGTGTGTATTAAAGTGTTCAAAGCTTTAGGAGAAGCCTGCATGCTCCTTGGGGCTGGTTGTGGAGGGAAAGGTGTGTTCCAGTCTGAGAGTTCCCACAGCCTGGGAACACGCTGTACTGAGTGTGGCACTGAGGCCGCTAGATGGAAGGTATCTGTATAAATTAAATACACTATGAAAATAAGTATAGCTTCTGCAGCACAAAGGAGATGGAGAAACTGAGGCTGGATACGTGATGGGGAGCTTTTGGAAGTCAGTGCCTGGCTCTTCTTCTTTTGGAAGTATAGTTGCTGGTCTGCATTTTTTTGTTTTCCTCTGCTACATTCTTCATTTGGAGCATTGTTCATGCTTGAACGTTAACTGCCAAAGTATCTTCACTTGGCATGGGCAGCCATGGAAGTCTGTTTTCCATCTTTCAGAAGATTCCAGCTAGTTAGGTTGCTTTTGTTGTTCAATTTTCTCTTGTTTACCAGGGTATTAGGAAGCTGGAATACAAGCAGTGTGTGTTTTGCCCTAGGAAACATCAGTAGTCCAGTCACCATTCCAGAAATTCCTTTTGGTTCATTTTTCTCTGTAACAGGGCTCAAAAAGATTCTGAATGCTGTAAATGTAAATCTGAAAAGGTCAAGCCTTATGTATGCCAGAGAGAGGAGAGCAGGATGACAGTGATGCAGGGGCACAGATGAATTCTAAACTGTGGCTTGAGAACAATATGTTCAGAGAAAACCATCAAAGTACATGCCTTGGGTATTGAGGAGGAGTTTGAGGTAAAGCAGTGAGGATTTCTCTGGCACTACTCAGTGACTTCTTAACACAGAGCAGAGAGAGCTTAAAACACAGGATTTATGGCTAGGAAACGGTAGGAGTTGCATAAACTGGGGTTGTTCTGTGCTTCCACTTGCTTTGCCTGCAGGATTCCAGTGGCAGAGCAGTGCCCAGGGAAGCAGCACATTAGAGGCTTTTCTTGATGGCCAAAGTTGTGTTGAACACAGCCATTTGAGTATGAGTTAATATAGATCTCGCAGCTGAGACACATTTCTGTCCTGCAGGTCTGTTTACATGGGAGCTTGCTGGTTTCAAGCTGAAAGCCTGTCCAAAGACTCCGGTTCGGATGAGGTCCTTTTTTGTACAGGACCTCAATAATGGTGGGATCAGCTTTGCCTGAATGCATTTCCAATTCAAGCAGCGAAAAACTGCACACAGTGCAGGGGGAATCTCATCTAGAGTAACAGGATTGACAAATGTCAAGTCTTTTCAGTTCCTCCTTTGCACATGGTGTACAAAGGATGAACAATTCTTGCTAGCTGGGCATTCAGCATAGTGAAATGTGGGGCAGAATTGATTTTTCAGGGAGGCCATTGATGTGTGCTGTGGGTTTGACGGGGCTGTCACTGCAGCATTGCCTCCAGGTGCTGTTGCACCAGCAAAAAGGCAGCACGACAACATAGGAGAGATGAACCAGTTTGGGTTCTTCATCACTGACTGGAGGGAAGTAAAACAAAAATAGCTCTGGATGGATGTGTTGGGTTTGTTTGGGGGGGTTTTGGTGGTGTGGGATGTGGCTCCTGTAAGAAGCTTTGAGAAGCTCCTTCAGGTTTAAGTCAGACCCACCTCTCGCCAAGGCTGAGCCAATCAGCACCTCTGTGGTAACACATTTAAGAGGGGAAAAACCTATTGGGCAAGTCACTTTGTTTTGGGAGCTCTTTTGTGTTTGGAGATGAGTGGGACAGGAGAGCAAGAGTCAGCCATTCAGACACTGGGGTGAGTGAGGAGGGAGGAGGGGAGCACGCTGGAGCGGCCATTCCCCTTCAGCCCAGGGTGAGATGGCAGGATGAGCCCTTGCAGCCCTTAGAGATCAATGGTGGGGCAGAATCTGCGGCTTGTGGAGGACCCAAAGGTGGAGTTGGGGATTTCTCGCAAAGGAGACTGTGACTGAGGGAAGCCCATGTTGCAGCAATCCATCCCTGAGAGGATTGTGGCTTGTGACAGGGGCTCACGCTGGTAGGAGAAGTTCATGCAGGACTGTCTCCTGTGGGAGGGCCCCCATGTTGCTGTAGGGGAGGATTGTGGGGAGCTTTCCCCTGAGGAGGTAGGAGGGCAGAAAGAACATGGAACGGACTGGGACTGACCACAACCCCCATCCCCTGTCCCCCTGTGCTGCTGGTGGGGAGGAGGTAGCGGAGCTGAGCCTGGGAAGAAGGAGGGGTGGGGGGAAGGTGTATATAAGATCCAGTTGTATTTATCACTGTCCTAATCTGATTCAGTTGGTAAATTGATGGTGGTTTTATTGTTTAAACTAAATTGATTTTGTTTTCCCAAATCAAGTCTGTCTTTTGCCTGTGGCCATAAATGGTGAGTGAGCCCTCCCTGGCATTTGTCTTGGCCCTCAAGCCTTTGGTTGTATTTTCTTCTCCCCATCCCACCAAAGAGAGGTAGGAGTGAGTGAGTTGGTGTAGCGTGTACAGTGCCTGGTGCTGATTGGGCTCAAACCACCACAATGTAAAACACTGAAAGATGCAGCTGAAGCTGATGGAGGCATTTGTCATATAGCAAAGGATGAAATAATGGGTGTTTTTTTTGTTTTAAATAATATACAGTTATGATAATGTGTTCAGTGAATTAGTTTTGGGAGATGAGAAACTGAGAAGAGGAATGTTTTCTTAGCGGTGAATGCCTTGGAGCATGGGGAACGTCAACAGATTCCTCTTCCTTCCCCTGCGGGCATCAGAACTGCTTAGCTTCATCATCCTGAGATCCTACCTTGCTGTTAATCACAGAATCACTGAATGGTAGGGGTTGGAAGGGACCTCTCAGGATAATTTCATCCAACCCCCCTGTTAAAGCAGGGTCACCCACAGCAGGTTGCTCGGGATCATGTCCAGATGGGTTTGGAATCTCTCTAGAGGGGACTCCACAACCTCTCTGGGCAGCCTGTTCCAGGGCTCTGTCACCTTCAAAGTCAAGAAGTTTTCCCTTATGTTCAGATAGAATGTATCTTGGAAGTGACTTGGCACAAGGAGAATATCTCATACATATTATTTAAATCATTTCAGGGAATGATCTAAGATAGAAATGAAGGGTGAAAGGTGTCAGGGAGTGCTGTGCACCGCCACGTGCCATGACTTACTGGGAGCTGGCTGGTTCCTCTCTGGACCATGAAGCAAGGAGTGGATTGTGTGTAGTGTTTCCTGAGCTGGGCAGAGGGATGGGTGTGCTCCCTAAACACAATGGGGGAGCAAACCCCTCTACCCCTATTCCCCTGGCTCAGCTTTATTTCATACGTGGGCTGTTTTGGGGCTGTTCATCTATATTCGGTGCCCATCATGGGCTTTTCTTCTGCAGGCTGTGCAGTGCACATAATTAATGTTGCTGTTACAGTGCAGGGAGAGGCAGTTGTTACGGGTCACCAGTAAAGCAGGGAAGGCAGTTTTGTAGCAGCAAACCAGGAACTCACCATTAAAGAAAGTGCTAATTTACCTTCACTCCCACCCTGAAAAGGGGGAGGATAAAACTTAGAGAAAGGCTGAAACTTCTCCAAGTAAGTTCAGGTCCTCTTCATACCGTTTTTAATTTTTCTCACAGTTTTTTTTATGCTTTTACTGAACATGCTGTTACTTGCTGTTCACATAAATGAATGGAATATGTTATTCTATTAGCATAATAATTGTATATATACATGCGTATAATCAATAAACAGACATGCATTTATATAAATTTTTTAATGTGATAATGTTTTTTTTCTATAACAAGTCTTCTATTTCATGATCTTCAATAGATATAATATGGATATGGAAGGGCATTATGAAGGAAAAAGCATTCCTTTTAAATTTATTTAAAGAGAGAGAGGGAGTTCAAGGCTCCTTATGCATTGAACAAAAATATTCTTTAGAGGTATTAGCTCATAACTCCAGGCATCACGTCTCCTCTCTTGAGAGTCCTACTTGTGAGAGCAGCGTTGCTTATGAAGGGACAGAATCACTGACTTGTAAAAGCCAGGGTTATTTTGTCCAGTCGGCCCTAGTTCAGAGCCTTTTCATCTTTGTGGCTATTTAGCAGAACCAGAAATGTAACCCAGAAACTCCTGTGTTTTCTGCCTCACCGGCAGCATGGGAGAGGAGTGAGTGCTCAGACTTGTCATGGACACCACTGGGTGTACCAGTGTAGGGTTTCTGGATGCCTTTTCTAGCAGCTCCCAATTAATAATCTGCTGATTTAATCTGCTGTCTTCCGTTCCACCCCAAGAAGTTGTGAATCTGTTTTGTGGCCTTCCTAAATGTTGGTGTAAAATCACACTCTGGCCATTTCAATGTCCATAGGGCTTTGGCGCAATATCCAAGTGGTGGGATGGCCCCTTCCATACAGTGCTGTGTCCATGAGATCAAGAGCGAAGTTACCAGACTCCTGCAGCACTGGGAATAGTTTATTGCATGGCCATCTCTGGCTTGCTCTTCATAGAACTGTAGAATCATTTGGATTGGAAGGAACCTTAAAGATCATCTAGTTCCAACCTCCTTGCCGTGGGCAGGGACACCTCCCACTAGACCAGGTTGCTCAGAGCCTTGTCCGACCTGGTCTTGAACCCATCCAGTGATAGAGCATCCACAACTTCCCTGGGCAACCTATTCCAATGTCTTTTGTTCAGCTTTCTTGTAGGTCTCCTCTAAGTACTGAAAGGCCACAATACCATCTCCCTGGAGCCTTCTCTTCTCAAAAATTTGTTTCACACTAGTATGAGACATTAATTTTGATTTGCCCACTATCCCATTTGCTGATAATCTTTTTTCAGTGACTTTCCTCTTTGATGGGAGAGAGGGATCCCTTGGCTGGAAGAAGCTTTGATGGACTTCTCATGGCTTTCTGGATGGTACCACTTGGCTTTCAGCTGGGGCACATGGAAAGCTGGGGGAGGTGTGGCTTTAAGTTGAGAAATGGGAAATAAATAACTTCAGATTAAAAATAAAAACATCAGCCAGCAGCAACACTAAATGTGAAATCCTTTTTTTTTTCTTATTACTTCTAGATAAATGGTTCCTTAAGGAGTATCTTGAGCAATATCTTAATTTATACTTTTTTACTTGCAGTCATCAAACAAAACCCAGTAATAACAGGAATGACTTAAAAAAAGCACCTTGTTTTGTTTTTTTTTTTTTTCAGATAGTTTTTGATTACTAAGAATGATGACACTTCTTGGCATTGCTGTTTTTTACAAGTTGGCTTATTGCATTGCTTGCAACTCTCAGTCTTTGTTTTATTTAGCTGTGGTTTTTAATTTCCTGCTTGTGGTGGAGTAAGTGTTTGTCTGTATAATCTTTGCTCTGTAGCTCGGGTCATGCAGCTTGTGCCTTTCCACTCACTGTCACTGGGTTACGGCGGCGTTTCCTTTGCAGAAGGTCCCATGTACAAGTTGACAGCATGGGGCTGTATTCAGGATAACCTACAGCAGATCTTGTCGACTCATGTGCGACTGGAAGCCTGATGGTTGCAGTAGTCATAAATCAGTGTTTAGTTTTGCTTGAACTTGGGAGAGAGCTTTCAAATTAAAAATGAGTCCATGCTAATGCCTTAATCTTGTTGGGTTAATTTGGTTTTGAAACTAATTAATTACTTTCATTTTTTGGTGTGGGATTGTTTTTTTGGGGTGGAGAAGAGCAGCATTGGAAGGACTTCAGGGCAACCAAAGAAGTCTTCTGATGGCACACGGGCTGTTGAGACACTGCAGATGGTACCTTAGACTTTCCTGAGCTGGGAATGAGGACTTGACTGGTGGTCCAACCCATTTTTGACTGCATGATGTTTAGGTGGTTCACAGTATATTGCTTGCAGTTCATCTGCGTGGTTTCCGTGCGTATCAAGGTGGTACCTGACAACTGCGTTGGAACAAGCTGAGTAGTGCCTTTGGTTGGGAGGGGGATCAGGTGGTAAAAAGCCTGCCTGGATGTGTTCCTGGGCAACCTGCTCTAGGTGAATTTGCTTTAGCAGGAAGGTTGGATGAGATGGTCTCCAGAGGTCCCTTCCAACCCCTACCACACTGTGATTCTGTAAAGTGTACAGTAAAACTTCTATCCACTGTAATATTTAAAGACCTCTGAAGAATATATTTTTAGAACATTTTCTTTTCTTTTGTAATCTACAAAAAATATTTCATCATGCAGTTATCTGATTATGCATTGAGAGAACTCCTCAAGGATTTCAGACCTCATGTAGGTTTTAAAGCCCCCAGGATTTCTTATTGAGCATTAACACTGTCTCTGGACAGACCTCGAGTGCTGTGCACATCTGGGTGGCCATGGCATTTATGCAGATGCGGTCCATGGGGTGGTTTGGTGCTTTTTAGTCCCCTGTGAGACTGCACATTGCAAGTAAAGGCGTATGTGCGCAGGAATGGACAAGTAATACGTGTTAATATGCTTTTTCATTTCTTTTGTCTTATTTGTCAAGGAAACTTCAGCATAGAGTAGAGTTGTGAATTTCTTTTGGTGCATTTTGCTATTAATGTGCCCTTTTGTTGTTTGAAGTGGCTCAGCACCATCGATTAGCTGAGTCTAAGCATCTCACAAGCTCTTGGAGTGAAAGGAGTCTATCCCAGTTATGGGAGGCATAGAGACTTGTGCATAATTTCATTGAAGCAGCCTGACATTTTTTGCACACCCCCCCACCCCCAGTGCTGATGTTATTTTGAACATATGCAAAGTCCAGCATGGTTGGCCCCATGGTAAGTTGAATTTGCTTCTCCTTGGCTTGGAAAGGGGAGCAGGGTTTAGAAATTTCTGTTTCAGACCCAACTGAGCTATCCCTGGCACTGAGTAGCTGGGGAGCAGGCTGATCTCACTCAGGATGAGTTAATTATAAATTCTGCCAGTCTGATGGATGTATGGGAAAATGGAGGCAGCTGGGTTTAAACAAATTACGCTGTCCCGCATAATTCAAGCCTTGGGGGAGAGGGGAGCTGTAGTTACTGTGATACATCGGAGATAAAGATGTGAGACACCAGCACTCATGCAGCTGTTGCTGTTTCCAAGCGTGTTGTCCTGATGCACGTTGGATAAGGTTGATGTTGACAGCAGGGAGGTGACAAGAACCCTCTTGGGGTCTTGTTCATGTTTCTGGAGCTGTAATTCTGTGACAAGCTGTGTATACATCAGACACATCCAGTCCAACTTCCCCGACTGGGCTGCTTGGTCTTTGATTAGAAGCTTTCCTAGATCTCTTGAAGGACTTTCTTCACTTGTTGTGGGGTTAGTTCCCCAGTATTTTAGCACTTGTTCTGTAGAAGGAAGGCTTGTTAGAGCACTCTGAAAGCTTGAAACTCAAAGCTTTGCACTCTGACAGCCAGCTGGGACCCAGCAGCTCCATCAGACCCGAGCCCTGCTCAGTTTGCTGCAGTCCTGTTTCCATGTCTCTGTATTTATTTTCCTCAACAAGAAATTCTCCCTTTTTTCCTCTGCTCTTTCCAGTTCTGCTATCCACTTCAGAAGCTGGGGCTTGTAAGGCAAGGAGGCATCTGCTTAGTAGTGAAACTGTAGATGGTTCCCATTGCCAGCAGCGTCCAGGGAGGAGTCTGAGCATCAGTTTCCTTTGCCTCTTTTCTCCCAGCCCTTTGCTTCATCCAGGAATTTTCCCTGTGTTAGGTTGCTCTCTGAAAGCATTAGTGTAATGGGTTGTGGAGTAATTATCATCACTTCCCTTTTCTGCCACGGAAAGAATCAGAGCCTTTGGACATAGCCTGGAAATAGTTTTGTGGAGGAGTCTTATTTAGTGTGTGTGCCAACAAAATGCAGGGCTGGGGTGAGGAAGACGACTTGTGTCGTTGGGGATCTTACGACATACAGCTCGTTCCCTCGTTAATGAGTCAAGCCTTCTCTCCCTTTGGTATCTCATTAGCTTGAATATAGTGTCCTGTGAGCATGTGGGCAGAAGCTGGAATATCATCTGAAGATGTAGAACATCTTTCAGATGGGGGTTTTTTTTCTGATAGTTTATTCAATCAGAGAGAAAGAAAAATTAAGCAGGTTATTGAACCTTCTCTCCTGCCTTTAAAATGTGCTTCGTAGATCTCCTGCTGCTGACAATTGCAGATAGTTTCAAGGTGTTTTTTTTTCTTCTGTCTTTGCTTCATTTTTAGTATCACAAATTGGTTTTTAAAACCTACTGAAATATTAGTTTTGATTAAAGTGGCATTATATCTGTGAGTTTGTAGCTATCAAACGTGAATTCATATGTTCTGAATAGTCTGTGATTGTGAGGTTGCCGGGGGCCAGCAGCACCTCTCATGCTGAACACTGAGGGAGCCCTGCAGAGTTCGCTTTCCTCAGTGTGCTGAAGTTCATGGGATCAGTCTCAGCACATTAAGCACCTTGCACTGATAACACTGACCTCCTGTAGGAATATTTATCTGTGATTGTGGAATACTGGCTTTACCCCGTTCATGTCCCAGGAAAGATGGGAAGTTTTATTCACTTCTGATAAAAGGCTACATCAGAACTTAAAAAAAACCCCAAAAAACAACCAAACCAACCAAACAAAAAACCCAAACCAAAACAGCCCATCATGTAGTTATCAGGGAACAGGAAAATTTTGCAGAGTGGCTCTTGAAGAGTCTGTTGGTTGAACAGAATATTCCGGAGTTAAGTTTAATGCTTGGACTCTGCTAATTTCTTGAGGACAGTCACCTTTTCAGATGGATAGCACCCTGCAGATGGTGGCAGATTGCACCCTCCTCCGCTCTCGCTGGGAGCGTGTGCTCATTGACAGAGTAAAAGCAGTAAGGATGAAGCTATCCATAAGAGTCGATGAATCTCTTGCCTTTAAAATTGAAGTGCTTCATGCCAGGGAAAATGTCTATGAATATATTTATAGTAATAAACAGTGTAGTCTCGGCTTCTTCGATGCAAGTGGGGAAATTGCTGTTCCACCAAGTCTGTGAAAGTGGAATCTACTTTTAGATGCTTTGAAATGGTAGGTTTTTGTTGTTCGGTCCCCCCCTCCCCCCCCGGGATTTAAAAATATCTGAAGTCCAGATTTTAGAAATCTGTACATTAATTGACATGAAGATATTATATAGGGACTATATAAAACTGGTAGATAATGGTTAGTATTATATTGGGAACACATAGACTGTGGCAATTTTCCTGCTGCCTAGTGTTGATAGTTGTTGACTTTCTATTGGGTAGCGCCGGGATAATCATAGAATCATAAAATGGTTTGGGTTGGAAGGGACCTTAAAGATCTAGTTCCAACTCATCTGCCATGGGCAGGGACACCTCCTACCAAACCAGGTTGCTCAAAGCCCCGTCCAACCTGGCCTTGAACACTTCCAAGGAGTACAGTGGGGAAGTGCTATCCGAAGTACTAGGTTGGTTCTGTGTGCAGCATCTCATCTGAGATGGATTTAACATCAGGACATAGCAGGATGATGCAGGCCCCGCTCTGAGTCTCCCAGCCCTCTGGGGAGATGGTCACACGATGCGTTTTATTCTCCATGTGGTGGAAACCCTGAGCTGTCCTGTTAGGGCTTGGGAGAAGGTGCTGGATGCCCACCAGCAAATACCTTCTGATGTTGGCTGCAGAAGAGAAACTGCGGGAAATGATTGGGTAAGTTAAACCTAAAATAGCAGCAGGTCTCTGACATAGCACTGTCCTGGTATGGCATGTGTAACAGTATATGAAATTTGATCACAGTCTTCTCTGCCTGTAACCAGAGAAGTAAAATTGCTGGGTGTTCAGATCGATGGACGTGTGTGTGCAGGAGGAGATCACCCGTGGGAGGTGTTGAAGCTCTCAAATGAAGGCTGAGCTGACCCCTACCTTAGGGTCCGAGCACATTCGGGAGTGGTTGGGATGCTGGTGTTCAGATCACCTTTCTGGTAGGCTGTGTGTGCTAGGTAGGTGTTTGGCGTTGAACGGGAACAGGTGTAAGACTGTTACGTCTTGCCCGTGTAAGACTGCCTAACTTCTCAGGCTGCCAAGGTGAGACAAGTGATGAGGACGTAGGATACTTGTTTTGCCTCTACTGAAGGTCCTTGCTGGAGCTTGTCTGTAATTTGACTTTGTGGTTATTTTCTGTGTACTGAATGAGCTGATTTGAAACTTGTTCCAGAAGAATGGAATGAAAAAAACCCATAAAATATGGATATTTTTGGCTTAAAAGGAAAAATACAAATCAGAAGTGTACTATACATGCTGAGTCTTTATAATATAGTAATTCTTTCCTTTGTGTTTTATTTTTTCTTCACTTAATGCTTTGTCCATCTAGGGGACAGTGGAAAGGCCAGCTGTAGCGGGTTCTGACTTCCCTTGCCCAAGGGGGGGGGAAGCAAGTCTCCTGAAGTGGCTCGCTGTTCCTTTGTGCTGTCATTCTGTAAGGCCATTTCTAGTGAGCTTTATCTCTTTGATCTAATGGATAGGTTACCGCAGACCTTAGACTATTGCATTTGCTTGTAAAGGAGTATTTTATTACCAGAGATTATCCAAAATGACATATCTTTCAAACTTTGTGCAGATGGAAGTCATCAGAGTCGGCTGAGGACACAGAAGACTGTCATGTTTAGGAGTTTTTACCCTCCCACTGCAAAGAATTAAGAAAGATAATGATAGGAAGTAGAATACAAAGCTTTTACGATTTGGCATTTGAAAAGTGGTGTATTGTCATTTGGTTATTAATCTGTAAACACCTTGAGGACCATGGTGCATCCTGTTTTAATGCATCTTTGGTGTTTGACTTCTAGGATAACCGCCTAGTGATATATTAAAGGTTGTTTTTCTTATTACTGTTGCTGAGTGTTGCTTTTACCTTGATGTTATCCAAAGTAGGATCTGCTAGATGTGTCTGTACTAGGCTCTGGGTAGAAAAGCAGTGCAAAGCTCTTGTACACGTTATGCCTGAGTATTTTCTGACTTTTGTGAAATATTCATGTGGATTATAATACAGCTTGAAACCCATCATAGTTCTTCTTGCAAGGTGCCGAGTGCTATGGTCTGCTGCTGGCTTCAGTGGAATGTTCCACCTGACATCTAGACCTATTAATGTCTCTGGATAATCAGTATTGTCAAGGGCATGGTTCCAGATGTGTCAGCTTCTTCCATAACTGAGATGGACATTAGCCTGACCTAGTTTCTACTGCATCAAAAGAAGTCAGAATTAGAGCAAACTACATATATACAAGACCACGGTGATTATGTTTGTGCATTATGGCACTGACTGGCAATGGAAGGTGACTAACTTGGATATTAGATCATAGAATCATTTTGGTTGGAAAAGATCTTTAAGATCATTGAGTCCAACAAGGTGTAGTCGTAGTAGTAATAATAATAAATAATAATAATTAAAAAAAACCCAAACTCATATAACAGGATTGGATTAGCTTTCTTCTAAATGGGTGTTTTCCTGATTATACTTGCAGGCCCAAAATTAATATATTTAGAGACCAACTCTAATATATATTTTTTTATTGTCTTTGCTCCTTCCATCCCCCTTTCTGCCCATGGATATTGGCAGCATTTTATTTTTACCATCCACCTTTAAAGTATGAGTAAATAGTGCTTAAACGCTACGTTTGTTTTTGTTGGATTCTATAGGCTGTTGTGATGCACTGGATTTTTATAGCAGTCGCTTCCAACTGAAACCATAATTGGTATTTCGACTTCATAGCTGCTGTAAATCTCCAAGAAGGGAAGAGAAGGATGCTCTCATTTTGTTAGGCTGCTTCTCTTTCGGATGCATAGTGCATCTTCCAGCTCTCTGGGCTAATTAAAATGCCATTACAGTACATGTGGTGCTACAATACAGTCTAGGGAGACTTCCAAAAATAGATTCCTGAGTGCAGACAAATTAGAGAGGAAATATGCACTGAGCGTTTTCTCATAGGTTTAAAGAGAAATAATCCATTTGCTGCCTTAATTGCTTTCTTGTAAATGTTGAAGACTCTCCCACCCCTGCTCCCCCCAACCCC
>VZZY01012147.1:159225-185413 GCA_013400335.1 Eurystomus gularis
CCCCCCGTAAATTTTGAATGAGTAGACAAATAAATAATACGTCCATGATAATTACTATTCTCATTACTAAGATTTTAACTTGTTGTTTCATGCCAGAGGCATTAATATGCAAGTCAGGATGTTTTAGTGGACTGTGTTCATCGGTCAGGGACAGAGGCTTTTATTCCTCAGCGATCCTGTTTTAGTCGCCTGGTATCCCAAGGCTACGAGGTTAGTGCATGGTCTGGTTTCAGAAACACAGCAATCCAGTTGACCAGAACCACCCACCCACTCACCCACCTCAAGCCCTGTCAAGAAATAATGCAGATAAATGCTGTTTGCAGCTTGTTCAGCAAAACAACCCTCCAGCGCATGTATAAAATGCAGAACGTTTTTTAGAATGTGACCGTGGTACATATATACTGATAGTGGGGTGAAAACTAGATGTTCTTGGGCCTGGAAGAGGTCCATGAAATTGCCGTGGGCTTACATGTGTAATGGAGACGGCGCATAACTCCCTGGGCAGTGCCAGTACAAGTGAGGAGCTCTCGCTTTGCACAGCATGTACCTCTCCATAAGCTGCTGGCAACAGCAATGACAAGGGGTGAAGCTGGTGCTGGCTTGTAGGTCACTGGCAGCCTTAATCAGAGGGAAGGAGCGGAGAGAAGGGGAAAGCAAGAAGAAGTCAGGTACAAGTGGTGTTCCCCAGGGCTCAGTACTGGGACCAGTTCTCTTTAATATCTTTATCAATGACTTGGACGAGGGGATCAAGGGTACCTTCAGTCTGTTTGCAGATGACACCAAGTTAGGTAGGTGTGTTGATGTGCTTGAGGGTAGGGAGGCTCTACAGAGGGATCTCAACAGTCTGGATTGGTGGATCGAGGACAGTGGGATGAGGTTCAACAAGGCCAAGTGCTGTGTCCCGCATTTGGGTCACAAAACCGCCTGCAGCGCTCCAGACTTGGGAAAGAGTGGCTGGAAACTACCTTGTAGGAAAGGACATGGATATGTTGGTCGACAGCCAGCTGAAGATGAGCCAGTGTGTGCCTGGGTAGCCAAGGTGGCCACCAGCATCCTGGCTTGGATCAGCACTAGTGTGGACAGCAGCCCCCTGTACTCGGCACTGGCAAGGCCACACCTCAAATCCTGAGTTCAGTTTTGGGCCCCTCACTCCAAGAAGGACCTTCTTGCTCTCAACAACTCCCTGGAAGGAGGTTGGAGTGAGGTGGGAGTTGTTCTCTTCACCCAAGTAACAAGCAATAGGACAAGAGGAAATGTCCCGAAGTTGCGCCAGGAAAGGTTCAGATTGGACATCAGGAACAATTTTTTTCACTGAAAGGGTTGTGAAGCCCTTTTCCAGGCTGACCAGGGCAGTGGTGGAGTCCCTATTCCTGGTGGGATTTAAAAGCCATGTAGATGTGGTGCTGAGGGACATGGTTTAGTGGTCAACTTGGCAGTGCTAGGTTAAGAGTTGGACTTGATGATCTTGAAGGTCTCTTCCAGCAAGAATGATTCTATGAGTTTGAGGTGTATCCCCCCCCAAAAAATTTAGTCTGCATGCTCGGACTGCTCTATGATGCAACTAAAAATGTGAGATGTGGGAAGTGGGGCAGCCCACGGCTTGCTCCGTGAGCCCACTCCTGAGGCAAAAAAAGCTGATCCTGAAAGCTGATCCTACTGATGCTCCTCTTAGTACAGGCTTTGGAGGTAACCTTGGTCAAGTGCATGCTAGCTCATCTCTTGAGTGAAGACGTCTGTGAGTCTGAATCTGTCTTCAAGCTTTTCTGAGAAGTGCAGTATTGTTGTGTTTAAGTGTCTCTGAGTTGTATGATGAAGCAGACAAGGAAGGTGGAGTGATTGGAGAGAAGGGGAAATGGAGACTTCTCTTTCTTTGTGGGATGGGTTGATAATTATTTTACTTCTAGTAAACAGTGAGGAGAAAAAGGTAATTGTTTGCTTGATGACAGCTACAAATTCAGGACTCATTGATCCAGAAACATCCCCTTTCTTTCTTTCCTTATAGAAAGCTTCATTTTAAATGTGGATGCATGTGCTTGAAAGGATGTGGTCGGGATAGTCTCTCAGATGCCAGCTGATGGCTGTTTACCCTGGTCTTACTCTCAGCTGCCTTGTTTTGCCTGAGGCTTTTTATCGATTGGGCACTGTGAAATTACAGCAGCTTTCTATTTTGGCTTGGAAGGCGTGGGGGCGAGCTTTTGAGCTGTATCTTCCTGGGGTACAAATAGCCAAAATAATCTGGTAACTTCCTTGCCAGTGGTTTGCAAAGCAACGATTCTCAAATTTATCACCAGTCACTATTGCAGAGTTCTTATTGGGATGTCTTATTGCTCAACAGTTTTCCTCTGTGCTCCTTCTTATCAAGGAACTGAAAATAAGTAAACAAAAGGCCCTAGTTCTTACAGTATTACCGAGAACAGTAGAGTCCATTTTCAATTTGTGCCAAACCTGTTTCAAAACCAGCTTGGAAAGGAACCCTGGAAAGCTGTGAACGGCAAGTGGCAGTAGCTGCCTTGTGTGGAGGACATGGCAGTTCAATGGCAAGGTCTTAGGTATTAGGTCTTGGTGCTTGGTGAAGGCATAATTCCCTGTCTTCTCAGAAGTACCCAGTTGCTGCTATGTAGTGAAGTGTTGTCCAGAAAGTACATGGCTAAAGATGACCAAAATGTGTTTGGTTGGGAGGTCTCAAACTCTTTGCATTAACAGATAATTGCTTATCCTGAAAAAGTCTCAGGACCACTATATTATCTTCCCTCAACTGGGAACAGGCTGATACTGGAAAACTTCCTATGTTCTGCAGACCCTCTGTCTCATTTTTAAAAGTCTTTTCTCAGAGGTTTCTCCTTGATTGCTTACAATCCATCTTCTGGTTTGAATAGAAAACTGAGGGCAGTGCTTTGGCCACAGAGGCTGCCACGTTCCTGAGTAATGACCTCACCTGCCTTGATATGCGCCTGCAAATACATCCTGGAGTGAACTTAGGTCTTCTGCATCATTGCCATATGATGGATGCTCTGTTTTGTAAAGTCCCTTGTTGAATCCTTGCTTGGCCAGGTATTTCCTACTTGTAATTGAACATTTATTCCATAATTTATCAGCAGTCTTAGCTAAATGGGGAGGTCTCAATTGACTGGTAGTTAGCAAATGTGACACCCATCTATAAGAAGGGTCAGAAGGAGGAGGGAAGACTACAGGCCTGTCATTCTGACCTCAGTGCCAGGGAAGGTGATGGAGCAGATCATTTTGAGTGCCATCACAAGGCACATACAGGACAACCAATTGATAAGGCCCAGTCAGCATGGGTTTATAAAAGGCAGGTCCTGCTTGACTAACCGGATCTCCTTCTATGACAAGGTGACCCACTTACTGAGTGAGGGAAGGGCTGTGGATATTGTTTATCTGGACTTTAGTAAAGCTTTTGACACTGTTTCCCACGGCATTCTCCTGGAGAAACTGGCTGCTCATGGCTTGGATGGATGTACACTTTGCTGGATAAAAAAATTGGCTCTATTGCCAGGCCCAGAGAGTGGTGGTGAATGAAGTTAAATCCAGTTGGTGGGTGGTCACAAGTGGTGTTCTCCAGGGCTCAGTACTGGGGCCTGTTCTCTTTAATATCTTAATCAATGATTTGGACCCAGAGGATTGAGGCACCATCAGTCGGTTTGCAGATGACACCAAGTTGGATGGATGTGTTGATCTGCTTGAGGGTGAGGAGGCTCTGGCCAGGGTGGATCGATGGGCCGAGGCCAGTGGGATGAGGTTCAATAAGGCCAAGTGGCAAGTCCTGCACTTGGGTTACAACAACCTTGGAAGAGGTTGCCTAGGGCAGTGGTGGCGTTCCCATCCCTGGAGGGGTTTAAAAGCCATGTAGATGTGGTGCTGAGGCACATGGTTTAGTGGTGACCTGTCAGTGCTGGGTTAACAGTTGGACTTGTTGATCTGAAAGGTGTCCTCCAACCAGAACTATTGTATGATTTTATGATTTTATTATCATCATCATTGTTATGGTGGTAGGCTTTTACTCATTTGTCACTGAACGTTGCATCCGTCCACTTTCCAACTTGTTGAATTCTGTGTCTCATGCTCCAAAGGGGAAACACTGAGGCACACCTGAGTTTCAGATACTTTTTTTTTCTGCTCACACCAGCAAGTTGTGAACTACTGCAATACGCTGGACATAAGAGATCCAGAAGCTGGCTGAATGGGCTTTTAAAACCACATCTGTACTTGCTTTAGGGTGATTCATGCAGACCTGATTTTCTTGCTAACATGCCCCATGTAGCCTCTCAATGGATTGTTGTTTTTTTGCTTTTTGTGTTTGTATTCTTTTTTATAAAACTTGATTAAAATAAAAACTTTTTTGCCAGTTTCCCAGACAGACATACTGACAGAGAAATCATTTGCCTCCATTCAACTTTACCTTGATCCATCCATCTTGCTTTTCCTGATCTTTTTTTTTGTTTTGCCTCTTGAAATTACCCTTTCTTTCAGGAAATCAAATCCTAATCAATAAAGCTTATTTTCTGTAGCTTTTCCTCCTGCCTTTCTCCACTGCTTTTCTTAAAGTTTTATTTCTATGGCTCTGTAGGACTTTTCTTCTACTCTGGTTGTTTTTTAAAGAGAACTGTTAGTTGTTCATCACTTTACCTCAGGAGTTCAAGTAGGCCAGTGTGATATGCATCAGGTCGAAAGATCTGAATATATGGAAAACTGTTTAAATAATCTCTTCGCTCTCAGTTCTACACTGCATTTTTAAGCTCATCAGAGTTAAATTAGTAAGGCGCTTTTCTGTGAGAACTCACTGAGTATTTATGCATTCTGTTTTTTCTTTTTTTTTTTTTTTTTAAAGTAATAAAGCTGTACTTCCTTGTCCTCATCTGCTTTGGTTTTGCCATGGATACTGGTGTTGTTAATTTTGCCGCTTCATCTTTTCGGATTGTTTTTATCCATGCGTGCTTCTGTCTTACTCTGGAGAGTACTATAGCCATCTTGTCTTTGTTTTACTACTTTCAACATGTTTAAATCCTGCAAACCTGGCTACTTCCAAACCTGTCCTGGCTATATTTTTAAAGTAACTTAAACAACTCTTTGGAACAGACTAGGATAAAAAAATAAAGTGTTTCAATTTCTCATCAATGAATAATGGCTTCATCTTATTAACTAATGAGTAGAAATACCCATCTGGAAATGGCTTATGGTGATAGGATCAGGGGTACTGGGTTTAAACTAGAGGAGGGGAGATTTAGATTAGATGTAAGGAAGAAGTTCTTCACTGTGAGGGTGGAGACACTGGCACAGATTGCCCAGGAAGGTTGCAGATGCTCCATCACTGAATATGTTCAAGACCAGGTTGGATGGGGCTTTGAGCAACCTCGTCTAGTGGGAGGTGTCCCTGCCCATGGCAGGGGGGTTGGAACTAGATGAGCTTTAAGGTCCCTTCTAACTCAAACTATTTTATGTTTCTATGCATGTTCTCTGACTTGAGTCATAAATCAAGACAGGCTGGTGTCTGCCTTCTTCCAGGCTTAATGGATGGTGCAGTTTATCTTTCCCTTGCCAGCATCTTGGACTGGACAGTCTGCCGGCATTGTTTCATTGCCATCGGCCGTGGGATTAATCTGCCCAGTTCAGCTTCCCTGGTACAGCTGGGATAGCTCAGCTGTGCTGGTTTTGGTGAAATAATTGGTTCAGAGAGGGCATTTCCTTGAAAATTATTTTTGGTAGCTGTGGTGGTTTAGTCCTTGCTGGGACCCAAACCACGTGGCTGCTGTCCCCACACCCTCGACAAGAGGGATTAAAAATGCCTTTGCTGTTGAGATAGGGAGAATTTAATGTGATATCACACAAGAAACTATCAGAACAACATCAGCAATAGCAACAGTGAGAAAAACAAGGTACAAAACAAGCAATACCGAGTGAATAAACAGGTGGAGCGGACCCGATGGATGCTCACACCCTCACCCAGCATCACATGGTGGGGAGCCAGGCTGGGGGTGTGATGTCAGCATGGTCTGGAATAGCCTGGCTTCGGTTTCCCCCCCAAATCCTCCTGAAAATTAACCCTGTCCTGGCCAAACCAGGACAGTAGCTTAGAAAAAATTTGGTTTGTAGAGAGCTTGGAAATATTTTGTTGGTACTCTGGTTTGTCTTGGTACTATTCAAACCAGGGCTTGTGGCTTACAAAAGAGTCAAATTGTGACTGCGTAGCTGGGCCTCTTTGCACTTCCTTTGCATGTCCATGGGGGTAGGACAAGCTGCTTCCCATCCCTGTCCACTTTTTGGGACCTGCAGAAGCACCCCTGTGACCTCTTCCAGGCAGTAGCAGGGATAAAACTGTAGAACTGTGTGTGGCATAGATAATTTTAGCATCTTCTGGTTTTATTTTAGCTTTGTAATTGCCAAAGCTATCTCTGTAGATACATGGTGAAGTGTAGAGAGAATTGGAGCTGAATACTGTGTAAAAGTAGGAGGCGGGGCTAAAACTTTTTTATAATGGAATATGATTGTATTCATTTTGGGAGACCTTCTTGTGGCCTTTCAGTACTTAAAGAGGACCTGTCAGAAAGACAGGGAGGGACTTTTTAGCAGGGCCTGTTGTGACAGGACTGGCTTGCGGCAGGTGATGGCTTTAAACTAAAAGAGGGGAGATGCAGACTTGATAGAAGGAAGATGTTTTTCATGGTGAAGGTGGCGAGACACTGGCCCAGGTTGCCCAGAGAGGTGGCTGATGCCCCATCCCTGGAAACATTCCAGGTCAGGTGGGAGGGGGCTCTGAGCAACCTGCTCTATTTGAAGATGTCCCTGTTCACTGCAGGGAGGTTGGACTAGATGACCTTTAAGGGTCCCTTCCAGCCCAAGCCATTTTCTCATTCTAGGATTTTGGTATTTGCAGATCCAGACCACTCTTTCTTAGTACTTTCTATGTGTTGGCATAAACTATTGTGCTTTTCCCTTGTCACACAAAGGTCAATAGTACATCGATTGATTTAGGAGAGAGTCTCCAGTAACAGTGGTGAGAAACCCCAGTGTAGCAGGAAACACACTTTTCTTGAGGCTTAGATTACCCCAGGTGACCGATTTGTCTTCAGTGTGATGGTGCAACAGGATCAGTGAAACAACATGGTTGAATATGCAAAACATTGGGATTTTTTTTTCCTGGATTAAAATTATATAGAGCACATAATCATAGCCCTCCAAACCCCTTCATCTTTCAGTGGTCAGTTCTCAGGATTTTTATTAACATGATTCTTTAAAATTTGACATCGATTTAGCTCATCTGTTTGAGAGAACGAATCAATCAAAGCACGCACTTTTGTGGGTGGCAATATCGCTGAGCAAGGAGGAATCCGAGTTTATTGGGTGGCTAGATTTTAGTACTCGATGAAAACGTGATGTAGTGCAGTTTGTATTTTAAAACCTTCCTTCATACCAATGTAAGGGACTCTTCTGCTCCTTTCAGAAGGCTTAACAGTTTTGGTTGCTTCGTTTTGGGGTTGTTTTGGGCAGTATTGTGTTGGCAGTAGATATAACACTTCATTAAATGCAGTGGGTTTTAAATTTCCTAATAAACGGATTGCCTAGACTATTGAAATGATTTCTTTGCTTCTTGTAGCATTTTTAGCTCATTGTAGGAAGCTGAGGAGGCAACAAGGGTGTTTAACTGCTTCCAGAGGCCAAGTTTGTGTTCTGGGTTTTTTTTTGCTTTCTTTAGGCCTCAAAAGCCAACCTACCTCTGCATGTGCAGCAAAGTTTTGAGTCCAGGGTGCTCTTTTTCTGTCGAGTGAAGCTCATTGATGGTACAAAACATCACAGCTTTGAGTTATAGATACTGTGCAACCACTGCAATCCAGAGCAAAAAAAAAAAGATTTTGGCGTCCTAAGTAGCTGACCTGATGTAGGACTATGTTGATTTGGGGGAATCTCCTGAAGTATACTCACAGAAAGTAGTGTCTGAAACCAGATAAACTCTGCCTGCATTTGTGGAGGTGGCTGGAGTAGGAGGTTTTGGCTTTGGTCTACAGCAGTTGGGATGCTGCTGGGAAAACATGAGGAAAAACTTCGCTGCTTTGAGGGTGCCCAGATTGGTTGTGGAGTCTACTTCTCTGGGGAGATTTCAAACTGCCTGGATGCGGTCCTGGGCAACCTGCTCTGGGTGAAGCTGCTTTAGTAGGAGGGTTGGATTAGATGATCTCCATGGGTCCCCAGGGAGTGTGGGGGGGAAATAATTGTGAACTGGAGATACTTACCCAAACAATTTGAAAAAAAGAAGTCTTCTTACAGTTACCACATTCTGCAAGTAGCATATTATTTGCTGGGTAAGGCAAGTGGTGTGTCAGCCTGTGTGTTTGCATCTTATTTTAACCTTTTAAAAATCTGTACTAGTAGCCTGGGATAAGAGGGAGAGGAGGTGTCTTAGACAAATATCTCCTGATAAACTGCCGCCTCTTCTTTTCTTTTCTTTTTCTTCTGCTTTTTTTTTTAACAAACAGATTTATTTTTTTAATCACCCAATATAGCAAATACAGAACTTCAGTCTTACATAGTTTGGTTTCACTTCCAGTGTATAAAGGCATCAGTGCGTTAAAAGATGTTCCTAAACGTTCTTCTATGACTAGTCTATTACTCATTTTGAAACAAAGATTGAAGAGTATTGGTTTGTGGGTTTTGTTGTTTGGTTTTGGTTTTGTGTTTTTTTTTTTTAATTACTTAAAAAATGTAGGCGCTTTATTTCTTAGAATTTTTAAAAAAATAAACACTTGTTAGAGATCTAAGATGCTGAGGGGATTGGAGCAGCTCTCTGATGAGGAAAGGCTGAGAGCCCTGGGGCTGCTTAGCCCAGAGAAGAGAAGACTGAGAGGGGATGTGGTCAATGTTGATCAGAATGGGGCCAGGCTCTTTTCAGTGGTGCCCAGCAACAGGACAAGGGGCAACAGGCACAAACTGGAACCCAGGAGGTTCCATCTGAACAGGAGGAGAAACTTATTTCCTGTGAGGGTGTCAGAGGCCTGGCCCAGGCTACCCAGAGAGGTTGTGGAGTCTCCTTCTCTGCAGAGATTCCAAACCTGCCTGGACACAATCCTGGGCAGCCTGCTCTGTCTGGGTGAAGCTGCTGAAGCTGGGGGGTTGGATGAGATGATTGCCAGAGGTCCCTTCCAACCTCCACCATTCTGTGATTCTGTGATCTCTGAGGCATTGATGAGACTGAAAATTCGCTATGGTGGGGGAGGAACTCCATGGACAACAAAATAAAAAGCCCGTATCAGTTTGGTCAGCATAGAAGTGTGTTACCTGCTTCATGAAGATGCCCCTCCGTGGTGCCTGGACAACCTAGTGAGCCTGCTGAAATCATCGTGCTGAGGAATCATGCTGGGGATGGGTGGGCTCTTGTCAGTTGTTTTCTGCTGGCAGCTCTGTACCGCTGGAGGTGTGGGTTTAATAAGGCACTTGTTCAGAACTGCTGGGTTTAGCATGAAGAAGGGCACCTTCAGTCCAGCAGCCTCATTGCAAATGGACGTTTCCGTCAAAAATGACCCATATTTGACTCGCAGAGCACCTGGGCTGTTGCTACAGGGCTCTGTTTTGTTGTTGGGCCCTTCTCCTTGGGTACATCTGAAACAGCTCAGTGGAGAAGCCAAAAATACTCCAGGAAAACATGGTGCTCCCAAGACTGTTCTCACGTTTCCTGGCTGCTCTCTCTGGTTGAGCCGTAGCCTATGCCAGAGCGGGTGTGTGTGCCATGCCGAGCTGGCTGGCCGCTGGAGTGGCTGCTGCTCTTGCTAGGAGAGCCCAGCTGAATTTTTTTATATATATATATATGTATGTATGTGTATATATATATGTATGTATGTGTGTATATATATATGATTTTTTTAAGATGCTAGCAGGCTGAAGATACGAGTTTTGAGAGTTTCTCATGGCCACTGGGCAGTTCCGGTGTGCTGAGCACAGAAACATAGTGAAGGCTTCAGCAGCAAGTAGGTTTGTAGTTCATTAATGAATTAAAAAATTACTAATGAGGGGTGAGGTAACAAACGCATGTTTTAGTAAAATCTGTCATTTCAGTAACAAGGCAGAATCAAACTTTTTTGCTGTCCATTTTTGCTATTTGATATGCAGTAACCATTGAGTGTGAATCTGGAAGAGCTGAGCAGGTACAGAGGAGGCCACAGAGATGATGTGAGGGCTGGAACCCCTCTGCTATGAGGCCAGGCTGAGACAGTTGGGGTTTTTTAGCCTGGGCAAGAGAAGGCTCCGGGGAGACCTTTGTGCAGCCTTTCAGTACTTCAGAGGGGCCTATCAGAAAGATGAGGACAATCTTTTTAGCAGGGCCTATTGTGACAGGACAAGGGGCGGTGGTTTTAAACTAAAAGAGGGAGATTTAGACTACAGAGAAGAAGCAGATGTTTTACACTGAGGGTGGTGAATCACTGGCCCAGGTTGCCCATAGAGGTGGTAGGTGCCCCATCCCTGGAACCATTCCAGGTAAGACTGGATGGCGCTCTGAGCAACCTGCTCTAGTTACAGATGTCCCTGCTCAGTGCAGGGGTGGTTGGTCTAGATGCCCTTGAAAGGTCCCTTCCAGCCCAAACCACTCTATGATTCCATGGCTGAATGTTCTTTACAATAGCAATGTTTCGCTCTACCCCTTAAATCCAGTTGCCTCCTCATTTATTGCCATTTGCTGCTGACTGTGCAGGTGAAGCTCTGCTGGCTGAGTGTCATCACACCAATGCCGTAGGTTGACCAGGTACAGCAAGCCCAGCCACACTCTTGGTTCTAGAAGTAACAAACAAAAAGCCAAAAAAATTTATAATGTTTATAGTCTGTATTACTTGTTTGAGAGGGAGAACTCAGCATGGTTGAATAGTTTAATTTATCAACGTATTGCCTGAGGCCACACAGATCCTTGGGTGTGGTCACTGGAGGTAAAGCCATGCAAGTGATGGAGATGACCTGAGTGCTTTTTCTCTTGTATGCTGCAATGGAGAAAATAGGGAGAAGAAGACATAAGTGTGATTTAAATTTTTTTAATTAATTTTTTTCATTTATTTTTTATGGTTTTTAATGTTCCACTGATACCTTAACAATTTTATGATACAGTCCTTTGCTTTGACTGAGAGAGCTGGAGTGTCTTTGATATCTCCAGGCAGGGTTTGGCTTGATTGTATCTGTGCTGCACCACAGAGCTCAGAAGGGTGTTAGAGGAGAGCAAGTGAGACAGAACTGGCAAAGCTGGAGATATTTGCAGCGGAACAAATGCCTTTGAGATAAGTTCTCTGTATTAAAGTATTCGTAATCAAAGTGCTGAAAACATAATGCAGCATTTTGGTGCTTCTACTTTAATGGGGGGTGGGGGGGCCAGCTGGGAGGGGTAATGGGTGACTAGAAAATCTGGTCTGACAGTCTGCAGCAGGAGGTATTGTCTTCTGTTTTAACTCTACCTGAATGCAAGATACAATCTTTGACATATTTTAGAGAACTGCTTCAGCAAGACTGATTTCTGCATATCATTTACAAAGTATGTTTTTAATGCCTTTATGAAATCCAAACTTATGCAAAGTGGGGCTCGTTATGCATGTCTATGCATTTTAATCTCTTGCAGTGATTTGTCAGTTTTCCTGAACATCTCTCTGGCATATTACAGCCATTCTTCAACTTTGCTTCATGGGGCTGCATTTCTGTCTTAACTCACATAGTTCTCTGAGCAAGGAATGAATCACAATTTTAGTTATTGTGTGGTAAGATGTATAAGCTGACGTGCCTGTTTCCTTGAATTGGGATCAGTACCAGTTGTGGATTTAAAGACCAGGAGAACCTGAACGTAATTCAGGATTAATTATCTTTTATTTTATGCTTTAGCGTTAAGCAGTTGTTACACAGCTGTCCTGTCACTGCTTTTGTTTCTATTGATTTGTGCTACTTGTATTTTACATTATAATTGGTTAGTGATTTTTTTTTCCTGCTTGGAATGTCTAAAAATAGCTCAGCTAACCAAAGAGTTGGTGTGATTTTTTTTTTTTTTTCTTCTTTTTTTTTCTTTCCCCTTTCCAGATGGGCTTTCTGGCAGAGACCAGCCAGTAGAGCTGTTGAATCCACCTCGAGTGAACCACATGCCTAGCTCTGGTAAGAAGAAACTTCTATTACATGTTGCTCCTATTCTGGGAATGCAGTAAAATATTCTGCTGCTCTATCTTGCAAGTAGGAGAGCAGAATGCAAATGTGAAATGCTGGAACAAAGTGTGTTAGAACTTGTACACGTCTTCTTTCCCAGGCTGGGTGAGTGGGATTTGGGAGTGGAGGGAGGATGGAGCTCAGCAGCTGTGCAAGTCTTAAATAGCTCAGCCCTCACCCTTGGCAGGGGGCTAAGGAGAGTCTAAGGTGGGAGCTGCTTTTTTTTCCATAGAGAGGAGAGGACAGAGAATAAAGCAGCACCTTAGGAGTCCTTTCATGGCCTAAAAGGAGCACTGTGAAGCAAAGTAGGTTTTTTAGTTGCTGCTCCCATCAAGGAGCAATCTCCTTGTGCTGAAATGTGGAGCCAAACCCAGGCTGATCAAAATGTGTCACTTTGGGCTGTTTGCTGTTCTTCCCTCTTCTAATGATCCTGCCATGGTGTCTCTTGGGTCTTGTCCTTCTGACATGAAAGCACAGCATTCATCCTGGAGACCGTCTGCTCCTCATGGAGCTGAGAGAGATCTTCAGTCTCACAAACTGCAGCACCTCAAGTGATGGAAGCAAAATTTTTGATCACAATAGGTGAAAGCAATCTGCACTGTCTTCTGTTTCCACCTTCTCTCTTCCAAAGGTGTTTTGTTTTCAGGTGTGAACAGATAGAGATATTTATACTAGTGATGACAGGATATATGAAGCATTACCTCCTTTTCAGGTAAGAGCTCAAGTTTTCAAAAAACCCAACTTTCCCTTCTCTGCTGCCTTCCAAAATGCCCTTAGGTCCTTTTATATTAAGGAAGAGATCTTGCAAAAGATCTAAGTGCTTCTGGTAATGCAAGTTGGAAAAATGTAAACGAAGCTTATTCAAAACAACTTCAGTAGATTAGGAGGGTGGAATATGGGCTGTGACCTAACCTAGATTTTTGTGGACTTAAATGCCTACCTGGGGAAGGAAACTTTTAAGGAGGTAGACCTATTTTGTTGGGAAAAAGGTAAGAGATCCTCTTTACCAGGTATGGGTGTTTGGCTTCGAATTCTGAGAAATCTCTCTTCTGTCCATGTGCTCCAAAATTTGTCTGTCAGGTAAGGGAGGTTACATTTTCTTAACCGAGACAGATTCTCATTTTAAGACTACTGTAACACAGGGCAGCTTAAAGGTTTTACTCCCCATTTCGTATGTGTGTACTAGATTGCATTTTGTGGCTCTGCACAAGAGGAGTCCCTGTCCCTTGGCTGTCAGTGGAACAATGGCCAGAATTGTGGATGTGATGGGTCTTAGTCTTTTACACTTTTCTTTTTAATTGATTTTGTTGTTGGTTATTATGTTTAGTGTTTCCTGCTGAGATGTTGCACGACAAAGGTAGATGCTGGTTAATAACTTGGGTAACCTGATGGTAAAGTTCAGTGTGCTTTGACTACTTTTCCCCAGATGAAAGGGTACTTTTTTTAATGTGTTATGGACTCATGCAGGATTTATGGAATTGTTTGGACTGCATTTGTAGTATTTTTAATAGCTTGCCTGTTTGCCTACTGAAAAAATGAACGGCCAGCCATCAGTGGGGAGCTGCACTCACGCTAAGGGGGAATGATGAGAGATAGGCAGTGACGTCTCTGTGTGAAATGACTCCTGCCAGCGTTTGAGCCGTGGGAATTCCTGTCTTGTGCTGGAAAGCTGAGGCTGGTTGTGCATGTAATGCAAAAAGGGTAGGACTGACTGGGAATGAAAATGTGATTTTGTAGAAGCAGCAGCGTTGTCTCTGGACAGCAGCCACCCAGGTACCTTTCACTTGGACCCTATGATTACTGAAGTTTTCTGCTAAATGTTGAAGAAATCTTCTCAGCCCTGCAGTGCATACATGGGCTGGAGATGTCTCTTTTATGTCTTTGATTTGCAGAACAGTAATTAGAACCTGGAAGCACGGTGTGTGGCAAAAAGCAAAATTATGTTTTGGCATGTTTGTAAATGCAGGCAAATACCATTGATCTTGGAAGTGGCTCATCAGCTGGCTTTCAAGCCATACCTATGTATCCTGATGGGTTTTTAAAATTACTGTTACAATTTGCTCTCAGGTTGAGGGAGTTACCCACTTGGGCAAACTGTTATTGTGTCTGGTTTTTATCATTATTACCTTTAGGAGTTTGCTGCAGATCCTTCAGAGGGAAGAAGGGAGAAGTAATACCAAGTATTACTCTGGAAAAACAAGTTCCGTGTGGGTTTGTGGGGTGGTGTTATGAGACTCAGGCATGGCTGACATACCGGTGTTGAAAAACAGCTTAAGGAAAAAAGTGCTTAATCGTGTCCTGGGATATTCCATTTAAAACCTTTTCCCATCCTCGTTGTGGGAAAGTGACTGATTTGTAACCTTCATGATGAATAAACTTGGGTGGACAATGAGCCTCTATCCCCAGAACTACATTTCTATTTAAGAAGAAATCATTGCAGTGTGCTTGTAGGAAACCAAATTGTTCTCTCTTAGCTGTGAACCGGGTGAAAGAAAAGTTTTAACCTCACTAGTTGTTCTTCTTTGTGAAAGGGTGAGAAAGGGATGTACAGTACCCAGGTCCTAAACATTCTCTGTACTGTGGAAGCATCTCAAGTACAAAAGCAAGGTGTTTGGAGCATTTTTATGAAACTGTTTTAGGAGTGAATCAAGTTCAGTAGAATGAAGTTCAGTCATTGGCAAGTTGTGTTTTTAGGAAAATGATTTCTCTCTCTGCTTTTTGCATAAATTAAGGATTTATTTGAGGTAAGGAAACATTTTTTCTTTTCACAGAATGGTGGGGTTTGGAAGGGACCTCTGGTAACCATCTTGTCCAAAATCCCTACTAAAGCAAGGTCACCTAGAGAAGGTTGCCCAGTATCACATCCAGGCAGGTTTGGAATCTCTGCAGAGCAGGAGACTCCACAACCTCTCTGGGTAGCCTGGGCCAGGCCTCTGACACCCTCACAGGAAATAAGTTTTTCTTCCTGTTCAAATGGAACCTCCTGGGTTCCAGTTTGTGCCTGTTGCCCCCTGTCCTGTTTCTGGGCACCACTGACAAGAATCTGGCCCCATCCTCTTGACCCCTGCCCTTTAGATCTTGAACAGCATTGATCAGATCCCCTCTCAAGTCTTCTCTTCTGCAGGCTAAAGAGTGCCAGGTCTCTTAGCCTTTCCTCATCACAGAGATGCTCCAGTCCCCTCAGCATCTTCACAGCCTCTGCTGGACTCTCTCCAGTAGTTTCTTGTCTCCTTTGGGCTGGGTAGCCCAGAAGTGAACAAAATATTCCAGATGTTGCCTCACTAGAGCAGAATACCTTCCTCGACCTCCTAGCTATACTCTTCTTCCTGCACCCCAGGACACCACTGGCCTTCTTTGTCCTGAGGGCACACAGATGGCTCATGGTGAACTTGTTGTCCACCAGGACTCCGAGGTCCTTCTCTTTTTAATGTACCCCAGGACGCCACTGGCCTTCTTGGCCAATGAAAGGCACATTGCTGGCTCAGACACGTATCAAAATTAGTGCTTCTGAATTTTAGTTACCTGCAGAACAAGAGAAACCTCCCACAACTTGCTCAGGAATATAGTAATTGTTGTGATAATAATGCACTCTCTTTTTCTGGCTTCAAAATATTACTGCATCATTGGCCTAGGAGAGGAAGGGGGATAAATTGATGAGATTATTGCACAACATTGCTTTTCCTTAACTTTTACTTGCTGAAATCAGAATCTTCAGAATAAGGACTACGCACTTTATTTTCAGTGAATGTTACATGGAAAATCTCATTATGATTAAGGGGCCACGTTTAGCAGAAGAAAGCTCAGATACATGTCCACTGCCTGGTTTTGATGGGTGGCAGCGGACCACTTGGCGAAAGGTGAAAGAATTGCCCTGGTTTTAAGTATTTTTGATGTTTTACAGTATTTTTCTTCTTTTTCGTAGTCTTAGCTGCAGTCTGTCTAAGGGTGCTGATTCCTGTGTAAGGAGGGAGGGACAGAGCTCTCTTGCCCTCTTGCTTTTTCTTCCCATGCTTTTAGGCTAGGCGATGCTATGCCCCTTCCATAGTGCAAAGCTGGGGGACCAGTCTTGAAGACTTCAGTTGTGCAAATATCTACATATGTTATAAATAATCCTCTGGAAAACATCACTTATGTCCTCTTGATACCATCCTTGAGATTTATGAAATAGATCTTCATTAAGTGTACTTTGTAGAATGAGTTTTCTTACTTTCTGTGTAAGAAAGTAGACTTATGGACTACCTCCCATAAGTCTTGTTAGTTTTTCTTGTTGGTGTAAAATTTATAGTTGTTCATTTTCATAGAATCATAGAATGGTTTGGGTTGGAAGGGACCTTAAAGATCCTCTAGTTTCCAACCCTCTTGCCATGGGCAGGGACACCTTCTCTAGACCAGGTTGCTCAAAGCCCCATCCAACCTGGCCTTGAACAGTTCTGGTGATGGAGCATCCACAACTTCCCTGGGCAACCTGTGCCAGTGTCTCACCACCCTCAAGAGTGAAGAATTTCTTCCTTACATCTAATCTAAATCTGTCCTCTTCCTGTTTAAAGCCATTATCCCTCATCCTATCACTACAAGCCCTTGTAATAAGTCCCTCCCCAGCTTTCTTGTAGGCCTCCTTCAGACACTGGGAGGCCTGGAGCCCTCTCGTCTCCATTTTGTTACAATACAATCTTAAGCAATTTCCTTAGTGTTAGAAACATGAAAAAAGCTTGATATTTGTGAGATATGAGTAAAATGCTAGAATTAAACGAGATGTAAAATAGCCCCTTTTAAATTCTAAAAGCTTTACTCTAAAAACATCTGCAAACTGTACTGAACAGTCTCAGCCGACCAGCCGTATTTTGCCAATATGCTGGTCACGGCCTTGTGTGAAGTTCAGGGATATCTATGTATGGTACAGTTAGTAAATTAGCAAAGAAATTCCCCTTCCCATCCTATTTCCGTTGGCTTTTTAGGGATGCGTTCCCAAGTTGTGATAAAAATAATAGTGAAATCACATAACATGATTGAGTGCAGCTGACAAATTCTTTGTGTTGGGACATGTCTGTTGTAGAATTACAGGTGTACAGAGAGGTTGTGGAAGAGATGCTGAGTTTCTTGCTCCTAAGTTGAAGTCCTCTCTCTGGTTGCTGTCAAAGTTTGGATGGAAAGCTGCTGCATGCCTTCTTGAATTTGTTCTTCAGCTGCAAACCACTGGTGGTCTGAGAGGCCATTTTGCACATTAGAGAAATGATCAGTGGTGGTTTTCTGATGGATTTTTGAGGGTTGATGGTAGTATCCTGCAAAATATTAGGAATTAGTGGGTTAAAGCATGGGGGTGGCTGCTGCTGAGCAGTTTCTGTGTTTCCTAGTCTTGCTGGCAACACTATTTCTAATATAAGCCAGGATGCTCTTGGTCTTCTTGGCCACCTGGGCACACTACTGGCTCATTTTCAGGCACTATTGACCACCAGGTCCTTTTCTGCCAGGCAGCTTTCCAGCCATTCTTCCCCAAATTTCCTCCCTGAAAGGGTTGTCAAGGCCTGGCCCAGGCTGCCCACAGAAGTGGTGGAGTCCCCATACTTGAAGGGATTGAAAATCCATGTAGATGTTGCTGCTGAGGGCCATGGTTTAGTGGTGACCTGGCAGTGCTGAGTTAACGGTTGGACTCAATGATCTTAAAGGTCTCTTCCAACCAAAACAATTCTATTCTATAAGAGCAACAGTGGCTTGACTGGGGATGTCCTAATAGTGGTGATGAACTGACTGCATCTTCTACATGAGGCTCTTCAAAATGGCTCTTCTACATACGGCTGTGCCCCCGCTCTCCATCCAGGCAGCTGCAGCCGCCACTGCCTTGACCACAATGCTGGTGCCTAAGCCATTGGGACAGCTCTTCCAGCAGGGTGCTGGGGCTCCTCTGGATCTGACACTGCCAAAAGCAGAGGCAGCCAGAGGATTATGCATGAGATTTCTAGCTCTGCTTTTTCTTCTTTCCGAAGCTAATTATCTCTAGTCTCAGTACCATATTCATTTGAAAAAAAAAAAAAAAAGTTGATGTATGTATGAATAAATGGTTTGCAAGAGCCACTGGACTAATATTGTTACATGACTCTACAGGCTTTTGAAATCAAAGATTAATCCCCGTCTCTAGGAGGAAGGAGCTCTAGTCCGGTGGGTCTAATAGAGCCAAATCCCACGCCTTTGTTAATTTATCCCTTCAAAGGAAAGCACTGCCCTCTCACTGCACTGTGTTTTCAGATACTTGCCTGCTTTCTATGGCGTGTCTGCTTCAAAAGCTCCTTCAGAAAGGTACCAAATCAGCGTGGGGCAGTGGGGCTTTGAAGCAGGTTCAGGTTGCTGGCTGGTCAGCGAGGACTCAAGGTTCCCGACAGGCTCCTGCCTCCACAGACAGGAGCCCCTTCATCCTTGTTCGCACCAGGATGTGTTGGTATGGGAATGACATGTGGTTTTATCATGCCCTGGGAGTGTAGCTCACATGCAGAAAGGCTAGTCCTTTAGTATTAAAAATAGCCAGCTCTCATCTCCATGGAGTCCAGGAAGGGAGAACGCCACCCAAAAATACAAATTATCACTGAAAGTGAGTTCTCAAGAAGGTATTTTAATGTCGCAGCCATGATCTAAGCAGATTAAATTGTTGTTTGCTTTGTCCTATTGTTGGCTTACTTAAAAGCCGCAGCTATTTTTATCAGACTTAGTGTATTAATTTTGCCACTATTTAGATGCTCTGGCATATGATAGTGGAGAAACTGCAGGTTAGCCGTGATAGTTAAAACCAAGCTAACCTTGTGTTTACTACAAGAGATATTATTTCCAACCTTAAGCTAGACCTACAAAATGTAGCCCATGCAATGCCAGTAAAAAAGAGGCTTTTTACCAGCTAGAGGCACTACTGAAGCTCGCCTTCATAACCTGTTGCTCACCATGGAAAGCCTTGAAGAACACTTCAGTCACCTCCCAGATTTCCACAGGTGATCTGCTGTATTGTTGCGCTTTTATGAAAAGCCCTTTGCAGCGTGCCCAGATTGCAGCTGACAAATTTGGCGATATCTATGCAGGACAAGGGAGGGAATCACCTCATCTAGAGACTCTGGGCAGCTCCCTGCAGAGCAGCAGGGAAGTTCAAGCTTCAGGACCTCTCTGCTGAGCTAATAGTGCACCTAAACCTCACGTTACGACAGACTCATAGTGACAGGATAATTTAACAACTCTATAACTCTCCATCAGCATGTGCTTATTACAGGATTGTGTCCATATGTAGGGACGTATACAAGAGGGTTTAGCCTTTTGGCCAGCCTGGTGACGTATCATCTCTTGCCTGAATTTCAGCATCCACGTGCTGCAAGGACTTAAACCACTTCTTTTGCTGAGGTGGGTTTGCTGGAGGTGGAGCTTTGTTGGCTACCCAGAATGTGGATGTGCTGATTCTGTGGGGTGGAAAGAGCAGGAGCCTGCAGCTCTTCAACTCTGTTTTTCTATGTTTTGTCTCACAAAAAATATGTAGCTTTCATCTCCTTTCTTACCCACAAGGAAATGGTTATTAAATGGAGGAGGTGGGATGAATTATTAACAACTTGTTCCTCTTTTAAAAGCTGAAAGCAGCACTTAAATCTTAAGCACTTGAATACACAGCTGTTTTCTAAGATGAAAGGTAACTGGCAGGAAAGTTTGCTTTGCTGCAAGACACAACTTGCTATTTTTCTTTATTCTTCCCTCATCTTGTTTAGTTTATTGATTCACACTGATCCCCTATAGATTGCCCTGGATTTGCTTCATCCTGAATGTTCACAAAATGTTATTTTCAGAATAATTCTTGTCCTAAATTCCCTACCAAAGGAAAGGTTATTTCGTGCTTTTGCTTTTATATAAAAGCAGCAGATGGAGGGAAGAGCCTTTGAATGCACGATGGTATTTACATTAAACTTTCTGACTTCTTAGGGAAGGAGGAGATGGCACGATAGGAGCAGACATTTGAAGGCTCCCTTGAATTGGTAGTCAGTAATCCATTCCCATTGCCTCTGGCTCTTCTAAAAATAACAATACCATGCACTGAATGAAAGGTGATAAATATTTCATGGAAAGGTGATCATGGATTGAGGCGTTTCTCAGTAAAATAATTCTGCATGTGTCAGATGCAATCTTTCGGTGACTGTGGTATGTCCTGTTTGCCATGTGTGTTTCTACTCTGAGTGTTTTACCTGGATCTGCAACCCTGAAGAGGTAATAAAGATGAAATTTTGGTTATTTTTTATTTATTTGACTTTATTTAATTTTTAATTCCTTCACCCTTTCAATGTAACATCCTGTGGCAGTAGTGGTCCAACACACTCTGTACTCGACTCCTCTCTTCCAGCAGCTTCTCCTGCCGCCTGCTCGATGGATGTGAGTATTAGCTGGAGGACAAGGGTAGAGGAGCTGCTGAGGATTGTTTCATTAGCAACATGTTTGCTTTGGTCTCCGATCTCTTTTTATTGGTGTGCTATGTACTACGGAGCTCCCCAGAGGGCTTTGTGCCAAAATTAACTCAGGGTAGTTAATCACTGAAGGGGAGATAGATGCCATAGGTCTGTGCTCAGCAGCCACCTGTGCTACTAGGACTTTAGGAATTCCTCTTCTGACAGAAGATGCATTTATCAAGATCCTAGAGGCTCTTCCCAGTGTATATTGATTTTAAGGGCTATATTTGGCTCTGCTTTGTCTTTCAGCAGTGGAGGGAATATCAGGTGAATGACTTGTGCAATGATGCTTAAAATATTGTAGCAGTCTGCAGATGCTGACCTAGAAAATTGCTGTTAGTTGATTAAATAGAATCATAAAATCATTTTGGTTGGAAGAGAACATCAAGATCATCGAATTCAACCAGCACTGCCAGATCACCACTAAACCATGTCCTTCAGCACCCACATCTACATGGCTTCTAAACCCCTCCAGGGATGGGAACTCAACCATTGCCCTGAGCAGCCTGAGCCAGGCCTTGACAACACTTTTGGGGAAGACATTTTTCCTCATGTCCAACCTAAACCTCCCCTGGCACAACTTGAGGCCCTTTCCTCTTGTCCTATCACTTGTTCATTGCGTAAAGAGACCAACCCCCACCTTGTTCCAACCTCCTTTCAGGGAGTTGTCTAGAGCCTCCTTTTCTCCAGGCTAAACAACCCCAGGTCCCTCAGCAGCTCCTCACAAGATTTGTGCTCTAGACCCTTTGCCAGCTTTGTTGCCCTTCTCTGGACATACTCCAGTAACTCCATGTCCTTCTTGAAGTGAGGGGCCCAAAACTGAACCAGGAGTTGAGGTGCAGCCTTACCAGTGCCCCCGAGTACAGGGGTATGATCCCTGCCCTACTGCTGCTGGCCACACTAGTGCTAACAGAAGCCAGGAGTAGACCAGAAGTAGACCTTTCCTCTCCCTTTTTTTCACTTTTCCCCCGCTGCTTCCCTCCCCTGCCCCCCAAAAACCTGCTCAAAACCTGAAAATTATTGGAACTAAGACATAATTCACCAAGTACATAACTAAAAATTGTAACCAACCTACTTCAAGCCGAAAAGCCCGACAACACTGATGCGCCGAGTTAATTCGAGAGTGCTGCCAATTGATGGTTTCACTGCGTTTAGACTTCTTAAGTGTGTAGGCCTGGAAATATAGGATGTTGCCATCAAATAAGGTCTTTTCAGAGCTGGATTGTAATGTGAGCACTTCAGCTTTACCAGCATGGTTTCCTTCTACGTGGCTGTGCTTTCCTAAATCATAGGCCCTCCAGGCTTCTCAATGAGAACTTCCATGCAGGGATGTTCTCCTCCATCCTTGCCTAACTCCTCTTGCCATCAAGCAAATGTGAAATCAGCATTTTCTGTGTCTTGGATGCAGTAGTAAGTTTATTCACACTGAAGCCATCTCGTTTATGTTTATGGTTGGTACTGGCTTGGCATTTGCCCCTTGAAAGGCTTGATTTGAGGTCTACCTTAAGCCAGCGTCTCCTCTAACTTGAAACAAGTGCTTATGATTAAATATCTGCTCCTTTGGCTTAACTAATATCTTGTGATTTAAACCATTCGATCATTACTACTTTTCCATCTGGTTTTCATTCAAGAAATTTTGTCATATCAGATGATTCATTCATATTTGATTAGAGATTTCATTATAAGCTGGTCTTAAATTTTCATGATCTAATAAAAGGCTTTGGAATCATTGACTTGGAACTGTAATTGTGATATACAGAATAAATGTATTGCACATTTTACAGATACTCTGCTAGGTGTTTTTTATGCTGCTAGAGTTCTTGCTAGTGACTTGTGTATGGTTAATTTGTTTAAAAGTTTCTAATGGAATTCAGTGACTGACCTTCTCCATTGGAGAGATGAACTCTTCACAAGCTATTGTAGCAGTTCACCAGGTTGCACTGAAGACCAAATCGTGGGTGAAATTTACGTCAAAACTTGCCTTCGTTAACACATTTGTATTCCAGCTCATAGAGAGTCATGCTGTAATGATGTTAATGAAGGTCTTGAAGGTCCTGAGTTGTCAAGGTACCAAGTGCATTGGTTAAGTGATACGTGGAAAGCTTTTATTTTCACAAGGACAGTGATCTGCCACTTGTATGCAAATTGTTTCTCTGATTAAATAAATGAATACAAACTATTTTCAATTTTTTTCTAAAAATAGATTAAGCTTTCACAAGAAGATATTTTTTTAAAGTATTGATGGGGGGACTACCTTTACCCTCTATTTTTTGCTATTCCAAAACTGTTTTGAGCTCTTAAATTTTCAGCTGTATATAATAAGAGCTCATTTTTACACTTTAAAGATTTTCGGAAATTGTTTTATGAGAGAAATATCAGACCAAGTTATTTTCAGCTGTACTTTTCTGAAGGTTTGATGCCTATATAATGTATTAGAAAAGGAATATATAATCCAGACCTAGTTAAAGGAAGCCTATCTACTTAACGTACCTAGGAAGGAAGCATATCCATGTTCTGATTGAATGCTTTCCATTAAGTTTCGCTGGGTAGACTGAAGTCCTTCAGTTGGGGACAGGAAAAAAATCTGTCATGAATGAAATGAGCAGGTTTGGTTTGCTCATATGTTTTGGGGGGAGTATGAGGGTATGATGGCCGGATTCAAAAAGTTTTGAGGTGGGTATTTTCGAGTTCATTTTGCACTGAAAAAATAATTGCAACTCATCAGTATCATTCATGGTAAGCCACATCCTGTCATAAGTGTTGCCAGAAGATTTCAATGGAAATCTTACACTGCAGAATTAATTTAAATTGGCTGTTTTGACTGTATTAGGGTCACTAGACAAGCACCCTGTTTGGTGCTAGTGACTGTTGGAGGGTTGTGGCTTCATGGCAAGTGTGTAACCAGGATCCTGAGGTGACCAGGATCCTGCAGGAGTCAACTGAACAGAGCAGGGAACTAATGATGGTGCAGTTGTTTGGTTGTGAAGGTGAATGGATGTTGTTGAGAGAAGCTGAATGATCTGTGTCTCATAGAAGCTTCTTGTCAGGAAGCAGGCCTACAGAAGTCTTTCCTTGCACATCTGGCTTGAGATCAGGCCTGGTCTCTGGACGTGCCAGTGGTCACAGGGATAGAGCCACAGGCTTCCAGCTGATGCACAGATGTTTAGGAGGTACGATGCTATGGTTTCAACCAGTAGAGAGATGTTGCCACATTAGCTGGTGTGTGGGAAGGTTCTCTGCAGTCATCTAGGGTTTGTACTAAAAAGTCAGTTTGGAATTGCAGACAGGCAGATGTTCCTATCCACAGGAAAAGTAAATACCCAGGTGAGTGCAAATGTAGCCTAACCCTTGCAAACCCTGCATTGCAAACGGGTGGTTTAGCAAGGTTCCTTTGCACAACAGCAACCTTGAGGCTTGGCCTGTAATCTCTGCATCACAACTGGGCTTGTTTGAACTACACTTTGTGGTGTGTGCATCGGAAAAGGCATCCAGGTCTTTTTCCTAAGGAATGTGACAGTTCCTCACCTGACTTAGAAGCTACCTGTGATTCATCCCAGCGGCTCATTGCTCTGGAATGAGGAGGCTCTGTGTGTGCTGCCAACTTACTCTCTGACCTTTGGCCAAGTGATTTCCCTTGGCTTTTTTTCTCTGCTTTCCCCTAAAATGAGGTAATAACTGTGTTTTCCCATCCTTGCAGTGGTGTGTTGTAGTGGCCACCTGCACAATACCTGCAGCAGATAATAGGAAATTGAAATGGATTTGTTAAAAAAATAGGTCCCAGTTGTGTCCAGGTGATAATCTGATCCCTTGATGACCCCCAGGTAGAGGAGGTGTTAGCAGATGTGATCTGTGAAAACTCAGTATCTTGATTAGAAGTGTGAAGCTTAAATTGTTGCTTGGCTGAGAAAATAAATGATTCTGTATTAAGCCTCATATTATCACCAGAATTTGTATGCAGTAAATATAAGGGCATTTTCCTTGCTTTTTTGCAGACTTTTGCTTTAATACAATATAGATTCTGGTAAACTTATATATTGATGAATTCTTTGCACAGTTGTAAGCACCTTCAGAATGAGTTCCTATTGAGCAAATAGTATATAGTGAGAGTGAATGAGTTGGATGGAAGAAAAAAGAATTTACAGGAAATAATCTGGCTTCTGAAATGTTGGAATACCAGAAAGCAGGAGAATGATAAGAACTGGAAAAAGAAATAAACCCTTTACATGGGCATGAAAGCCACAACACTGTTTGGATGATGTGTAGAATGACCTCAGTGCAGAATCAGCACCATGGGACTTTTAAATGGGAAAACGTTGAAATGGTGGAGATGAAGGAGAAGTGTCAGCGATTTCCTGCATTTCAGTGTCTTGTTGGTGGTTGGTTTTCATGTTTTGTTTTTTTTCCCCCTTTTAATACAGACTGTCTGAATTCTTTGTTCTTGTACTTTCTTTGAACTGGGAACATTTTGACCAGAGTTCTTCTGATAGTCGCTATCCTTAATTGAAACAACTGTAACCTTGCTGCTGTTTACATCTAGGCCTTGGGAACCCTGAAGAAAATATTGGGCTCGTACCTTATTTTGGCAACTCAGTAAGAGGCTAAAACTTTGCATCTCACAACTGATTAATTATAAACAAGCGCAGTTGGTGCCATCTGAATTTTATTTCAGTGCCCCCAGGTCAACCACCAGTAGCTAGCATTTACTTTTTGCTGGGTTTCCAGTAAGCTGCCATATTTGTAGCTCACTGCAGGGGTAACACAGTGTCACTTGGGTCACTTGCCTGCACCCACGGACAGGCTTCTCCTGGCCATTGCCAAGGGCTCAGCCCAGATTGAGAGGTGGCTCCATGGCAAAGACCATGACTTGTCCCAGCATAGACCCTAGCTGGAGCTGCTCATGCTCCAGCTGTCCCATTGTAGCTCCATCTGACCGTGTGCTGGTTCCCCATGATGCAAGTCCACAACCCTGATGTGTTCTCCTGCTGTAGGTGTGGATATGTGTATTCAAGGTGGTCTCTGGGGTGCACACCAGCAACACTTGGTCACCTCCTGTTGTGAAGGCACATGTCTGTTCGGTCCCTAGAGCTTTGGATATTAAAGGAGCAGATGACCCCCATGCATGCTGCTGCTCCGTGTAGTTGAGGCTTTTCAAGGAAACACATGAAAGCCACAAGTCCTATCTCCTTGATCATTCTTTGCTTTCTGAATTGATGACGAATATTTATAATACAGAGCTACCTTTTTTAAATTTTGGTTTGCAGTTGCAAAGACAACATTCCTTAATCCACATGGTCACAAGTGATGTTCTTGTTTCTGTTTGACCTTGCTAAGCCACGACACCTGAAAGTGAAGGCGCTGGATTGTACTCCATTTTGTGTGCTATTGTCATAGTTTTTTAAAGCTCATAATTTTTTGAAGTGATACTTTCCTTGCACTCTTTAGAGAGAAGAACCATAGAATGGTTTGGGTTGAAAGGGACCTTAAAGATCACATAGTTCCAACCCCCCTGCCATGGGCAGGCACACCTCCCACTAGACCAGCTTGCTCAAAGACCCATCCAACCT
>VZZY01012148.1:4913-23544 GCA_013400335.1 Eurystomus gularis
CCCATATCCTCAGGGAAAGGAGAGCGGTTTTAATCCATCATTCAAACTGACATGGGGAAATAATAATAATTCTCCCTGGTTATGCTTTTTTTTTGGGGGGGGGCGGGGGGGTGGTGAGGGGCCGGTGGCTTTCTAGTGCTACTCACTACTTACCCCAGCTTCAGACAATATTTTGCTCTGATTTTTAAGCTCTCCCTAGTCCCCAGAAAGCATGAGAGGAGAGGGAGAGGGAAAAGGAGAGGGAGATGAAGAGGAAAAGCTGAAACTGTTGAGATGTGCCAGTGCAGATGCTGCAGACGTAGGGGAGGGAGGGAGCTAAAGTCCAGAGGGCCAGGCAGTGCTCCTGTGCCTGCAGAGGTGTTACACAAGATGTGGAATAGTAATTTCAGAGTCAAAGAGCAGAAGAGACAAGAAATACTCATTAAAAAAAACCAAATTCTGAACGCCCCAAGACACCTAATATTATTTTGAAGTTGTCTCTGCTTTAAGTGGACACTGGACTGCACGAATGACAGAGATCCATTGCAGTCTAAATTATTCTGTGATTCTAATTTTGCTCTTGTCTGCATTTTAAAACAATAAAATTCTCCTTTGCTGATGTATGGTCTTTTGGGAATCATATTACTGTCATTAGCCTCATAAAACTGACTAGTTACTTGTCTAAAGAACTGACAACTCTCTTGTAGGCGTATTTCAAAGGTTACTGGGGTCATCTCCATTTCTTGGAATTACAGGACATTTTCTGACAGCTTTAGAAAAGAAAGACTACACTGCAGGGTCTGGCTGTCAAATTAGGGATTTGCACATTGACTGCATTCTTGAAACTATGTTTTAAGAAGTAAATAAATATATTTGCTGATAACAGAACGGAGCACAGAGCAGGATAGAAATAAAACATTTTAGATTTGAGGGAGAAAAACACAATGGACATTTCCTGGCTCTGCAGAGTTTGTAGAAGCAGCACTATTCCATACAAGCAAGAAGAAGATCTACAGATTTCCAGAAGGACAGCAAGTGCATGTTCCAGGAACTCTTAAAAGTGGGTAATTGTTGAATTTCCAAAGACAGACTGCCCTCTGTTAGTACAAGCAGCATGTAGAGGAAAGTTAACTTTTGAAATCTGTTGGACTTGAGAACACAAAGTGGGGATGATACTGTTTGCTTTCACTCCCTGCTGGAGAAGTGATCTTGCCAGTGATTTTGTCCCCTGGCATTCAGGATTACGTATCGCTTTTTGAGGTGCAGTGACCAAACAGCTGATGGTGCAAACAGATGAGAGCTAATAGCAAGAAAGCTATTGGGGTTGGACTAGATGATCTTCAGAGGTCCCTTCCAAGCCCTACCATTATGTGATTGTGTAGACCTGCATGGTTGAACATGGAGCCACCGAATAAACTCAAGTGGAAGAAACTGGGCCATGTTGCACAGCTCAAGATGCTGTGCTCAGTCCTGCTCTTCTCCTCTGTGCCCACAGTGCCTATGGGGTTTACTGATCCCCCCCATTTCTCAGCATGATTTGGAATAGCTGCATATGTGTAAGTTTATAGAGTCATCAGAAAAAGGCAGCATTATACTTAATCTATACAACCAAGATATAGGACGCAGAGAGAGGGAAAAGAAACCCTGAGAGGAAGACTACAACTGTAGCTGTCTGCAGCATCACACAGCCATGGCACTCCCTGCTCACTAAAAGAATCATAAAATCATAGAATGGATTGGGTTGGAAGGAACCTGTAAAGGTCATCTAGTCTAACACCCCCTACAACAGGCAGGGACATCTCTACATAGGTCAGATTGCTCAGAGCCCCAGCAAGCCTGACCTTGAATGTCTCCAGGGATGGGGCCTCCACCACATCTCTGGGCAACTTGTTGCGGTGCTCAGTCACCCTTATATTGAAGAACTTTTTCCTAATGTGTAACCTCAATCTACACTTTTCTAGCTTACAACCATTCCCTCTTGTCCTGTCACTACAAACCCTTGTGAACAGATCCTCTCCAGCCTTCCTACAGGCCACTTTCAGGTACTGGAAGGTCACTATAAGGTTCGCCCAGAGCCTTCTCTTCTCCAGGCTGAACAGCCCCAACTCTCTCAGCCTGTCTTCATAAGGGAGGTGCTCCAGCCCACTTATCATTTTGGTGGTTTTCCTCTGGACCTTCTCCAACGTCCACATCCTTCTTGTGCTGGGTGCTCCAGAACTGGACGCAATACTCCAGGTGAGGTCTCACCAGGGCAGAGTAGAGGGGCAGAATCACCTCTCTCGATCTGCTGGCCAGAGTTCTTTTGATGCAGCCCAGGATGTGATTGGCCTTCTGGGCTGCCCTTACGCATTGGTGACTCACGTCCAGCTTTTCATCCACAGGCATATTTGCCCTTCAGTAGATTCCACATCATTAATGCTCAGGAAGAAAATGATGAGCTTTCCAGAGGTTCATGTGATGTAGGGCATGACAGATGCCCAGATGTGAGACCATACTAAGCATCAAGGTGGGGCCACACTGGACCCCTTATCCCCACCGGTTTTTGCCCCATCTCCAGTGGCTGGCTTGTCCTTGGGGTGACATGTGCCCACCCCAGCATCCCACCGTGTGCCCACAGTGCAGAACAGCCCCCCAAGAAGGGAGTCGGGGGATGAGCTAGAGTGAGATGGCAGCTGGTACCTGGTTCCCAGTGCCAGCAGCAGTGCTGGACCTGCTGGTGCACAGGCCACTGTCCCGCATCCTCTGCGTGCTGCTGAACTGAAAGCTTGAGAAGAAACAAAATTACTGAATTAAAAAAAGAAATCCCCTAAGAAGTAATATAAAGAAAGGATTTGTGCTCCCCCATGCCTTCTAATATAACCACAACGCAGAGCGATTTTGCGTATTTATACTCTTATTCTCCAGGCACCTGCTGAATATTTATTGCTGTAACGTCTCTTTTGCCTTTCTGTCTGTTCATAAACAGCTCAGTACCAGTGATCTGAGAATTCACTGCTTTAAACTGAAGCTACTGAAAGAAAGTTCTTATTCCACACAAGTTCCCCACATCTTCCGTGGAAAAGATGATTAAGGGACAACTGTAACCCAGGGACTCTAGAATATGATAATGATGGCCTGCCTTTGGGGATGAGCCGTAATTAATCACCCGCCTTGCAGTGATTTGGTTGTTGCTGGTGGGTTTCAGACAAGCCAGCTCCCAGGTGCAGATCTCCTTTTCCTTGTCAGAGGGGAAGCATCTGTGTAGTTGAACACAGCACGTCACAACTGGGGGCCCTGGAGCTCTGCTGGTCTGTAAGGTGTCAGCAAGTGCTCTGCAAGTTAACGACAAGGACTTTACATGTTTGCATGTAGGCAAGAAAAGAAACCAAAGGAGTAGGCATGAAAAATAGCAAATAAACTTTTGAAGTGAAAGCTTTCTCTTTTTTAAAAAAATTTTTCGTTGGAAGTGAAAACTGCACAAAAATGTTGAATTTTTTTCCCCCAAAAGGGGCAACTGGCCTTGATGGGAAAATAACTTCATGATCACTCCTTTGTTTAGGCTTCACAGTTTTGTGAACATGCATCATCAACTCCTTCTCAGTCAGACCTGTGGGATGGGGGATGCCTATGAAGACACCCAGACTGCAGAGTGTGTGTTTAGAGTTGAAAATGAGCTGGATACCTGCCCTGAGTTCCTGCTGATTCCCAGGGAGGCAGCACCTGAATCCTGGAGCTGAGCTGGCCATGAGGAGCACCCCCTGCTCTGGTTCCTGCTGGCACAGCTCCCACAGGTTGCTTATTCTGGTCACTCCTTAGAGCTGTGACCTGCATTGGAGCGAGGTCTGTAATCACAAAAATTATTCCCCCCCCGTACTGGGCAAATTTCTGTCTTCTCAGAATGCACTTGGCTTTTCTTTTGGATCGTTGTACTTGGGTTTGCTTGTCTTTTGTTTTTACAGAGGGTGATGAGAGGAGGATTGATGTAGGAGACAAGGCCAGCGGACCCACACCAGGACTATGAGTGTTCTTGGCAGTCTATTCAGACAGACTGTTCACTGTTTCTTGGCTTAATTTCCTCAGGAAGTGAGGTTTATGGGATCGCATCATTGCTCTCTTCCTCTGCTCTTCTCCACCTAGTAACTTTTGGATCCAGTTTCAACCACACTGGACTTGAAGGTAGATGTAGCAAATAATACAAAATGTCAGCATATGTTGAGTGAAAATAGCTGGAGAAGCTTGGTTTCTTATGGACGGAAAAAACAAGCAGGTCCTGCTTTATCAGACACCAGAGAATCCAGCCCAGGTAGCTGGGAATGAGAGGGAAATGCTGGATACAGGGACACACTGGTTCTGCTACTCACACAGGGATTGAGGTGGTTCAGCAGTGGGGGGACATAACCCAGATCACCTCCAGTCACTCGCCAGTGTGGCACTGGTCTGAGCACTGAGTCCTGGTCACAGTTACAGTTCATAGATGGGTGCATCAGGCAGCAGTGGTTTAGAGGGAGGTCTGGTCCCACTGCTTGAACAGGAATGGACAATGCCTGGTCCAGCAATACATTCAGCACCTTGTGGGAGAGACTGCTGGACCCTCACAAGCTGCCTGGATGGTGTAGTCTCAGCCCAGCCGTCCCACCGCAGATGTGATCCGTGGTGATGACACGGAGCATGGGATGGCTGCACCCATTTTTCTTGGAAGGGAGATGGAAGCAAGTGGTGGCACACCAAGCTGTTATGCCATCACCATGTTCAGAAAAATGGCATAGGGTTTGAATATGATGTTCATCTTTTTCCCCAAGCTGGCTGCAGAGCTGAGCCGGATGGATGCTCTCTGTATTGACAAGGGCACTTACTTTCTAAGAAGGAGTTTTGTTCATCTATTCATCTACTTAGTATCCATGCAACAGTGAAATGGAGCAGCTTTTGCATATTTATACCCTTCTTCAGCCTGCAGCACTACGAGAACCAAATTACATGATCACAGGGAAGTTTGCCCACTTAGAAACACTCCAGCAACCATAGCAGAATAAATATGAACGGGATGTTGTAATTTAATTATTTTTAATCAATAGGAGAGCTTGGCAAATTCTGCAAAGAAGAATTCGTCAGTGTTAGCTCAAACGAAAAATGGGCTTTTGCTTTGGTATTCACTCTGTTTTTTAACGGTGTTCTTAGAGTGTGCATACAAATGATTTGTGCTCAGCCGAGTGCAAGTGTGGAGTGGAGAAGCCATTCTCCAGAAGGGAAGGTGGCCTTGCAATTAAAGTGCCGTGACTCGGGAGCTTGGGGACAGGTACCTAATGCTATAGAGAACTTTCTTTGTGACCTTGAGCAAATCATTTCAGGGAAACATTTTGGAGTATGTACTGGATCAGGCACGTGGCCACCACTTAGAATTTGGATTCTGGATCCTACCTTGAGCCTTTGAAAAATTTAGCCCTATGTGTACCTAAATAACTTCAATTCCCCTTATGCAAAGTTTGGATAATCCTATTTCCTTTGTGTCACCTGTAATTTGTCTTGTCTACTTGCACCATAGACTGCTACAGGCAGGGGCTGTCTCTACCTGTACACTTCTGGGGCTCATGGAGCAACTCTGAGACCTCTGCAGTAACTGTTCCAGAAGTAAATTTGTGCAGAGTGAAAAACCTTTCCAAGGTTCCTGAAATGGCCATCTTCAAACTCCTTTGTTTTCCTTCTAACCGCATGTCTTTCTGGGCAGGGAGCAGAGAGCACAAGGCACAGGATCATGCCCTGCCAGGTCTGTGTGATTCCTGTTGGCTCCTCCTGGGCTATGATGTCTCCGGCACCACCTCCAGGCTATGAATCCACTATGGCTAGAAAGCCTGAAATCGTGGAGGTTTGGAAAAATGAAAGCACCTGGCACAGAGGTTTTTTTACCCCACAGATACAAGAGGTTCACACACTGTATTGAAGAGGAAAGTACAAGACCAGGCTCAAGGCAGGATAAGAGCGACTGTGAACAGATCACTGGCAGTGCAGAGGTGGCTAGGGACAGTCTCCAGGCCTTTGAACCATTCCCATTAAGCAACAGATTAAAATGACTTCTGTGGATAGTTCCCAGACACAGTGTGCTGGGCCTTAGCTGGGATAGAGTTGATGTTCTTCATAGTAACTGGTACAGGGCCATGTTTTAGATTTGTGCTGAAAACAGTGTTGATAACACAGAGATGTTTTAAGTACTGCTGGGCAGTGCTTGTACAGAGTCAAGGCCTTTTCTGCTCCTCCAGTGGGCAGGTGGGGGTACACAAGAAGATGGGAGAGGACACAGCTGGGACAGCAGACCCAAGCTGACCAAAGGGCTATTCCAGACCATATGACCCCATTCTCAGCCTATAAAGATGGGGGAAAAAGAAAGAAGAGAGGGATGTTCAGAGTGGTCGTGTATGTCTTCCTGAGTCACCATTACCATGATGGAGCCCTGCTTTCCTGGAGATGGCTGAACACCTGCCTGCTGATGGGAAGTACTGAATGAATTCCTTGTTTTGCTTGGCTTGTGTGCACAGCTTTTGCTTTACTTATTAAACTGTCTTTATCTCAACCCACGAGTTTTCTCACTTTTACTATTTCTGTTCTCTCCTCCATCCCACTGCAGGGGAGGGAGCGAGCAGCCGTGTGGTGCTTAGTTGTCAGCCAGGGTTAAACCAAGACATGCAGGAAAGGACTGTCTCAACCTCTAAAATATTGGCTACTGGCCACGATTCTGTAAATGAACACCATGGCTAACTGCATAGTGTCTTCTCTTCGTGCTGCGGGAGGATACGTATAACACACCTTCATGTATGCCCAAGATACATGCCCATATACATGTTCAAAAGAGATTATGTTGGACAGAGGCAAAGTGAACAGTGTGTGTAGAGGTAGAAATGGTACATTTTTTGGGAACTTTATTCTCAAAACCAGAACATTCTAGAATGATGTCCCGATTCAAACAATATCTGTAACCTCTCCTTTTCTCTGCAGGTTCAAAGACCAGTGCCAGTCAAGGCTGAATTGAGGTGCAAGGGTTTCCCCCAGCAACACACTTTCCAGACCAGATGTACTGTGCCATGAAGGACATGGGACCTGGCGTTCAACGAGCATGACCTCAGCCCAGCTGTCACTTCTGCTGGCTGCTGTTACCATCCCTCTGGCTCACCCTGTTCCAGCAGTGTTTGGCACATGCAAAGAGAGGCTGTGAGCAGGACATACACAGCTCTGCACCTTTCCATGTTGGGATTTATCCTTTGAGCTGGTAGCGGTGCCATGCCAACACCATACCTCTTCCTGCAGTGTCACCTTTGTGTCCTTGCCTGGCTCTGCTCTGCAGACGCCTCATGGCTTCTTCTGATAACTGTGCAATGGCCACAGCAGTTGGAGCTGTGGCTATGCAACCACAAAGACTGTATCAGAGCTGGGCTTTGGTGCCTTGGGCGCAGGTGGTTGGACCTGACCAAGGATACGGCAGTGACGGCTGGGGTTGTGGACAGAGGTTGTAGCTCCCAGCATCAATGGCCTGATGTTATTTGATTGTGGATACCATAACTGCCTGGTATGATTTGATCATGGATGCCATCCCCATGCACGGTATTAGGGCTTGGTACCAGGCTGAGCGTCCCCTGGCACTTCTGCCTAATTGGCTACAGCCACTGACCAGGATAAGGGTCTCCACAGGTCCACAGAAGCCAGCCTTGCCCTGCTCCCTCATCGGCGTGGGGTGTGATGCTGCTCTGCTCCCAGGCCTGGAGCTGCACTGTTATGTCATTCTCTCCACAACCTGCTGGCCATACGAGTGGCTGCCGTGATGTTTGAGGAACCATGTCATGGTGGATGATGGTGCTGAAAGTCGCGTTAGCTGTTTAGGAGGTGTTTACAAAACCTGACAGTGTTTCTTTACCTGACAGTGCAACCTTACTGCTAGCAGTGTGGAGACATCAGCTGTGAATGTTTCTCTCCATCTTGAACATATACAAACTAAAGTATGCATATCACAAAGCATTATACCTCATAACAACTTCGGACACATAGAAGTGGGTTTCACTGATGTTTAATTTTTGCTTTTCAGTGACAGCGATGTTTGTGTATTTTCTAGTAGATCTAATAAATATATTTGTCTCACCTTGTTATAATCTATGCAAATGTCAGCAATCTATATAAACTCTAGTAGCTTATAATGACAGGGAATGGCACCAGAACTGAGCATCCACAGAGCCAGTTATTCTATTGTAAGTTAATTCATGCAGCAAAGCAAATATCTTCTTCTAATTTATTACCTAATACTCCAGCCAACAAGACACTATTTCTCTGTGATTTTCTGGTTGCTTTTGCCCTTTATTTGCTTGGTATCCGTCAGTTCCATTTTATTTCCACTAGTAAACAAGTTTTCTTTATATTTGGCATAAATTAGCAAGCAGTAACATCAGGCAGACAGTCTAGCACAGCAGAACGGTAGCTGCTGGAATCCTTGTTTTCTAGGCATAGTCAGACTTACTGCAGAGATCTTTTAACATTGCTCCTTAAAGCTTTGTTGCAGCTTGGACAGAAAAAAGGTATTTTTAATAGCTAGGGTGTTCAATACTATTAAAAATTGGTGGCTTTACCTTTTTGCTTTCCCCCTAAAAGAGATGCTGATTTAAAATTGATTAAGGATTAAACTTATTAGTTACCAATCAAGTTTTTCAGTTAACTATCTGCATTTGAACCATCATGTAAATTGCCTTGGTCAAGCCTCGGTTACTTGACAGGTATGAATTTCCTCTAATAGCTAGCTGTACAAACTGAGATTGTTACTTCTGTCCCAATTCAATCATAGCATTTTATTATGTATTACTCACCTGTCCTAGATTTTTTCCATACTTACACACCTGCCTAATAGGACTTACTGAAGTCAACAGTAATATCAGTAATTTAAGCTGGTTCCTTCTGTGTTCTTGTCCTGGGGTGGACAACTCTGTAACACAACCCAATAAACCTTATCAAGATGGTTATTATATTTTTGAGTGCAATCTCAAAGACTGATGGAATATCTTCTTCCAAGATGGCTTTGCTCTTTGTTTTGATAGTTCTCTGTGCTACACTGTAGGGCTGACAATTTCCGTGGTCACAACTGGATCTTGCCCTTTCCTGGAAATCCCCTGTGGCTTTCATTATTTCTTTTACTTAGGGTTTAGGCCACTTGTTCCCAGAGGGTAACATGTAGTATTAGCTTGCCATCTTCTGAATACGACCTTTTGTTTTCCCCTGTTGGTGGCCAAACAGCAATAGCTTGGCCAATCAATGAAAACAGCAAGTATTTTCTCTCAGTCCTCACAGTATTTCCAAGCAGCCCAAGTTTCAGCTGCTCGAGTTGAAAGGAGGAATAATTTCATTTTTGTGTATGTTTTTGTGCTTATCCAAATAGCTGCAAGTCCTTTCAGGTTCCCCATATTTACAGCAACTGGAGCCATCAGTAAACAGTATTAGCCATTCTTATTCTTTTTTTTTTTTTCAAAAACCTGAGTCTGGATTTAACAGTGAAATTTGCTTCCTGATATTTTAATAGTCAGATCCTCGTATCTGGTAGAAGTGCTAAAACCTTTCTGCTTCCCAATGTTTTCCCATAACTTGTTAAGGCTGGTGTCTGTAGCACTACCTGTGGTTTACTACCTGCTGTTTCGAGCTTACCCAGCACTGTATGTTTGTTAGGTCTGTGCCAGCGGTGACTTCCCCATGTTCCCTGCCCCATGCATGCTCCTCCACACCATGTGAGAGCTGGTTGCAGGCCTGATTTTCTTTTTTTGTCAAGACTTTCCCCACCTTGTCAGTGATGGGTCACTGAATATGCAACAGGTTCCCTTGCGCTGGCACATGCCAGTGCAGGAGCTTGAGCAAAATCTTCCTTCAGCTGCCTTGGTGTCCCCTGCCTGGTCTGGGCCTCATGGCCACCATCTCTTCTCCTTTAGGGACATAGTCAACCTCTGGCTTTTGCCTGCTAATGTTGGAATAAATTTTCTGGAAAGTTAAATATTCTCTGCAAGGTGCATAATCCTGGTATGATTGGGGATGTGTGTGTGTGTTACAATGAGCTCTCCCTGTTGTTTATCAGCAACCTGTCCTGTTGAGCTAAAATTATGCCCAGCTCTTTAAGTTCCCACTGTACCTGTTGGGTCTTTTGTCCTCTAAACTGAAACCCCGTTTCCTCTGTTACCTGCAGCAGCTCTTTATTTGCTCCCATGGCCACACAAGAGGGTGCATGGATCTAAATATCATCTACAGAAGGTGTAACTGAAGATGAGCTGTTTTCCAAGAACTTATCCACATTTACAACAACACAGGGAAGGTTGCTGGAGCATTGGGATCCCTAATGCACTAGCTGCCCTAGCTGAGTATGAAACAGTCCTAAAATCTGTGTTTCTACTTCATGTCCGGTATGGGTCATGGCTGCTTTGCTTGGTGGCTCTCTGGGCTCACCATGGGGCTCTTGCATTGAGCCAGCTGAGGCTCCTGCACCCATTAGCATCTTGGGACTATGTGTATTCACTTTGTTGTGATCAATGCTCTAGTTGCTGGTTGCCCTCCGTAAAGTATGGACCGGTCTAGGCAGGAGCAGCTGGAGGTTTTGAGGAGGTGGGCATCCCTACTATGCAGAATCAGGTCTATCTGGGTCAGGCTTTACCAATTGTTTCTTTTCCAGCTCTTGTGGTTTAGTTAATTTGGGATGTCCTTAAAAGGCACTAAAGGGTGTCTCTCTCCCAGCATTAATGTTTTCTCCTTCAGTCCCCAGCTCTGTGAGCTGCTGAAATTCCCGCTTCTCTCTCTGTCTCTGCTGCTCCAGCAAAACCACTGGCCTTTGCCTCAACATTCAGTACTGGCTTTTCTCCACTAAGATTGTTTTCTATGGAGTAAACGATTAATGGCAAATACTACTGCTTGGGCTGTTTCACAGCCTGTTTCTTCTTCTTTCTCTTTACATCTTCTATCTATCTGTGCCTGGTAAAATTGTTATGCCTGAATGGCTTTCCTCCTAAGCTAAACCTGAGTCAAATGCTGTTGATTTATAGGTTCAGTAATTGCCCTAGCAGCTGGTACCGATCCATCCATCATTGCAGGTCTAATTTTGAACCTCAGCATTAGGTCTCTGTCTTGATCCCTCCTGCATGAAATCTGATCTTGTATTCAGTACCCGCTTTCTTGATTAAAGAACCCCCTCTGGTTCTTCCTCAGCTTTCTGTGTTTCCAAAACCGAGCAACCACACCATGATTAGGGAGAGCGGCAGTGCCTCTGCAGTTCACCACAGTGGGCCCTGCTGTTCTCCTCTAGCTTCTTTGCCCAGTGCTGCTGACACTGGGATGAGGTTGAACAGCACTGCAGTGCGGTTATGATGACTCATGGCTATTCCTGGGGTTCCTGTGAGTCCCACCATACCTGGACAGCAATATCCACACAGGATGCTAGCAGCCGCCATACAACTCTGGCTTGTTCCAGGCTCTGACTCAGGCCTGGCTGTAATGAACTCTGCATCCCTTCATCAACAGCTATGCACTAGTGGTGACTGGAGACATGAGGAGGGTTGGGGGTCCAGTGCTTTGCTGAGGAGCGGTCAGAAAGGAAGGGAGTAACTTGGTGGCTTCACATGAGCCAGCCTGACATCAGCCCACCCAGCCCCCTCCCTGGCCCAGGTGTCAATATCTCCCCCCAGGAATCCCTCACGGAGAGCTGCAGCCACAGCCTGCTTTCTGCACGACTCTTCCAAAGGCTGACTCAGTTGTCCTCTGGCACACCAAAGCAGGTCCACGATGTTGAGCCTCTCTTGCCTCACAGGTGCTTGCCTATCTCGAGTTTCTTCTGTATTAGCTCTTGCAAGCTGTCGATCCCATCCTGCCTGGACTTGCTTCCCCACTAGTGTGGATGGCAGGCTCTCTGCTGCAGAGGAACGTGAATGTCTGCCTCAGTTCCTTCAGCAATTCAGTTTCTTATCTAAAACCCATCTTTCCCTTTTCTAGACCTCCAAATGTCTCTCCAAGCCCTCCCTTACCACTTTCAGTAGTCAACGTAGCTTCAACCTTCCACAAAGCTCATAGCCAACAACCTTAAGAAGTCTTGATTTCAGTGCTCTCCTGGCAGACTGTAAATGCTTTTCCCGTCTTCCTTGGATTGCTTTCGTCCATGCGGTTCAACTGCTGCCATGGCTGGGCTCTTACTGCATGACTCAGACCCTAAACTTTGCTGTGCATGGGACAGTCTGTCTTTCTGCCTGCGAGCAATCTTGTTTGTATCTGGATTGTGGTGCTTAGTACAGGAGCCTCAGCGAGACCTGAGTCTCTCCCTAGGGTCGCTCTGTTTGGGCACCCTTCAGCACGTGCAAGGAAGTGCTGCAAGCAGGACACACACAGCTCAGAAGAACAAAGCTAGTATTTGCTAGCTCACGCACACAAGCCAGCTGGGGCTTTACAAGCTCCCAGTTGAGTGCAGGGAGCTCACCACCCCCACACGGCATGTCACTGCCTTTGCTGGCTGCACAGGTACCACCTCAGAGAGAGAAGAGTTGGTCTCTGCAGTTCCAGGGCTCATCCTCAATGGTGCCAATCTTCCTTATTTCACCTTCCTGTTTGATTCTTGAGGGTTTTATACCTTCCTACAACAGGGTTATTCTCATGAACCCTTGAGCTGGTAGTGAGGCCATCTCAACCACTCTACCTCTGTGCCTTGGTGTCACCTTTGTGTCCTTTCCTGGTCGTGCTCTACAGATGTCTCATGGCTCTTTCTAATGACTGCAATGCCTGCAGCAGCCTAAGCCATGGCCACACAGCCATGAGGGTTGTATCAGAGCTGGGCTTTGGGGCCTTAAGCTCAGGCCATTGGCCCTGAGGGGATAATGAAGTGACGGAGTTGCAGATAGAGGTTTATACCCCCAGCTGCTGCTAGACAGTGCAGCAGTGAAGGCCAGGGAACTCTAATGATGCCCTGCTTAGATCATGAGAATAAATGGGTGCTGCTGGTACCAGGTCTCCAGGACCACAACGTCTCTTTCCTGATTCCAGCAGCATTAGTTTTAGGATGGGAGCTGTGGTCCACCATGCAAGCTGTAACACACCGAGCAGAGACCTGCACTGCTGAGTGCTAGGAATGTCATTAAGATTTTTCACTCCTGCACCGAACAAAAAGGTTTATTCTGAGCCAAAGAACTGGCAGTAATTAGGGTGTATCAGCAGGATATTTGAGCTGCAGTGATTATAGGAGTGCAGTAAAAAACAGGGCTGAGTTGCAGTGGTGTGAAGCGTAAGTTGTGTGTTTTTTCTGTGTACGTAGGCTGGCACATGGCTTTTTGTAGCCACAAATCAAGCCCATCTGTATGATTTACTTTCTCCTCCTACTGTCTCCCTTTATTAAGTTAAATCAATCATCCCACGGCTCTGTGATTTATGGCTTTATATTTTGCTGGGAATTGTCACAAGGCAAAAAGCAGAAGTTTTGGTGTATTAGTAAAACCAAATTTGTCTGCCTAGGGTGAGACTGGAAGAATTTAGTTTCCCCTTGGGTGAATTCTGACAGATGATATACGTTTCCATCCTTCCCTCTTCTTCCTTCTCTTCAATCCACACCTGGCTGCAAAGAAAGGTGCTAAAAGAGATGGTGGCCAAGGCTTGGCCGTTTTCCAGTCTGTCAGCCTGTGCTGCCACGCCTTGACCTGCACTCTGCAATACCTGTGGCACTTTAGGGTTCTGTGGCAGCTCTGCCTGAAGCCATGGATGGGTGGATGGACAAAGCTGAAGAACTCAGCCCCATCCCAGGTTGCCCTGATGGCCTCCAGCAGCTGAGTGTGGCTGGCATCGGCCATGGCCAACTGAGTGTTCAATAACTCCACGGATGGAGATGATATCAGCTAGCTGTCTGGGCACCATTATGTGGTATGGTCAGTCTTTGTCTTCACCAAGGTTTATCCAAGGAAAATATGACAAATGCGGGAGATCTTGTTCTGGGAGGAAATGGAAAAGGAGTTTCCCATTCAAGTGGAGGGGGAATGGCTGGTCAGATACCAAGGCCACAGTCTGGGGAGTCCTGCAGCCTAAACATGCTGTCTTACCTGCCGCCCCATGCCACCTGGACTAGAGTTTTATTTTTGTGTCGGAGGAAGAGGCAGGGCAGAAAGTATGGCCCTGCCATGGTACTGTTCCCTCTTTCAGAAACTGCGACATCATCTCTCCCCATCGCCTCCTGTTAACTGTGCTGAGAAGCTCCTATCACCCATACTTTCTCTACTACACCATGGGGTATGTGTGGCTACAGGTCCTTGGAAGCCACATCTGAAGGGTTTACACCTCTCTAGACTGATTAAAAGCCTTTTTTTTTTTTTTTTTCCCTGAGGGAAGGTCCACTGCATGTCTAAATTGCCTCTGCTTGTGTCCTGTTCTTTCCAAGGGTGGAAAGGAGCTACTTCCCAAGTGCAACCCTTCTACTTTCAATTGGAGACTTGAGGGGCAGTGGATTACTAATCAGTTGGCAGCTCTGTAAGGATGATTTTGGTAAGAATGTGGTTTTTTTGTGCCTGCTGCACCTGAAGAGACAAAGCACAGCTGTTGCACCCAAACCTGCGTCTATCTTATAAGCTTTCTGAAAGCCAAAGCCAGTGAAGCTGCTGTTCTCTGCTGCTGTTCTCCTGCCCCACGCAATGAGGAGGAGAACCTCGTTTAACGGTTACAACCTCATTGGTTTCAAACCTCTCTTCATTCCATTTAGGGTTTTGCCAGCACCTCTGAGAATGCTTGGGAGCATGGAAAAACGAGGTGTTTTTTACACCCTCTCCTGGAAATGTGATTTCATGGGTGCATTTTGAGGAACTTCTATGGACTGGGACTTTCCAGCTGAATGCAGTTCAGCTTGGTTCAGCTCTGCTTTGTGAAAGCAAAGGAAAAAGAGCTGAACCTTCTGTCCTGGAGTCTCCCTCTGTGCACTGCTTCACTTTTATTCTGGTGTCCTCCCCTTCTTCCTCCTTATCCTGCTCTCAGCCATACCATGCATTGCTCATGTCTCTCTCTGCAGCTTGGTCTCTAAAGGCTTTCTCAATTCCTTTCCCATGCTTGCAGTTATGTTTTTTTTTTCCCTCTGAAACAGCAAAACTGGAAGACAATTAAAAAGACAATTAATTTTTTCTGCTTTCTCACCAAGTATTCTTCCTGCAATGCAGGAAGAAGTGAGAGCAGCACGTTTTGAACAGCCCTGTAAGTCCCCTTGCCTCTGCTTCAGGTTCATGGGGAGACTGGGTGCCCTGTTCTGGCCTGATCATGAATTGGGATTGGGGAAACTGAGTTACAGACAGTCTCCTCTTGCTCTCACCCAGATGAGGAGGATCCTTTGGCCCCACCGGGTGCCCAGGCAGCCTGCAGACCAGAGGCTGGTGGTGGCCACTCAAGGTGGCAGCTTGAGGCAGCTGAGCCTCTACAGGCTGGCCTCTTGATCCCCGGCTGTTCCTGGGATCACAAGGTCCCTCTGCCATGAGTCCTGTGTGGTCCTTCTACACAAGCCCCCAGATAACCTTGATGTGTTTTAGTCCCATAGATCCTCTCATGGCCCAGGGTCCCTCAGTCCTTCTCTGGTCCGATGAATGCTCTAGATACCAGCTAGGACCTTCTGTCCTTGCACATGGGGCTAAAAGCCAGAGCTCAAAGCCTGCCTGCTCCACACAGTGGAGCAGTGCCAGCTGAGAACGTGTCCAAGGCCACCAGCAAGGCTGCCATCAGGAGGGCAGTAGGCCCTGGTGCTGCTCAGGGGTGATCCTCAGGCTGCTGTGGGGAGCACTGATCTGAAGCCTCCCCTGCACATACCTCGAGGTCCTGACTGACAGCTCTGGACAGGCTCAGTGGGTGACCCAGCTCATCCTCCCTCACAGCGGGTGACACGGTGCCTGAGATACTCCACAGGGGACCCAGACATCTATTGATATTAGACTTTTATAGCATTGTGTTTGGTCATACAATGCTACAACTCTTGTGAATTCAGAAAATTCAACCTTACCTCCTGCTAAAAAGACAGAAGATAAAATGTTTGTCCAGACCTTGCTACAGTCCAAGCCCCAGTCATTGCATTACAAGGTTTACTTCAATCCCTCTTCTGTGACTCAGAAAGAAACTATGTCAATACCCGAGAGAGAGTAGCAGGTGGATTAAATACGAAGCACTTGTAAATTCAGCAGAGCATAACGGCAGCAGGACCTCATCTGTCCAGGAGAAGTACCCTACCCATAGAAAGCATGTTCGAAGCAAGAGGAAGAGCAGTGCTCTGAAAGATCAGTATAGCAATAAGTCTGCTCTCTCAGACAACTGTGGAGATGCTGACATATCAATGAATCAAGGAGATGTGTGAACAGGGCCAAGAGGACTGCAGCCCATGGGCAAAAGTTGACTGTCCAACATTTATACCCTCTTGCACAATAACAGAGCTGTTGAGTTGTCAAGCAGTTGCTGGCAAACATCTCCTCCACTGCAGACTTGTTCAGCCCCACTGAACTGGCAAACTGCCACAGCCCCCAGCTTGGATCATGCTTCTCCCTGGTGTGCTCACAGCTTGGACAGGACAGTAGGTCTCCATACTGTGTTCTTCAGGCTTTGACCTCAGCCTGGGCGTCTCCTCTGCACTTCTGAGCTTTCCACCCATATGTGGAGTGGCCAGTGCCCAGCCCTGGCCCAGAGGTGGTGAAAGGTACATGCAAAGCTGGCTGCCAAGACCCACTCCTGGTCCCAGGACTCACAAGCGCCCTTTGGCAGAACAACCACCGCTTCTGATACCTTCTGCCAGAATGGGATCTGCTGTACCTGCCAGCCAAACCCAGAGAAGAGGCATCTCTAGGCTCTTCAGGAAAAACACAGAGGAGCCGCCAGTCTGTCACTGAAAACAGCTTATAAGCTGAAACAGAGCTGAAAAGCTGCCAGTATTGACTTTTTCCATATTTGCTACTTTATACATCTGCAAAGATGAGAAAGAAAGAATGCTGAGCTTCATGCAAAACGAAAGCATTATAATGTTCTCTTTGAACATATGTCTGTGTTTCTCCACTGAAGCCCTTGCTTGGCTTACCTTAAAGGGTTTACATTTTTCTAAAGCTTATATTTAAATCTAATTCTTTTTCTTTTGCCTTTTTTTTTTTTTTTTTTAAAAGAACCTAACCAACCAGGTTATCAAAAGAAGACAGAGGAAAAGTAAAATTTCCCTGTGGAGTTTTCAGTGTTCGAAGCCTTAAATCCTGCTGAGAACCACAGAAATCAGCATTACAGTACATAATTTTAAACAAGCTCTTTGCATCAAGGGATTCTGCAGACAGAGCAGTAGATATTACAGGATATATTTTGCCTGTTTTCTTATAAAAAAGCAAAGATAAAACCCGGTTCTGTAACATAAACTACACTATCTGGGAGAGTATTTTCTCTGTGGCATTTGCCTTATAACAATGATGTTATTTCATCACTGTACCAACTTTTAAGAAGAGGGAAATATTCCAAGTTATCATGTCAAAATCCATATCACTATTCCAAGTAGCACATATGGTAGCCTATAAACATGTCAGCTGGAGGACCTGTCATTTTAATGTCATTTTTAAAATTTTTTCTTGCCTGAGTAATACTTTTGTGTGTGGCTATGTGGCAAAGCTAAGGTAGGCAGAGTGCTTCTGCTCCGCTTTTCAAGCAGCAAAGTTATTTGGTCCTGGTGATGGACTAAAATAAGTACTTACAAGTAGTCTGAGCCCCTTGAGCTAAAAGATATTATGTAGTTTGATACCTTTTCTCCTGATCTTGTTAGGAGCTGCCACTTTATCTTACCAAAATATCCCTTCCAAAGACATGCCATTTTTGTAAAGTTACAATGGCTGGGCTTACTTAGGAGGATTGGTTTTGGGTAGCAACCAAGTGCAAACTTTGCTTTAAGATGTAACAGAATACTATAATGTCAAAAAGTGCTGAAGTTGGTACGCAGTATGTGAGAGACATGGTTAACCTGTAAAATTCAGATACTGTAGTGCAGAAAGGAAAACTAGATCAGAAAAGTCTCGGAAAAAAAGCATGTGTAAAGGTGAAAATGTATGTGTATAAAATTTATATATTTTGATACGTTTCTAAATCTTTCCACTTCAATTAACATATTACTTTGCCATGCCATGTTAGAAAGCTACAGAGTACCATAGAATCATAGAATGTTAGGGGTTGGAAGGGACATCTGGAGATCATCAAGTCCAACCCCCTCCTGCCAAGCAGGACCATGGAATCTCGGGCAGGTTACACATGTTGAGGTGGAACTTCCTGTGCTCTAGCTTGTATCCATTGCCCCTTGTCCTATCGCAGGGCACAAGTGAAAAGAGGTTGCCCCTTTCTTCTTGACACCCAGCCCTCATCTATTGATCCACATTCATTAGATCCCCTCTCAGTCTTCTCTTCTCCATACTAAACAGCCCCAGGTCTCTCAACCTTTCCTCATCAGGCAGGTCTTCCAGTCCTTAATCATCCTCGTAGCCCTCTGCTGGACTCTCTCCAGTAGATCTCTGTCCCTCTTGAACTGGGGAGCCCAGAACTGAACCCAGTACTCCAGGTGAGGTCTCATTAGGGCAGAGCAAAGGGGGAGGAGGACCTCCCTCGATCCGCTGGACACACTCTTCTTAATGCACCCCAGGAGACCATTGGCTTTCTTGGCCACAAGGGCACATTGCTG
>VZZY01012148.1:23740-65654 GCA_013400335.1 Eurystomus gularis
ATGTTATGGGAAACTGTGTCAAACACCTTGCTAAGGTCAAGGTAGAGGACATCCACTGGTCTCCCTGCATCTACCCATTCAGTCACGACATCGTAGAATGCTATCAGATTAGTCAAGCATGATTTCCCCTTGGTAAATCCATGCTGACTACTCCTGATAACCTTCTTGTCTTCCATGTGCTTAGAGATGACCTACAGAATCAGCTGCTTGATCATTTTTCCAGGGATGGAGGTGGAGCTGACTGGTCTGTAGTTTTCTGGATCTTCCTTCTTGCCCTTTTTGAAGACTGGAGTGACACTGGCTTTCTTCCAGTCCTCAAGCACCTCTCCCATTTGCCACGATCTTGTGAAAATGATGGAGAGTGGTAGAGTAACAACGTCAGCCAGTTCTCTCAACACTCTTGGGTGCATCTCATCAGGGCCCAGGGACTTGCGTGTATTCAATTTTCGTAGCTGATCCCTAACCCAGTCTTCGCTGACTAGTGGAGAGTCTTCTTGTGGCTATGTTTTAACTCTCCATGGAGAGCAACTGCTTTGACTTAGTAACGAAGAGGTATTAACTCATGTCTGTGTTCACTTTCTGTGGTGTGAACATTAGACCTCCCAAATGAAAACGTGAGAGAGTTTGACAAGATAGCAATAACACAAAATACCTTGTTTAAACTTCCTTAAAAGTTTACCCTCTGCTCTCTTGAATTGCCCAGCTCTTGCCCCACACACCACAGACATCTTAAATATTCCCTGTCCTCACCAGTCAGGAGCCAGGTCTAAAAAATACAGTTCTTAGGCATCTCTTACTCCCACCAGTCTTTGAGAGGGTTGAGGAGTCACTACAGGCAGCTTCTTGGCTTCCTTCCCTTTCCCTTCACTGTTGGTGATTTCAGTCAGTTTCATACGTAAATATCACTGAAGATCTGGTCCCAAATCCCCAGTAGCCTCTTGAAAATAAGCTTTTGAAAAACTGGCGGTCAAGACATTGAAACATGCAGCAGGATAAACCTTCTTTTCCTCACAAAAAATCAAATCCTTCTTGATTGGAGATAAGTGTGGACTTCAAAATTATTGTGCTTCAAATCATGAGTGTGCACTTTTGGAACATCAGGTATTCCTTTTTTTCTCCCTGAGGTGGCTGATTTTGTTCCTACCCTCCACCCTCCCATTCCTCTATTCTCCCTTTTCTTTCTTATTTTACTCTATCTCTTTTTATTTCAGAGAGCCTCCAGTTGCATTTTCTGATGAATCTTCTGGTGTAGCAATGGCTGTACTAAACCTTAAGCAAACCCAGACATTTACATCTGAGTTGTACGAGGCTCCTGACATAGGGACTATTTTAATTGCAGTGCTGCTTTCACAATTATTTTACTAAACCATTATGAGAAAGAACCATTAGGAATGACTCTCAGGAATCTGGAAAAACCCCCACCCTAATACATTTTGCAAAGCACAACATTTGTTTTAAATAAAAGAAAGTCCTGACACGGTGATACTGTGATTAAAACGCCATGAAAAGGCTTTAATAAACGTCAGAGACATCATAGGTATCTCTTGCTTTAATGACCACTGATTAATTATCATATGGAGCTTATGCTGAATGTTATTTGGACATATTAGAAATTCTGCCTTAGGCCGTCAGACGCTGTACTCCTGGTGTTGCACAAAACAGATGTGTGCTGAACAACGACAGAATCTGATTCAAAATGCTGAAAGCAAGCCAAAGCAACTGCAGTTGCTTGTGCTGTAAATCATCCCAGGGGCTTCATCTGCAGGAGGAAATTACCAGTTTGCTATTGCCCCGCAGCAGAAGCTGTACCAGTAGGTTGTGCGAGAGTTACGTGGTAGGCACAGAGGACACATTTCAATTCTAGACTCTCTTGCATCCTTTGGATAACATTAGAAGATGGAGCTAAACATCCCTGTGTCTGGTTTGTGGCACCTTGCTTTTGAGAGACCGACAGCACGTGGAGGTAGTGCAGCAGTGCATACATTCCTGTGCACTAAGGCACCTCTCAAGCACTATGAGAGCTCAAAGGGAGAGACTGAAGTGTTGTTACTGAAAGATCATAGAATGGTTTGGGTTGGAAGGAACCATGGCAAGAACACCTCCCATTAGACCAGGTTGCTCAAGGCCCCATCCAACCTGACCGTGAACACCTCCAGGGATGGAGCATCCACAGCTTCCCTGGGCAACCTGTGCTGGTGTCTCACCAACCATCTTGTGCAGACTGTTCTATGCAATTTCCATAGCTTGTTCTGAAGCTTCTGAATTGTCAGTATTTTCTCCCCTAATTCTTCACTGAGATCATGCTTTACAACATGACCTAAAGTTTTTGCAAAATATTCAGAATGAAATCAGCAAAATTCATATGCCAGAATTAGGGATTCATCTGGTAAATTGTGGGTGCAATTTATTTGTTTGCACATACAAAGACCCAAGAACTATGCTAGGTCTATAGCCATGTAGATTTTTCCTCACTCCCATAAAACTTACAGAAGTGTCAAGTTCTAATTCTGAAAAGCATTTTTTAGCACTGTGAATATCAGCACAAGTTCTTCTGTTTTCTTACCTTGCAGTTACAATGAGCAATAACCTTTAATCTTATTTCCAATGGGCAGAGTTCAAACTCTGGTTCTGTTCTTCCAAGTATTTTAGCAAAGGTTGTTGTCTTAGTGTGGCATGCTCCTCTGGCTGCATCTCATCAGTAATCTTTCTTTCTTAAGAAGAAAGAATTTCTTAACTCCTTCGTGTAACTAAAGTCTCTGTTAAAAAATTTTGCCATATTTAGAATAGATCAGGAAAACAGTGAAACTTTTTCTCCTCTATTATAATCTGAATTAGTCTATCTCTGCGCTTGCCATTGACCAACGTGTCTTCTCCTTCCCTGAGGACGTTCTTGGTGTAGTGTCTGTGTGACGATCATTTTCTGATGGCAAAAAGCAATACCTTTTTAAAGAGTAGGTCACTTTGAGGGCAGATGGACTATGTTTATGTTATTATACTTGGGCACATTTTCCTTTTGTCATTAGATTTACAGCACAGTTAATATTTCTCCGTGTTCATTCTTAAGTGACTGCCCAAATCTACACTCCTGGCACCGCTTTTCCCTTAAGAAGAGAGCAAATGGTTACTGCTGATGTTGCCCAGCTCAGGTCCTTCCAGATGGTGTTATTCAGAGCTATGAGGCTGGTCCAGCTCAGGACCTGCTCACCTTGTTTATAATCATGCTCACATACAAATAACAGATCTGACTGTTGCCTGATGTTGCACTTTCTATATGTCAACTGAGATTTCCCCACGCATCAAATTGCTCGCTCACCAGCTAGCATCACTTCTACCACAACTGGGCAGGTGACATGACTTACCCTGCTATGGCAAGGTCCCAGCCCAGGGTGATCATCTCCTGAGAGGCATAAAAAAACTTCTGCTCCTGACCATGGTCCACTTGGCCTCTAGTGCCACTGAGAAGATAATGGTGTATCCTCTTTAGTGATTGTCACCCACTGGTTTTGGACTGGGCAAGTCAAAGGCTTGATGAGTTTTTCTGCAGGGAGGCATTAGCCTGCACAGATATAGATAGCCCTGTCTCTCTCCAGCAGGTTGCCAAGAACAAGTGAGTGCTTGCTGACAAAGAACACCAAACAACGTATCAGTTAGTAATGTTTGCATGTGCATTATCTGTTAAAATGCCTTTATCTCAACTCCTGAATTTTCTTATTTTTACCTTTCTGATTCTCTCCCCCATCTCATCAGGGAGAGGAGTGAGCAAGCAGCTGTGCAGTGCTGAGCTGCCTTCGGGGGTTAAACCATGACACCTGGACACCTATCTCAGCATGGTTCCCATTCCCTTCAGATTTTCATCAAGGCTTCACCCTGTCAGAGGAGTTGTTTATTGCTGATGTTGACAGAGGGAGATGAAGCAGCCATTTTTTTTTTTTTATTCCAAGTATGAGAGATACCAATCTGCTGTTGGTTCAGCACGCTAAATGGGCAGGGCTGATTGCTGATCTGGTCTCTGCACATTTGGGGGCATAAAGAAACCAGAATCCTTGTCTATAGCTGTCAACCAACCTATGAGTTTAATGTACAATCACTTTAGCTTTTAACAGCACAGATGGATATAGAGCTGGTGGCTACTACCAAACACAGGATTGAAGACTACTGGAGGATGCTTGGAAGATGTAAAGGGTCTTATAGCAGCATCTGCTGCCACATTGTAGTCCCTTGTGTAGCCCACACAGAGCCACAGTGACAGGAAACTTGTCATAAAGCTGTAGATTTTCTAGACTGTGGTTGTACCTTAACACACAGAAAGGAAATAAACGTTCAATGCTTTGGATTGGCATGGAGCAGCAGATGAAAATGGTGCCAGACAGTAGGTTAAGATCAGCAAGGAATGGTTCACAGCTGAAGCTTGTACCTTTTCAGCCAGCACAGGCTGCCAAGTAGTAGCTTCCTCAGCATTCTTGCTGTTAGCCTTCCCAAGCGCATCCACCAAGGTGGGGGCCTGTGTGGCCACCGCCATCTCTGGGCAGGGGCCAAGCATTCAGACAATCTTTTCTTAAGCACTGGGCAGGAGACTGACTTCAGTAGTCCTTGATTCCCGAGGGATTTGCTTCAGTGAAGAGGACTTTGGTGACTTCACAATCTGTCTTGAAATGGCTTAAAACCAGCACTTGATCTACGTAAAAACACGCTAGTCTGGGCAATATCTTTAGGGGTCTAAATGTATTCAGGTTCGGGTTTTTTTTTTAACTAAAAAACTCCTCAGAATATCAAAATATATGTAGAGCTGTCACTTTACAAGTGCATCCATCAGGTTAGCTCAGGAAGTGTTTTTCTGCAAAACTCCTTTTCCATGTGTTAAAGGAAACAGAGACTTCTGTAGATGTGAGAAAAGGAGAAGAAGAAGATCAATGCTTTGAATGTTCTACTTTTCTACAGCATTTCCATAGTCTGTAGTGTTCACACTTTATTATTTGTTCACTGCCAATTTGTAATCTTGGGTTTATTCCATTAAAGGCCATGCCTTTCTCTTCTCAGGGGGAGGTACTGCTGTTTGGCCATTGTTTTTTTATGAGATCTATTCAGGCAGTCAGTGACCTTTCTTATACCCCCTATTGATTGTCTGGAATGGCTGGGCCTGACAAGGTGAAAATAGCTACAGTGTTTTATTGTTTCTAGTACTTGTTTATTTACCTGGTTATGCAATGCACTTAGAGACTGACTGGGTGATTGATTTATTGCTGCTTTGTACTGCTGCCGGCATCCTTCTGGGCAACAGGACTGGAAAAGGACTTTCTGCAGCCGAGGGTTTATGCCAGTGTCCATACATGAATAAACACGACTGTCCATTTGCCCAGGGTTTGTGATTTCAGATCTAGGCTCGTACATGCTGTCAGACTTCCAGCTGGCAGTGCAGTGAGCTACTGCTAAGGCAGGCATGCGTCAAAGGCAGTGTAAATGAAAACAGGAAAATATAGGGTAACACATGGTAAAACAGCCACTCTAACTGCTGTTATCACTACATAACAACCTCTGAAAGGGCAAAGTGGACCCAGGACAAAACCACGTCTTCCTCCAGCAATACTTGTTTTTGAGATTATTCTGTGAAGACCTAGGAAGCAGATCTTGGCTAACCGGACGGACTGGGAATCTATGGCCAAAGTGTGACTGCAAAGTGTGAATGAATGGAGGAGAACTTATGGCCCTGGCAATCCAAGAATAATCCAGTTATGATGATCTAGAAGCTACAACATGGTTTTTCACCTCTGCAGCTAACCTGGGACGTCTGATCCATACAAGCAGCAGGAGTCCTTTGACAGAAGGCGAGTGAAAGTGAGGCATGGCCTGTCAGAGGGCAATAGGCCAGTCAATCACTGTTGTACAGCATGGTCTGCCACAGTTCCTGGAATTCAGGAGTAGATTATGGCCACTGGAAGAGCAGAGACCTATGTGGAACAAAGGAAAAGTGGGGAATAGTTAGATTTGGGATCTGGGGACGAGACGGTAATAAGCTTAGAGATGCTCTCTTAGGTGAAATGCCTTTTCTCATACCTTTAGGCAAGAATTTATCAACCGATCACTTAAGAAAGAATAAACTTTCTTCTAGTGACTCAATCACCATGATACTCTGAAACATAAGTAGGTGCACTGACCCACATCGCCTATGTCTCATATCAATAAACACTAGTGATGAAAAGCTCTGGATGGCATGCATGGAGATACAGTGCTACTCCTCTTGGCTGAAACTGCACATGAGGGTAATTAATCAGTGGGATAACATTGCAGCCAGGATAACTGATCCCTAAAATAATTATAGAAGAGACAGGTGACACCATCCCCTTAATGGCTGGGACCAGGAGCCTTGAAACACTCAAGGGAAAAGTTTCCTCTGCCTCTTAGCACTAATCAGGAGAAGAGAAGAATACCTCAGAGGAAGAACTGTAGGAGGTGCCTAGTTCTGTCAAAGACAATCAAAGTAATGGTGTCTTTGGAAGAAGCTGGTTTAGGATCACAGTTCAACCAGTGAAATCCAAGCAAGGACAATCCAAACACAGGACTTCTGAAAAATGGAGAAGAAACACATTGTTTTGTGGGTCACATGGAAAGTTCTGGCTTCTTGATCAAAATATATGTGTTTAGGAAGAGGCCTATGGTGGAACTAAGGGTGCAAACTATTTAGCAAAGTTAGGGACAAGTGGACAATTTGTATCCAGGAGACCTGGAAGTGCAGCAAAGCGTTCAGGTGGAGAAGAGGAAGCTTCTGTCTGGACAGGTGAACACAGTGGATAGCAACATCTGTCAGAATTGAGGAAGTAATATGAATCATAGAACGGTTTGGATTGGAAGGGACCTTAAAAATAATCTAGTTCCAACTCCCCTGCCATGGACAGGAACACCTCCCACTAGAGCAGATGAAAGAACTAAGAAAAAGGGGATGAGGAGGTCTTCATAGGGTGGGAAAGACAGCACTTAATATCGGAACCACCCTAATTCAGAGCTGCAGTTCCACTGAGTTTCAGAAGAATCTCCACCTTCTCTACTGCTCAGGTATTTTCTCATATTCTCCTTTATACACCCCTTCTTAACAAGGAGGTATAACGTATTTGCTCTGCATTTCCTCCCATTTCAGCTTCATTGGTTCCCAGTACTGGTGACAGTGAGCTTAGCCCCTTTCTCTGATGGATGAAGTGCAGAGTGGTTGCACCAAAAATGGAGAGAGTACCACTGGGAAAGAACATGGTCTTTCAACGCCCTCTTTAACACTTCTTTTCCCTCAGGCATTTGTGCACTCGTACCTGTAAGACTGGCTTTACAGCTGTCTTTCAAGCTCAAAACAACACCGAGGCAGGAAATGCCTCATTTTTTGCACTGGATATAAGTCTGAAGCCCAACTAACCGCTCAGGTTCAACACAGTCTGAGGGGCATGTGTCATGGGGGCAGCTCAGTTCGACTCAGAGAGAAGTGAATTGGCATAGCAAGCTGCACAATGCTGCCAACATCAGAAAGAAGACAAACCTCTCAGGTATCTACCAAAAATAGATATAATCCATCTAGGATAGGAATATGTATTGTACTGAGGAAGTTTCATGTTTAGGGAAAGACTGGTCCATTTTGGACAATTGTTGGTATTATCCACACCTGATTCGGTGGCAAGTTGCAGATTATCACTAGGTCATCTTTCTCTTCCTTTTCTTATGGAGATGCTGGGGTTTTTTTCATAGCCTGTCTTGGACTCTACCCAGTAACAGTTTTTGCATGAAGAGTTCATAACATATTTTTCACACCATTTCTTTTGCAACCAGCATTTGCACTATTGCACTTTGTATCTGCAGCCCCATATTCCCTCTGCTCAGTGAACTGAATGCACCCAAAAAAATGATATATGCTGCTTACACTTCTAAAAGGCTAAAGCTAGGGCTCTCACTCTGCATCGCTGAGGTGATCTCACTCTGCATTGCTGGGGTGATGCTCTCCATTTTCCTTCAACTTGAATCTGTAACAGTGCATGTGCTGTGGGTGATGGAAGAGTTCACAGATTTAGACCAGGCTAGATGTAAGGATAAGTCATCAAAATGAGCATGACTTGTGTATCAGAAGTTCTGAGTGTATCTCCTGTGGGCTTCTGAACTTTGAAACTTTCCTGTCAATATGGGTCCTAAAACCCTCTCAACACACATAGAAACACCAAGTGGTGTCCCCCACAATCACTCTCCTTAGGATTTCTCTTTGATGAAAGCATCAGAAAAAGGATGAGCTTTTTTGCTGAAGAGATGTGGGTGGAAGTAAATTGGAAAAGACTCCTGCTTAAAGTATGTCTCTGGCTGATACATGGGAAAGGTGGTCACTGAGGAGTGCATAGAAAGACACCATGTCTTTTAAAAATCTTTTAGCCCATCTGAAAGGCACATCAGGTCTTCAGATAGTGCATGGTCACAACAGGTCTGGCAGTGCAGTCATGGCTGCAAAATAAAACCCACTCCTATCTGTTGCCTGTGACTTCTCAAGGATGTATCTTTGCAGTGCCACTTCCAGTCTTTCAACACTGGGGGGCACCAACAATATAAAGAATCAGGGCCACATTTCCAGCCTTTCCTTGTTGAAAGGGAGTTGTGATCCTGGGAGAGGTGAGGTGCTATTTGCTTATAGTCTTGACGCAGTGAATGTAAGAAAAACATTAGCAAGGGACCTCAGATAGTGGTAGGATTAGGAGCAGGTGAGGATATAAGATAGGAAGAACTGTCTGTAAAGTTTGATTGCTTCCACTGTGGAACTGTTTCAACTAAGAAAAAACCCACCTGTGATTAAAATTGTTTTTATCTTATTGTCAGGAATAAACCCTTTCCTCAGGCACATCAAAAAAAAGAGACTGAAAAGCAGTGGAGAAGTAGGGCCAGTCCCAGGCTCTGTGGCAGTGTTATCCATGTCTCAGACACAGCTGGAGCCAGGACTTATGTAGCAGCTTCCCTGCTCCCTCTGTCTTTGGCTGCATTGCCCTGTGCACCACCCAGCAAAGCAGGACCTGAGTGACAGGCAGAGCCCCTCCACCAGCAAGTTTTTCTTTCTTATACCTGTCCTGGTTTTGCTAAGCTGAAATCCAGTTGAAATTCAGCTGAAAGCTGCCGTCCATAAGCTGGTTGTTCAAATTGAGAGCCAAGGGGTGATCAGCAAAACCCACTCACCCTTTAATAGTCCCATATGGCCAGTGCAAAAGTCTAGTGGAGAATGGAAAAGAATAGCAGACTATTGTGGCCTGAAAGAAGTCAAGCTGCTGTTGAGTGCTGGCCATGCTAGAGCTTTAATATGAACTGGAGTTGAAGGCAGCCAAGTGGTATGTCACAACTGATATTGCTAATGCATTTTTCTCAGTCCCTTTGGAAGCAGAGTGCAGGCCACAGTTTGCTTTCACTCAGAGGGGCATCTAGTACATCTGTAATTGACTGCTCCAGGGGTGGAAACACAGTCCTACAATTTGCAAGGGACTGATCCAGGTTGCACCTGGAACAGGGTGAAGCTCTAGAACACCTGCAATGCAATGATGGCATTATTGTATGGGGTAACAGAGCATAAAAAAATTTTTATAAAGGGAAGAAAATGGTTTGAATCCTTCTGAAAGATGGTTTTGCCATAAAACAAAGTAAAGCCAGAGGACCTGCACAGGAGATCCAGCTTTTAGGAATAAAATGGCAAGATGGACATTGCAAGATCCCAACAGATGTGATCAACAAGATAGCAGCCATGTCTCCACCACCCAGTAAAAATGAAACACAGGCTTTCTTGGGTGTTATGGGTAGCCTTGAGCAAATTAAACAGGAGATTGTTCATGCAGTAACCTTTGGGCAAATCTCGGCAGGGCAAGATATTAAAAACATGCTCTACACCACAGCTGAGAAGAATGGCCCTACCTGGAGTCTCTGGAAGAAAGCACCAGGGAAGACTTGAGGTCAGCCCTTAGGGTTTTGGAGTCAGGAATGCAGAGGACCTGAGGCCTGCTATATTCCAACTGTAAAAGAGATACTGATATCATATGGAGGAGTTTGAGCTACTTTGAAAGTGATTAGCACTGAAGCACAGCTCCTCCGGGCACCCCGAATGCTGATGCTGATCTAGATGTTCAAAGGGAGGGTCTTCTCTACACATCATGCAGCTGAGGCCAGGTGGAGTAGGTGGGTCACACTGACCACACAACAGGCTTGAATAGAAAACACTAGTTGCCCAGAAACATTGGAAATGATCATGGACTGGCCAGAGGACAAAAATACTGGAATATCTCCAGAGGAGGAGCATGCTGAAGAGGCCCCAGTGTATAATGATCTACCAGAAAATGAAAAGCAATATGTCCTATTCACTGATGGGTCCTGTTGTGTTGTAGGAAAACATCAAAGTGGAAAGCTGCTGTGTGGAGTCCTACGTGACAAGTTGCAGAAACTGCTGAAGGACAAGGTGAATTGAGTCAGTTTGCAGAGGTAAAACCTATCCAGCTGGCTTTGGATATTGCTGAATGAGACAAATGGCCAGTAGTTTGTCTCTATACTGACTCATGGATGGTGGCAAATGCTCCATGGGGGTGACTACAGCAATGGAAGCAGACCAACTGGCAGTGCAGAGATAAACCCATCTGGGCTGCTGAAGTATGGCAAGATATTGCTGCTTGGGTAGAGAACCTGGTTATGAAAGTACATCACATAGTTGCCTATGTACCCAAGGGTCAGGCCACTGAAGAACACTGAAACAACCAGTGGGTTAGCAGATAAGGCCAAGTTCTTTAGGAAAAATACTCTGCATGTAATTTTATGTGGGAGCTTAGAGATAGAAGTTTCTAGATGCTGAACTGGAGGAATGCCATGTGTTCATTATTGATTTCTAATTGCTGGCTATGATAAATTCCAAGAGCGTAGCAACACAAAGCAGAAGTGTGGAGTAACTACCGTCTTACAGAGTACTTTATATGCCTTCCTTAACATCTATCATTTGTGACCAATGCCACTGAATGCAGTTATCCAATAAGATGCCAAGCTGTCAGCATTTCATTAAAACATGCTGCAGGGAGTAGTTCAGTAAACTACTTAGCATGCCAAATGCATAGTATGTGCCAACATATTTATTGTACAATGTTCTTAAGAGCTGCAAGCCTCTGTTCATTGGGAGTAATCAATTCCATTTTCATATGCGGTGGACCTTGAACCCTGCTCTGCACTTACATTGCAACAATTTAATTTTTTCAAGGGACAATCAAAATAAATAGATGCAGTACCTCTACCAGGAGCTCTGGCAGTAAGCTTATAGACATTCTGGGCTAAAAAAGCCCCACAGATCTCTGCACACTGTGGGAAGGATCTAAAAATATATAATAAAAGCATGATTAGTACAGCATGCAACAAGGTGAGGAGTACATGCTGCCAAAGAGAAATAAAGTCTTGATAATATAAAAGCAACAAAGCCAAATAAAGTAATTCAGCAAGAAGAGTATTAAGCTCAGCCTTGATGCAATATGAAATAAGGGACGGTTTTGTTTTTAGTGGAGCTGAAAGAATCTACCCAAATGACTGGTAATTAATAGTTCAAGGAGACCTTCAGTCCCCTGTTCAACCTTTGCATTTCCTCATTAGACATTGTCAGTTTCTGAGACAAGCAAATCATCTGTGTCAAAAACCACTGTTTTTCATACATTCAGTGACCTTTCTCATCTCTCATATCCCTTCTTTCCTTTCTGTCTGACTACCCCAAAGTGCTTACAGAAACTCTGTTCCCAGGCAATTACTTGTGCAGCTCTCCCACAGCTGAAATAGGGTCTCTCCTCTGATATTGAAAGCTAGGCAGCATTTCATTAAGCCAGGACTTGTGTACATGTTCAGCAACCCTCCACGACCTATCTCCATGGGAGACCTGGCTCCTGAACCTTGGAGTTTTAATCTTTACTTGGTATAAGGTGCTGCCAAATAGTTGTAGTCAATCCCCAAAGCCAGCAAAGGGTCTTCAGTGTGTTCCTGAGCCTAGTGCCCCTAACTCTTCCCATCCCTGGCAATGGGCTTCAGTGTTCAGTTGCCCATATCTCTTTATAGGGCAGACAGAAAATGTCTGTGATATCACGTATCTCTTTAAATCCTAAAATGCCACTCTGGCTCTATAGCAACGCTAACAGGCATGATCTGTTTTTTATAGCTGGGAGGCTCACAGAGGCCCTACTGCAGTGTTTTGTGGCTCCAGTTAAACAATTCAAACCTAGAAACTGGTCTGAGGTAAAATCTCATCTGTTACATCTCTGCTGAGCGTCCTGGCTTGTGTCAGAAATAGGATGGCCAGCAGGACTAGGGAAGGGATTGTCCACTTGTACTCGGCACTGCTGAGGCTGCACCTCAAATACTGTGTTCAGTTTGGGGCCCCTCGCTACAAGGAGGACATTGAGGTGCTGAAGTGTGTCCCAAGAAGGCCAGTGAAGCTACTGAAGGGTATGATGAGGAGCAGCTGAGGGAACTGGGCTTGTTTAGCCTGGAGAAGAGGAGGCTCAGGTGAGAGCTTATCATTCTCTACAACTACCTGAAAGGAGGTTGTAGCAAGGTGGGTCTTGGTCTCTTCTCCCAAGTTGCAAGTGATAGGACAAGAGGAAATGGCCTCAAGTTAGGGCAGGGGAAGGTTTGGGTTGGATATTAGGGAAATTTTCTTCAGTGAAAGGGTTATAAAGCACTGGAGCAGGCTGCCCAGGGAAGTGGTTGAGTCACCATCCCTGGAGGTATTTAAAAATGTGTAGATGTGGTGCTTAGGGACATGGTTTAGTGGTGATCTTGGCAGTGTTATGTTTACAGTTGGACTCCATGATCTTAAAGGTATTTTACAACCTAAACATTTCTTTTCTATTCTAGTCTATTCTATTCTAGTCTAGTTTATTCTTCCAGATGGTCCTCCTTTATTTTGGATCTCAGTGAGATCTATACAGAGCTTTACAAACTTGAAACCTTCAGACTGCATGTTGGGATCCCAAAAGAAGATGTGGAAGCGGCTCTAAGCTTCAAAAATCAATAAAATGGGACATGTAGAACACACCAACACACCGAGACTTGCATAGACTGTGTGTACATATGACCATCCTAATAAAATCAGATAAGGGCTTTTTCCCCCGAATGAGTCTTTCCTCAGGACAAACTTGCTGAAGGGGAAGGTGTGGGAAAGAGTGGAAGAAAAACGGGGAGGAAGCACAGGAATAAGATTGTGCTCAGAAGGAGCAAGGAAACATGTAAACGTATCCAGGGTAATAACAGATAACTGAAGCAAAGGGCTTTTAAAGATGTGAAACCTACCTCCTCTGGCAAGCAGAGCTGAAGATGAATAAAGACTTAGGATCTGAGCGTGACAGTTTGCTGCATGCTTCTCCTTTCCAGCAATGCTGTCTATTCCCTTGAGGCAGATGGGCTTGTTTGCTGCTGTAGAAAAGATAGTGACCCGGATTGCCATCTGGAAAGCAGCTCCTGTGCTGCTGTGTAGCCCTGATGTGTATGGGGTACAAGGTGCTCTTTAATTACACACAGGGCTCAGATTGGCCACGCTGCATGCACCAGGCCAGGTGCTCACAGGATTTACTTCTTTGCCCACATTCACAGCATCCAAGTCCACATCTCAGGTATTTATTGTGGCCTTTCTCCCTCTACTGACCCTGCATTTTGGATGCACTGGCCTGGCTCTGCAGCCAGAGGATACAGGACAGTGGTACCTTGTGGGGCAGCAGGCACCACAGGCCCTTCCCCGAGGTAAGAGTGCAGGCTCAGACCTTGATTGTTTGGGGGACAATATTCGAGCGGTCAGCTCATATTACAGTCTTAATCACAGCAGAAACATAATGAATAAATTCTTCTTCTGCATTATGCAAATAATTTTCTCGGCTGTGTCAGCTCTTCTGGAAGTGAGAGCTTGTTTTAATCACTCAAGAGAGGATCTGACTGACACAGAGACAGATCTGCTGAATATAGGAGTGCTATATTCAGTAGCATTGAGCAGAGTTGCCTTTCAGAGCGAAGTTTTCAGACTTTTTATTTTATTTCCACCTCCTATTTTGTTTCATACCTTTAATACAGCAGACATGATGAAGAGTCAATGCCTGGAGAAAGAAAAGCTACATCAGACTAAGGATACATTTGAAGAGCTGTGTTTACTTCACACCTATTATAGGAACACAGTGAGACTTTGGCCATACCCTTCCCAGGCAGTGTTTAACAGGGGAATTATGCTTGGCAGCTATATGTAACTGGCAAATTACTGCTGTTAATCATAGAGGCTGTTAGGGCAATAGGTTGCTTTTAATTTTGCCGCTTACTGGTGTATCCATGACACTGTGTAACACAGTTCCAGTGTCTTTGGTCCAGTAATACATTCCTTCATACATTCCTTCTTCCCACTTTTCTCCTCTCCTCTCCTCTCCTCTCCTCTCCTCTCCTCTGGGAACATCTCCATTTCTTGCTTCACACTTGCAGAAACATTGATCCCAGAAGAGAACACAGGGCCTAGCAACTTATTTGAATTTGTGTCCTACAGCTTCTGATGGGCAGGACTTGAAAATATAAAAAATTTGGCAAAAAAAAAAAAGAAGAAAGGGACCGCGCTTTTGCAGCAAGATTTTGTGGCATGCACTTTCTCCCACTGCTTTTTTAATTAGTTGACTTCTACCCAGCAAAGAGGGCAATAAGCACCTCTTTCTTTCTGTTTGATTTTCTGCTTTGGTGGGGGTTTTTTGTTGTGCTTGTTTTGTTTTCAGATTGTGCCTGTCTTCAGTGCAGGAAACAATTTGCTATGCTTTTTTGTTTTTTATTCCTTGTATATTTTTGGTAGCTCTTACGAGTTTCACAGACTCTGACACTTTTTCCGGTAGCTCAGCTACATTTCTCATGGCCTGGGGAAGAAAGACATGAGAAAAGAGCACAGCTGGCCTGGGTGGGACTGGTAGTGGCATGTAGTGGAGCACAGTCTCTGAAACTCTGTGGTTCCTCTGGTCCAGCCAGCCCTGCATGACATTTGCTCACCACCTAGCAATGTTTCAATAGCTTGCACTGAATTTATTTACTGGCGGGTGTCCCAGGGAGGCAGACATGGCATTTATCACGTGCCAGTTAGCAAACTCTGCTACCTTTGCTGGTAAATTGAAGAGCCACTGCTGCATTAGGAAAAAGATATCATATACAGAGCACCTATTAATAGTCTTATCTCAGTGAATTGGTGTGAAAATGCCTAGGCTTCTACTCAAACTGCAAATTCAAAATGCTGTTCGGATAGAGCAGATCACAGGGTAGAAAACCAGTTCTGTGCAAGCTCCTAATGCAGTGTTACTCAGCTACTATCCACACTGAAGCTTCAGGTGATAAAGATTGCTCCTAAACACATCCATCAGTCTTTGCACTGCCTGACATTCCTGTCCTTGTCTGAACAATGGCTCTTCCCTTGTCATTGGTTTTCTCCCACATACCACAGGTTGGAGGATATGGCTGTTCCCTCAGAGGTGGGTTTTGTCCTCCTACTGCCAGATGCTGCCTGTGCCCTTCTCTGACCAAAACCTCCTTCCTACCTGCTTTGTATTCTAGCTCAATCACCAGTGTTTGTACCACTAAATGCTGTCTAGCCATCCATCACAAGACATTCAGGGCATCCATTATGATATGATTCATTTGAGCAATCTATGTTCATTATTAATCTTCCCTTACTGCAGTCTAAAGTAACCCTGGCTTGTAAGGTCTCTGTTCTTCTCAAAGCTGGCTTTACTATAATTGCATTTTCTGCTGTCTCTGCTTGCTTGCTTGCTTCTTAGTGCTTTGCAGGTTGTTGTCCCTCTTCATATCTTCTGAATTGTGCCATTTCTCCTGGAAAATGTTTATTGGGGATTAATATGCAGTCAATCACTGTTACACTCTCAGCTTCTGAAAGCCTGCTTTGGAATATAGCTCATCCCTTCACCAGGCTGAAGGAGTTAAATACATAAATCTTGTTATTCTTTCCTAAGTTCTTGCTCTCCTGTCACTGAAAATAAGGAATTTGGATCCTTAAAAGAACAGGGACAGGCTGTTGTTTTTCAGTCATGTGCTTTTTAGTGTTAAGCTAAACAAATTCTACCTGGTTTCCCCACTGACCATCCAGACACTGCCAGGTGCACAACACTCTTGAATGCGTTTGTGCACCCTTGCAGGTTACCCATTCTTCACAGTTAGTTTATTTCTTTCCCTCAGATACAGCAAGAGATTTCATGAGGTTAAATCACATCTGTGCCCAGCCAGCGGACTGAGGAGGGACAAGGTGCAGGAAGCTCCTGTTTCCAGCCTAGATATTGTTACTAAGGAGGGGAAAACAAAAATGGCGCTCCAAGAATGTGCTAAGGAGATGACGTGACCCTAGGCAGCACATGGGACCCCTTTGAGTCAGGGACACCAAATCCTGGCCGTGGACTGGGATGTCCAGTTGCACCCTAGGAGTAACACCAAATGACTATGTTACCAGACTGTCCTGGATCTGCTACCAAGCTCTGCTTGCTTCCTCCACAGCAAGGAAGACACATTTGCTGAGCACCTCTCAGGGAGCCTCTGCTCAAACCACATTCATCCATTCTGAAAACAGCAGCTCTAATTCATGCTCCTAAACTGTTACAGCAAAGAATGGACAAGCCCACATCATCTCCAATTTGTTAGGAAAAAACATGGGGTTATTTTTTTTCTTAAAGCAGAGCTTTAAGAGCCAACGGCCAGTACAGTCTGTTGTATTCAGGGTTAAATCACTCCAACACTGGTTTGCTTTAGCTACTGACAACTGACTTACAAATGCAGCCAAATGTAACCAAGCAGTAACTTTTTTTATGGGGTGTTTATATCCTGTATGGGGAGAATTTGGCAAAAAATCTTGATAATCAGTGATCCTAAATATTTCAATAACTGTATGATTAATTTTGGTTACTGAGAGCTAAGTTGTCCCCTCTCTGCAATGCAGAATCGGTGCTGTGACATTTTTATCCACCCGGGAGCAGAAGGAATGTTAGCTCCCTTTGCCACCGTTGCACTGAAAGCAACTGCATTTTACATTTTAGAGAAGAGGTGCAAGCTGCAATGACAGAACTGAAAGCAAGGGAGCCGGGAATAAAAGGCAAGTACCTCTCAGGAGAAAAGGCAAAGGGACTACACATAAAACTTCTGCTTGTCTTCTCTGATGTTCCTCTCCCCAGCAGTGCCCTTTCTAATGACAGCACACTGTGCATGCTCACATTGCCTTCCTCACCAACAATTTCATTCAGGCCATCAAATTATCCAGAAGAGGCAGCGTGGGTGAATGAATAGTGACCAAACTGCTTGCTAAGTCTTGGCTCTGCCACAAACTTACCGCTCATTTCCTATCTGCTTCCTTTCCCATCTTTGTCATCTTTGTTTTTGGGATAGTGCCTAAGGTCCAGATGCTTGTTTAGGCGTCTGTATTTCACATCCTTAAGACTGCCACTGTAAGGTACAGTTCTTCACACAACATAGCTGTGCGTCTGAACACGCTGCTGTTCAGGTCAGAACTGTCCCTAGTCACCCTCGCGCACAGAGTCTTCACAGGGAACTTAAGAGACAATCTAGTCCATCCTCCCACCCACCCAGATTGTTCTTCAATTGTTCTTGAGCCATGTATGTGCAGAGTGTAACACGGGGGAAGGCTGGTCTGGGTTCGACCCAATGAATGCAGCCCCCCCGGAAGTGATAAACAATAATAACATGAGCACAGTCCATGTGCCAGAGTTAAATAAACAGAAGAGAATATTTAGTTTCTATTACTGCTGTAGGTCAAGTTGTGGGTTTAGATTAATAAACTTGGGCACTCCTTGAATGTTGTAGTTATGAAAGCCAAGCATGAGCACAGCAGCTACCCATTTTTGGCTACTGCAACTTAAAGGGAATCTCTTAAAAAGGAAAAAAAGAAAAACAAAAAAAAAAAGGGAGAAAAATTGTGCCTTGACTATGAGACAGCATTTAGTGGTTTTCTGTACCTTCTCAGTTGATTAAGCGGCCTCCTCTATTAAAAACCTCTGCTGCTATTAGCAGCTCATAAGAATCTGTGGCTGGTAAATAGAATTACAATTCTGGCAAGAAATACTGTAGATATCATGCAGCGAGTAAGTGGCATGGCAGTAGAAATAGGTTAAAATACTGTTATTTTAGCAGATGAATTCCTAGAAGACTATTGGGGAAGCTGTCACAACCTGATTGAGATCATCACTGTGTGATACCTGTAGAAAGACAGTAAAATATGACCTGTGCAGCTGTAAGATCTAAAAGCAACATTTGTGCATTAATATGCTCTGGCCTGAGTTCCAGCAATGCCCTGTTTAGGGTAGGCAGAGTGTGCCCTCTCTGTGTGACTGCAGCCCCAGCTTGGAAAGGTTCCCCTTGTCCTCTCTTGATGACAACCTTCATTCAAAAGGCACTAAGCTCACATTAATCTCCCCTTATTCTAGTGCCTGCTCCCTCACGTACTAAAATCCTCTTTTGGCTGGTGCAGTTGATGATGAGAGCCCATCTTGCAGATGACAGTATCTGTAGCGCACACACAACCTCCTCTGCCTTGAGAATGCAGAAATCAACCCCAGTGCCAGAGCTGCTCTTTAAAATATTAAATACACAAATATTTTACAAATAGTATTTTAGCTGTGAAAAATAACCTGGTAGTGCCGGGGAGAGGCAGACAATTTACATCCTCCCTTTCCATATGAGCTGTTTTACTGTGGCTTCCAGATGCCAAATAAATTATTAATCAAGTCTGAAAAATACACTGGAGCCTTCCTAGCTGAGAGGAAGGGTGATGCTAATCCCCAGATGGATTTGGCCTGTAAGTCACATTGCCACTAAATGACTGATCAACATCTTTCACCGCTGTTCTATCGTGTTCAGGGTTTACCTGTCTAACTTGGAATGCATTGCAGGTGTGCACTGATTCCTCCTATTTCAGTGGCACCACTAGTGATGTACATTTGTCCTGCTGTGGGCACAGTGACTCATGTGGGCACAGTCTACAGGGCAGATGTCAGAACACCACAGCATGCTGGTGGGGCATTAGAAAGCACAGGAGAAAAAAACCTATGGATCTCCGTGTTTTGGACTGGGACTTTTTTCCATTTGAGCTCTGATTAATGGCTGTCAGACATCACAAGCTGAATGATGCAGTTTGTGAACACCCCTGCATTGACTTCAGGACAATGTGGTAGAGGAAAGGAGAAATTTCTGGTATTTTCATGACTTCTCCTCAGCTAACTTTTGCAGTGTCGCAGGCATTCAAACAATGTATTCCTTTCTTAGCGCAGGGCAGAGAACACAGGAGAGGAGACAACACAGGATAGACCCATCAGTTGAACTGTTAATGTATGCCCTGAGCTAGTTGAGGGCTTTCATTTTCAAAAAAAGTGGGCTCCAAGAACCTCGTCGTATAAACAGATCCGCAAGCAAAGGCTGAAAACAGTAGTCGACCACTGACAGTGGTCAACCACTGGTCAACTAAGCGATCGTGTGAAAGTCTCTCTTAATACAAAGACGATTTGCATGCCTTGTTTTCCAGCTAGAGGCTAATGCAGAAAAAAACCATTATTGTGTTTCAGGCACTGTTGGTTTTTAGGCCATATCTTGTGCCCTAGCATTTCCGTTCAAAGCTTGTTTGAGCCATAGCCGTGGAGTTGGGTGCTCACATCTCCATGATCCTGGTCTGTTCCCAGAAAGACCAGGCCTTTAAAGCATGGCTGGGAGAGCTGAGGGTAAGTAGTGCTAAACACAAACTGGCTTTTGGTGATCTCCAGAAACATGATGCTGGAGTTCTTCTGTTGCTGGTCTGGTGTCAAAGGGGGCAAAGGCTGTGACAGTTGTGCACAGACCACTGTTCTATGGTATACAGAGGGAGAGAGGAAGAAATCAAGTGCTTTTCTCTGCTGATTCTGTTGCTGCTTTATTTTGAAACACATTTAGATTAATCTCCTAAGTGTCCAATTCTACTCTGAGTATTTCGTATCAATAGAAATACATTACTGCAGCAAGAATGCATACCAGACAACAACAAATATATTGACACAAAATGTATCTTGGGATGCATAATACTACTTCTTCACTCTTCTGTGTGTCCCCAGTTCGCAATATGTTAGAATCACCTCTTGGCACCCTGATTGGTAGCAATAAATCAGGCTCAGCTGCTGTGATCCAGAGCCAGTGAGCATCCTTGGTATGTACCTTGCTGCCAACCCATCCTCTATTAATCCAAGGGTTCACACGCGTGTGTATTTGTAGTGTCTCAGTTCCTTATGAAGTGAATCATGAGAAAGTCAGACAGAAGAAATCTCAGCAAAACAGTACAAATTAATTTTCCTGTCCCTTTTTCCAGTCAAAGCATGGTATAGTGCATCTCTCTTCAGTGTGGCCACCTCACCTTATTGTGTTAAGGGCTGTATAAAAGCAAGTATGAAAAGCCTCTGTCTCAAATAACAACCTATGTATAAATTAGGAGGCAACACATGATAGAGTGAAACAGCAATATCAGGCTGTCAGGAGGGTTCACGGCTGCCTGCTCATTGTCAAGATTACTGTGGCATAGCAACAAAAGAGACATTCATACAATTTATTTTTTACAGCATAAATATAAATAATTGGTGATGGTGAAAGAACCCCAGAGACCTCGTATACTAAATCACAATGAAAAAGACCCTCCATGAAGACCATAAGCTGACAAAAGCTTATGCCATGTATTCTGATCCCTCTCTTTAAACGGAAAAATATCTTCCTTATTAGTGACTGATGGTATTAATCTAATGAAAGACTTTTATATCTTCAAGCTCAGTTCTGCCCAGGAGACTTTGATACATAGGAGTATATATCCAGACCAGCATGTACCTTTACAGAGAGTGAAGACACCAAATCTCTCTCCTGTACAAGAGTGTCTGTTGGTTTGATCATTATTCCCAGGAAGTAGCCAAGCAGTTAGAGCCAGTTCTTAGCAATGGAAGAAATATTAGAAACAAGGCAACATAAATCACTAGAAGATGAATGAAAATGGAAAGTTTGGGTTTTCCCTTTATCTTTCTCCTCTTTTTTCTTTATACACTTTATTTCAGGGAAGTGACAAAGACAAGATTTCACCAGCCAAACAGAAGGCACCTGCGGTGCTTTACAAAGAGGCTGTGGGTCATAGCTACTGGTGGGTCATCCCCCTCAGGATGTGCAAGAGGAGCTGAACACACGGAAGGCTCTTCATCCTGCATTCACGTCTGCCGTACGCTACGTTTGCTATGGGCACATTATCGTGTTCTGTATAATCCCCAATGATCTTTCAAGAGGTACTGGCCTTTGTCATGGAAGACATAAAGGACATCCATTTTTCATGTGATCACAAACACAAAAACATCATTCAAAATGGGTCATGAGACACCTATTTGTGAAATTGATGCTAGAATGTCATTCGAATTTTTGCTTTGGTTAGGTGATTAATTTTCCTATGTTACGTGGCATACAGGTATGATAAACAAGGGGTTCTCTTTCTTGAAATATTATTTTCTGATCATGATATTTTCTAAGAAGTCTATAGATCGGCACATATGGCATATAAATATGCTTCCAGAGATGTACAGAGGGAGAGACTTCCTGAACAGAAACTTATTGGCTATTCCTATTTCAGGGAATATGATACTCCAGAAAGATGATCCTTAACCTATTGAGAATGCTAAAATAAATAAAAAAAAAGACAAAATCAAATTTTTAAGGCATCTCAAAGGCCATGGAAGTCAGTCACAAGAACAGGACTAGACATGAGCTTAAAGAAGCTCTGGTTATGTGCTGACCTTGCTGAAAAACAAGCAAGGTAAAAGTGGCAAGATGCAAGATTGGCACTTTGTTATGATTACTTTTATTTGGTATGGTATAAAACAATTCTGGAGAATATTCTGATAAATAGCAGCATAATAGGGAGCAAATACTTCCTATAAAGCCTCACACAAACAGAAAATAACACTTTTGTAGAAGCTGCAAAGAAAATATGTGGCAGCATTTTTCAGAACAGCTCGTTTTGGAAGAATTTAACTACAAACACAGTATATAGGGATGAATTTAGTAGGATGACTTAGGTGGTCTTAAACCTCACCTACTGTCTTCTTCTTCCGTCTCTCCACTAGCACTGCTTGCTTATGTGAGCTTGCTCTGGACCAGGGCACACGGGCAGCCTTCCTCCCTTTCAGTGGCTCTCAGCGCACATGATAAATGGGCCTTGCCCACTGAAGTAAATGGAAAACCTCTCATTTCGAGGTGATTTGGACTGAGTCCCCTGACTATCTTTGCAACAGAGTTCTCCTTGAAGAGTCTCACAAGGAAATGGTATCTGTCATTGCCTCTCTGCTCTTATCTGCCTGTGGAACCAAGTTCCAATAACGTGTAGCCATGCACCCTTGGATGCCTCCATATGCAAATTTTACACAGAAATGCAGTCCTGTGTGCTCCACGGACTTGCCTGCACGTCTACAGGTTTTGAGCAGAATTGATTCAGATTGAAACTGAAGGCTCTCCCTGTGCCTATTAATCACCTTACCTCATGCAGCGTTTTTGCAGCTGCCACCACATACACTCCTTGGGCACCGTTCCACTATTTCACACCTCCCAAAGTCAGGCCGTAATCGCTAGCGCAGATTTTTTATCCTAGGTAGTAGGACAAATCTTCTAGGGCAGCTATGAATGATAACTAACTTATATAATTATCCTGACACTTCACTGCACTCTCAGTCAGTTGACTGCTGCTCTAGATTATAATGATACTTAAGTGATATTCAGATCAATCAACTTTCTTCCCAAGATATTATTTGTAGCTTTTAGTAAACGATGAAACTAGAAGGAGCCACAGTGATCATCTATTCTGAGCCCTGCAGAAGGCTCTGGGTCAAGACCTGAGCCCTGAAAGAACTACACCACATCTTGTACAAAACCATTCCGTGTTTGCAGTGATGGACAGCTTAACTGCAAGCCTTGGGAAGCTGCTCCAAAGTCAGTCAGGAGAGTGGCTAAGATCAGATGGTTTTGTGTGAAAAAAATCCTTTTAAATTTGTAATTACTATGTAATTTGAAACATCTTTAAAAAGAAAGATAAAAGGGAAGCATTCACATGCGTGAGGAGTAGAGTATAAGGAATGCAGGTTTCCTTTTATATCCCTATTACTTTGTTTGATCCTCTCCAGCTTCTATAGCTGCCCTTCGTGCGATTATCTTCAGCACAGTACAACATTTTTTAAGTCGGTGCAGACTAGAACTGTATTGTGATACAGTGGCTGCTTTGTCTCCAGTAGATCTTCAGTAAATTCTTGGTCAGCAGCAGCAGCACTATTTGGTAAATAATATAAACTCATGACAGGTTTGTTCAAGTTAGGAAAAGCCTCAGGGTGACTGAGGTGTAAGAAACAGCTCTGAATGAGCAATTCAGATGGAGGAGGCATTTAAATAATTAACTGCCTTTTGCTAGGGTTTTCCTGCTGCAGTGGAAGAAAGGATAAACAATTAACAACCGAAACGCTCTTTCTTGCCTGAACTGTCCCTAACGGTATGCAATGATGGGCTTTACTCCAGGAGGAGAATGGTACTCAGACTATCCTCATTGCTGAAGAAGACCTTCCTTTACAAAGAAGAAGGAAGGAGGAGGTAAAGGGGCCGTAAGCTCTGTGCACAGAAGGATGTGGGGTGAATTTGGCTGTTTTCCTGCTGCTTATTATTTCTCCTTGGTGCTGAGGCAGAAGTGGCAGTGAAGTGTGAGCCTGTGCCCAGTGGGACCACTGAGGGCAAAGGGAAGCCATGCAGGCAGGTGCCACAACCAAGGATGAGATGACACCACAACACCTTCACCACCTGTGAGTCAGCACCTGCCAGTGCCAGCCATGGTGCTCAGCCTCTGCTGCCTTCCTTCCAATCCATGCCTGGGCATTTGATGTCTTCCAGGAGGGGAGCTGGGGTAAGGGCCAGAGGTCTGTCAGACAGAACGATAAGGTAGATGGAAATGAAAAGGGAGGGAGAGATGGGTGGATGGCTCAGCTGCAGTACAAACATGCTTCACAAAACTTACTCAGTGCAATCAATAATAACGGGCTGCAGCAGCAGTCTCCAGTGCTGGCCTGCCTGCCTACTTGGTTGCGATGCACATGGGATTTAGTCACAGGTCTGCTGCAGAAGGCCACATACGTTAGACAGTGTTCGTTTATGCAAATCGGAGATATCCATCCCCTTTAAATACAAATTGTGTGGAACTGTACGATATAATCTAAAAATAGGATTAGCACAAAAACTGTCTTTTGAATTGTCTTCTGCTTGATTTGAATCTGGGGGAGGAGCAGTAGGCTGTGCAGCAAATGCCTTTTGCTGCAGAGACCTACAGAAAAACCATTCCCTGACCCATTTATACAGAAAAAGCCACATGGCAATACCCAGCATTTCCTCCTAGCAATGTTAATTAAGAAACTGTTTTGACCATTCACTGGGTACCGCTTCAAAAAATAATCCTCATCTCTTACAAATGCCAAGCTAAAGACTATTAATATCTTCACTTTACAGTTTCAATTTCATCCTTATCATTCACTTTTAGAGATTTGCTTTAAAGAAATCAGGAAAAGAGCAAAGTATATTAAGGCATGTGGTTGGGAATAAGGCTAAGAAAACATAACAAAAAGCAGAAATGCAGATCACGTAGGTGTTCGTGGGCAGGTGCCTAGCAGTGTATAACTGCATGGTAGCCCTGGTTTCTTTAACACTGCATATACGGCAGTCATTACAGAAAAGAGAACACATGCACAAATATACACAACACCCAACACATCTGCACTACAAAATCGCCCTCTGAAAATCAACCCAGTCTGAACAAACTGGAGCTGAAGGGAGGCAGGGAATTGGAGAGAAGATAACCTGTAGGAACTGACTGAGCTTACCAAATCTTGATGGTGCTTTTCTGGCTATAAGTCTCTGGTCTTTGTTTGACTATGACGGAATACTTTTTCAACAGCGTTTCCAACTTCTTCCACAACTTCAAAGAGGATGTTACAGGCAAAAATGGACAGAACTCTACCTTGTTTTCTGTGAAATCTGGAAGACTGTAAATTTGGAAGGGGAAACTATTTTTGTGCATCTTCCAGAAGAGGGACACAATTAGCTCAGCCCTGCCCAAGAAACTTTTATATGATTATGATTGAATCCTTACCTAGAGAGGAAGAGAACAAGCAGGACCAGGGTCTAAAGACCCAGAAAGGATGACATCTGTGGCTGTGGGCAAGGAAGGGATGATGAGTAGCTCAGGTCTGGGGAGGAGGAAGAAGGCAGGGAGAGAAGGTAGATTGCCATGCCAGGGAGAAGAGATGGAGGAAAGGGAGGAGACAGAGGTGTCAGGTGGAACCCCAGAAGGTCGCACAGCTCCTTTTGCACAGCAAGAGGAAAGTAGAGGTCAACAGTTGATGACCAGGTGAAACACAGAGTTTTAGTCCACAGAGACTAGTGGCCCAATGGACAGGGTAGGACAGGCTTCAGGAATTCACTGGAATGGGTGGTGAGGGCAAATCCACACAGCTTCCCCCTTGGCAAGGATTGTGAGGGTGCTCACAAATCCCACTTTTGGCAGAATGACCCTGTTAAAAACAGTTGTTAAGATAGAGAAGTGAGAGCATACAGCACGTGGGAACAGAATACCCAAAACAGCCTTCACTTGCCCCAAACCAAGCATGTTAAAGAAGGCAGAAGCAACCAGTTGGATGGAACAGTGACCAGTGAATTACAGAGAGAATTCTAAACAATGAAGGAGTTGGTTTAAGAAGGCTTACGAGTATAAAAATCCGTACCAGAAGGGAGAGCCCTTGGAGTGGGAACAGCAGCAGCAATCCTCTGCTGAGGCCGTGCAGAGCATCCATCCCATTGGATGCTACAAGGAGCTGGCATCCCGCTAGCATTGTTATCAATATAGGTTCACAACGGGAAAATCCTTTTAACTAACTTGGTAACCTTCTATGAAAAGGTCACCTGCCTAGTGGAGGAAGGGGAGGTGATGGATGTCGTTTTCTGGATTTTAGTAAGGCTTTCCATACTGTCCCTCACAGCATCCTTTTGGACAAGTTGTCCAGCTGACAAACTGTCTGAATGACGGAGTTGAATGCACCATTAGCAAGTTTGCTGATGATATCAAACTAGGAGGTGTTGTTTATTCTCTCAGGAGACAAGTTGCTTTGCAGAGGGATCTAGACAGATTGGAACATTGGGCTGTGATTACTGGGATGAAATTTAACAAGTTGAATTGCTGGATTTTGGACCTAGGGTGAAGTAACACCATGGACAAGTATAAATTGGGAGAGGAGTGCCTGGAGAGCAGCCCTGCAGAAAGGGATCTGGGGGTGCTGGTTGACAGCAGGCTCAATAGGAGTCAGTGGTGTGTCCTGGAAGCCAAGAGGGAAAACTGCATCTTGGGGTGCATCAAACACAGCGTAACCAGCCTGTCAAAAGAGATGATTATCCTGCAGTATTCAGCATTGATGCAGCCTCACCTTGAGTACTGTGTGCAGTTCTGGGCCCCACAGTGTAAGAGAGATGGGAAGGTCTTTGAATGCATCCAGAAGAGGACAACAAAGCTGATGAAAAGAATGGAAGGAATGTCCTATGAGGAGTGGCTAAGGACTCTGGGTTTGTCTAGATTTGAGAAAAGGCTAAGAAGTGATCTCATTGCTCTCTACAGCTTCCTGAGTAGGGGACGTGGAGAGGGAGGCACTGAGCTCTTCTTCCTGGTATCCAGTGATAGGATCCATGGGAAGAGTTCAAAGCTGCACCATGGGAGGTTCAAACTGGACATTAGGAAGCATTTCTTTACAAAGAAGGTGGTCAAAATCTGGAATAGGCTTCCTAGAGAGGTGGTCGATGCCCCAAGCCTATTCAGTGTTTAAGAGGCATTTGACCAATGCCCTTAACAACATGCTTTGAATTTTGGTCAGCCCTGAATTGATCAGGCAGTTGGACTAGATAATCACTGTAGATCCATTCCAACTAAAATATTCTATTCTATTCTATTCTATTCTATTCTATTCTATTCTATTCTATTCTATTCTATTCTATTCTCATCTAGTCTAGTCTAGTCTAGTCTAGTCTAGTCTAGTGGGATGACAGCACAGGGTGCCGCAGTGAAGACACACATCTGGAGGGCTTGTGTGAGCCCAGAGGGCCCTTTGGCACTAGCGTGTGCATGGAGAGCACTCACATCTCACAGGAGGGGTATGAGCATAGAGGACCCCCCATTTCCAGGAGAGGGGTGAGTGCTGCTGGCCTACATGGCCTCTAAGGAGGTAGTGTGCATGTAACGCACACTGTGGGATTAGAGCTTTGAGGCATTAGTTAAGGCCATTTTGAAATACCAATTTGTAGGTGTTTATTAACATTTCATAGGCATCTAGTGCTCTGGTTTGTCATATTATGGATATTGATCCTGCACGTACAGTTCACTGCCAGTTAATTAGATGTCATTAAAAAAATCTAAAACTTGCTTTGATCCTGATTTGATTTAAATCACCTAGGCTGAGCAATTTTTTTCCTGTGGCACAGGAAAGAGGAGCTTTTATGGAAAAAGAAAAGACACAAGCTGCCCCAGTGCTGCCTCAGCTGTCATGCAGGACCCCGCAGGGGTAGCAAAACTGGGGTCCTTGAGTCACAGACAATCCATGAGCAGCATGAGGGCCGGTCACAGGCTGGGGGTATGTTGGATGGCTTGCGTTGAGGCTGTAAAAGGATGAGAGCCACCATGGCCATCTGGGACTAGATGAGCCAGCCACATGACTACAACTCTCGCCCGGGAACCTCTCTGGGAGTCCCCTTGGAGGAACACGATGTGGACCTCACAGTTCTTGCATGCATGCAGAAATTTGTGTCTCAAACCCACAGCTTGCAACACATTCTTGAGCTGCACCACAGCAGGAGAGCCAGCCATGCTGGGGGAAACATTTCTTTCACTGTGTACCCTGTGCTGCACTCCAGTGAAGACAAATATTGACCATTGCAGCTCCACTGGTGCAGATGAGCTCTGCCCCCATCCCGTGATGGGAAGATGTGGATGGGAAGACACTTGCTTTGCATTCACACCCATGATCCAGACGGTGGTCCATTCAGGTCAGCCAGGGGATTTTGTCTCCTTCTTGAGCCCATATGCAGCCCTCTAATCCAGATTGCAACCCTAGTAAGGCTAATTTCATTCTCCTGAAGGAAGTGGCTATGGCAATATGCTCCAAATAGCTTCATAGTAGGTTTTAGCCAGAGCATGAAGGAAGCTTGCAGGCACACACCAAAGCATGAAGAATTTCAATGAGATAAAAAGATAAGTGCCATTCCAGGGGCTGTCCTTGCAGCCCCCTTTGCAGACATTCATCACCAAAGACGTTGCCAGACAAGTTGTCTCCTTTCTGCCCTTGCTCTGTCTGAGAGAAATGTTTCAGTAAACTCTACCCTGTGCTGACAGGACATAACTGAAGAGCTCATTGGCTGAGCTGGCACTGCTCATCCTGTGCATCTTCTGCAGGCAGCTGCAGGAATCACTACAAAGTGAGCAGCCATTTAAAAAGGAGGTATGAAACATGTTCCCCCTTGGTTTCTGCATGTTCTCGGAGTCCACTGACTGTAGAGTCCTCATGGACTTCTCTCAGCAAGGGCATGGACAGCTAAACAACAGAGTAGCCACAATAGCTCTTCTAAAACTTGCAGTGCATGGAAGGGAAAACTCAAAAACCTCTGTGTCTATTGAGTGTTTTCTGCCCATTTCATTTTATTATATTAAAGCTTGAAAGGCAAAGTCTGTGCTTTGGTTCGCAGCTCATGAAGGACAGGTGTCACTTTTCCCTTGGGACAAATCTCCTGTCAGGGCAAAACAGCTATGCTGTGCCACACTGCAGAGGACCTGGGTTGCTGCACCATCTCCTCATAAGTCGCACTTCACCTTGCTTTTGTCCTACAGCTTTATTTCTGCAAAGCACTTACACACAGATTACAAGCTGACATTTATAAGACTACAAGTTAAACACATGCCTATGTGTCTTTGAATGTGAACACTGCTTCCTCCCGCCCCCACTGACCTGAACCAATGCTCCACATTAGAAATGACAGGAGTTTCCAAAGCATCCCACACAAACCAAGACAGTTTGTCTGAGATGGACATACAAAAGCCTAAGAGCACCCACACACAGAAGGGCATAATGGAAATGTTTGTGACAGTTGGATAATGAATAACTAAGCCTTTGGAAAAAAAAAGAAAACATTTTTACAAGTTGGATGGTGAAAATGGCCTCAGCAATATTTCTCCTCAGATAAATCACTCAGTGCCTTGGGGTGAGTAGCAGTTACCAGGGGAAATGAAGTAAGAAGGATGCCCTGCTCACTGAGCAAGGGACAGGGAAGCGGAGTAGACTACAGAGAGCCGAGGTGAGGTGAACATCACTTGTTATAGACGGACTTTGAAAAGTAAACTATAAATGATCAGGGGGAGCAATAAAGGCAACATGTAACTCCTGCAGGTTCGTGCTCCTGTCATAAAACATGGCTTAGCATCTGCAAGCCTTATGCCTACAGTGTTGAACAGACACTCGTACCTCATGGAGATAGAGAAGGCATGTGGGCAGCTATCACCTATCACACACTTCAGACAGAGGTGGGGAAACACAGAAACTATTAGCTGAGCAATAAGGACTTTTTCTGCTAAGACAGTTCCATCTCAGCGGTAATTACTGTGGCAGATATGTAAAAAGGTTCACTTGCAAACAGCAAAGCCTGCAGGGTAGATCATTAATAGTCCTGACTAAATAGAGCTGGTCCCTCAAGAGAGATGTTACAGGCTGTCTTGTAGCAACCCCGTCCCCTGCTGTGTGGGGATGCTCCCATGGACAGAGAGGGCTCAATGTGCTGTTTTGGACCACTGATGCCATGGGTTTTATGGGATCAACCGTTAATATCCACAAAGCGGGATTGGGTGTCAGGGTCTGATCTGGTCTCCATACAGCCAACAGAGAGAAACAGAGTCCACAGGGCTGCAATTTGTCCTGTGTGTACCCTTCAGAAAGAGTAAAATGAGGCCCCATGCTTTCCAGTTTCTCTCACTGGGTAAGAACCCCACTGAGCTCCAAAGTAAGCCTGCCCTGTAAGCATACAGGCTTAGGGGAAAGGAATCTTTTCCTTCTGTATCACTTTCATTTTGAACTGTGAGAGTGAGCAGGACTCAGTGCAACTAACTGTCAGTATGTCACTTCATACAAGATGTTATGAAGAAGCATCTACCCAAAGCTCCTGATGCCTAGATAGGCAAGATGAAGAGGAGCAGAGCTGGGACTGTGGTAGACTGGCACAAGTAGTTTCAGATCAGTGCCCTCTTGATCATATACTTTACCCCATAAGGTACCTGTGGCTCTCAGGCCTTTTCCCACACTTCAGCAGGTATGGACAGGACATTCAATGCTGCAAGTACCTTCCTTCTTGCAAGCGTGTGAAGCCCATAGCTCCAAGATACTTCCACCCAGGACTGCAGAATGCAGGGCTGTCCTAAAGCTTCCCTCATTGGAGGGGATGAAGAATTCAACTTTAATACCAACAACTGCAAATAGTCTAAAATTAAGCCCCGAACTTATAAAATTATCTGAATAAATACCATTTATCAGAGGGCACAAGTTTCCAGTACTGCCACAACAACTTTGGAAGAGCACTGCCACTGTCCTGCCTGATGCCTTCCCAGAAGCAACAAAACCACAGCTCAACTTTAGACATCAAGCAGAAGCTGCCACTGCCCCATCTGTCCCTGGGGAGTGACAAGCAGGGCCACTTCAGACGCAATATACCTCTAAACAAAATGTATTTATTTAAATATTATTCTGGATGTGATTGTATCTGTTGTCTATGCCTAGGCATTTAATGTAATTTTGGGCTTTTGTACATAAAAATCTTTTTGAGTTCCATACATAAAATGAAATGAAGGAGCCATGCACGCTGCACGTTATATGTTTGTGTCCGTCCACATGGGTCATATAAAGGAGCTGCAGCATCTCCACCTTGGGCCAACATTTGCATCTCTGCCTGTTCCTCCTTATGGGTAGTCATCTGAAAATCCCTGGGGACAGGGAGGAGGAGTGAGGGGGAAGAGGGAGATAATAATAGTTGAACAATTTATTCAATGAGATTCATGGAATTTGGGACTAATACATTCTATGAATAATATTTTCATTATTTTCCAACTCAAGTGCTAACCGGAATATGAATAATGATTGAAGCAAACACTTGAATTATATGACAATGCTATTGAACTTCAGAAGCATATATTACATGAAGTGAGGGGTCTCTAGTTCTGCCTGTCATCAGTTTGATGTAGACATTCTCAAAAATGGTAAAATATGTATTTGACACTTTGGCCTTTCCTCACAGAAAGTTTGTGCTCAGATTACGTGACAATAAGAATCAATCAAAACCTCGCATGCTGTTTCTCTCCCAGAAAATTGCTAACAATTGCTTTCTTCCAGCACTTCAGAAATTACACCCCTAGAGATGGCAGACCTCTCCACAGTCTCCTCTCACTGCAGGGTGGCATGTCCTTGTCTCTGGAGGGGAAATACGTTTCTCCAGGGCACAGCAACCTGCCACTGCCCTGCAACACCATGTGCTGGCAGACCCTGACGTCACGATAGCTCTCTCTGCAGCAGTTGCAGACAGATCATAAGGAGATGCCAGCAGGGCTCTTCCCATACCTCATCCTTCCCAGCATCTCCTCACCATTTGAGACTCCTGCTGAATGTGATCTCTAGATACAAGGGCAAAAGAAGGATTAACTGATCCCTGTGAAATTTGGCCATGAAATCCAAGCTGAAGCCAGATGGGCTTCTACAGGGTTTCTGCTGCTGTTCCACAGCCCTTAGTGAGCAGAGCCACTGACTTCAGCATGTGGTAGGTAAGGGTTTGTTTCCAGGCTGAGTGCAGAAGTAGTTCCTAATAAAATCAGAACAATCTAAGACTTTATTACTCTTGTAGATTTTAGCCCTGAAATAATCATAATGTCCTCTTATATTTGGCTTAGCAGAGGAACTGGAGATTCAACGGTCATTTCCCACCCAGTCTAAGAAGTTGTGGTTGAACCATAACATGTCTTATATTACCAGCTAGAGCAGATTTAATGACTCCAGACAATGTGGGACCTACTGCATCTCCTGCTATACTGTGAATAAAGTTCATTTCTGAAACTAAAAGATGACATGAATTCCTGGCATCAGTTCACTGACATTAGATGCACAACACCCTTTGGCATCAGTGGTGAAAGATGACACTAAAGAAAAAGAGCCAATAATTTCCACCCTCCAAAAATCATAATCTAACTGATAACTGAGCTTGCTGCAAGGCCCTGACTGTCACTCATCAGCTAAACGTTGAATCCATCAGCTCCTGGAGGGCCTCTGCTCAGTCAGAAATGAACATGGTTCATACACATATTTAATTCTAACTTTGAAAGTAGAGAGGAATTTAACAGAACATTAGAGAGTGATGAATAAATTATAATGGCATTAATGAGGCTGATGTTTATATCTAAAAGGAAAAGTCCCTGGGGGTTCAGGGAGCTCCAAAGTTACTAACTACTTATTAATTTTGAAGTTGATAGTAGATAACAAATTAAACATGCTAAATATGAGTATGCACTGTGTTTTCTGCTGCAAAAGACAAAGTCTTTTAGCGTATTATACTATGGGGTATCACTTATGAGACCAGAGAAGTAATTATTCTTTTTTGTATGTCTTTAGGAAAGATTGCAGTTGGATGGCTGTATGCATTCCTAGGCACTTGACTACAGAAGGATACTGATAAACCAGAATAAGTTTGAGAGATTCCAACTATGAGCAAAGAAAGTGATAAAAAGTCTCTGATAAAAAGAGTAGAGGACAAATCCTCTTCAGAAAGATGGAAAGAACTAGATATGAACAGAAAAGAAAGCTGGTGGGAAATTACATGACACTCAGAAGAAAAAAAATTTGCAGTAAACTAGTTAAATAAAAGTAATAAGAAAAAATATTTCTTTACCAAATAAATGTGCAAAATTGCTGTCACTTCTTGCACGAAGTACAAACACAATCAGAACAAAGCTCCCAAAGAGCCAGGACATTTTCAGAATCTATATGTCTTAAATTTTCTAAGTTGTACCCTGAGGCTTCCTGTCTTTACTTCTTGACTTAAGCCCGTGACTGGTAAATATTTACACAAGCAACTATCTTCATGTCCATGAGTGTTTCAGTTCAGTTCAGCACAGATTTTGTGTGTGTGAGTGACCCGACTGATGTGCTCAGGGGTGACACAGCCACTTTGCACTTCACTGCCAGAATGCTGGCAAAGTCAGCCCTGCTTCAGCATCACTCCAACACAACCATCCTGATGTCAGCATGCTCACACAGAGCAGCAGAACTGGGATAAATTCACACGTATCACATATTTTCTGAGAGGCTGTTGCTGCAGAAATATGATTAGAAAAGAGAGAATGAAGGGTAAGGGGTGTGGATGGTCACCAACCTCCTGTCTGATTGAAATAAGAGGTAGTACCTAAAGTTAGAGAAAGCGGAGGCCAGGCTAGGCAGCACACTGAACTGCCTTGCACAGCACTTCGTCACGACATGTGGGTTAAAAAAAAAAAAAGGCTATAATCTGCCTTTATCCTTCTAAACTGATGAGAGTGATGCGGGCCTTTTGACATTAGTGAGGATTTGAGCCATCATGATAAAAAAGGGTCCTTGAAAATGGAGTATGGGATACTTTACATCCACAAAAAGAATGAAAACATTAAATAACAGCTGAGCAACAGGAATTGCCCCTTACAGAACTCTCAGTATGGAAGCGGGACTCTGCCCTTAACTGATAGAAGTGATGGGATCTTTTTCAGTTAGTACCTAATGGATGTACAGGAAAAGAGGGGAAGTCTCATGGTAGATAAATGCGATTAATTTCAAGGGAGCTCTCTAATATTTGCCTTAAGTGAGGATTTTCTGTCACCTGGATGTGACAGTATAACGTGAAAGGAAGTATTAGGGAGGATTGTGAAAGATTCATAGTGACCTGAGTCTAAACCATGTCCTCAGGAACGTTTCCCATGAAAACTCAGTTCCCAAGTGGGGACAAGGAGAACCTGGGGGAACCATCTCCTCAAAGACCTCTCCATAGACACTGGGGGCCACAGTTAGGTGCCCCCAAAGCTATCTCTGCTCCAGACTGAACAAGCCCAGGTCCCATATCGTGTTGGGGGCCTCACCTGAAATCACTTTATCAATGTCTTTTTTTTTATTTGGGAGGGACAAAACTGGATGCAGTATCTAAATGTGGTCTAATGAGTGCTGAATAGAGTGGAATAATGACTTCCCTCTATCTCTATTTCTGTCCTGGTTCACCCAGCCCAGGCTGCTGTTGGCCATCGTTGTTGCTGGGACTTGCTGCTGTTGATGCATGTCCTGCTTGCTGATCACTACAACATCCAGAGCCTCTCCCACAGAGCTGCTCCTTGGGCAGTCTCAAACCTCTGTTGTTGCAAAGGGTCCTACCCTCCAGGTGAAGTACTTTGCATTTGCCATTGCTGAATTTCATGTCAATCCATTCCTCCAGGTCCCTTGGGATGGCAGTTCTGCCCTTGATATCAAGTGGTGATTCAATTTGATGTCATAGCAAACCTGATGACCAAGCACTGTGTTGCCTCCTCCCACCCGTTGGCAAAGATTTTAAACAGGTCCCTGAGACAGGTCCCAGAACAGACCACTATGACGTTCCCCTTTTCACCAATCTCCAGGTAAAGATTAGTTATTACCTATTACCCTCTAAACCCAACCAGTCATCCAGATTATAAACCATGTGACTGCTACCATAGCATCCCACCTTGGGTACAAGAATATTTTGGGAAAGAATCTTGAATGCCTTGCTGAACTCAATGAAAATGGCATCTACTGCTCCCTCCTCATCCTGAAATGCAGTCATTTTATCATAGGAGGCCATCAGATTGGCCAGGCATGACTGACCCTTGGTAAATCCATGATGACTCCTACCAGTCTTTTTCTTCTCCTTATTGCACCCAGAAATGTGCTCTGAGAGGACTCACTCCAAGACCTTTCCAGAGACCAAAGAGAATTTGGCTGGCTTGTAGTTCCATGGGTTGTCCTCTGGCCCTTTCTGAAGGCACTGTTTTGAAGTTGTTTCAGAAGAAGATAATAAGGAAGACCTTATTTAGACCTCTAAAGCTAGACAAGAGGTTAAAAATAATTTCCTAAATTAATATTAGTCATCATTACACCCAGGTATGTCTGATACACATTCAACAGTGCTTCAGAGTTTGCTCAGTTTTGACCACAACATTATGATAGAGAAATTAATTCCAGCTTATGTGAATAAGGATTTTCTCTTCTATCTCCTTTGGGGGTTGTGAGACAAGGTGAGGAAGTTTGGTATACCACCGTGTAGAGCTCCCTGTGTAAAATCTGAGAATCTGGGAAATCGTAGCAAATAAATGTTTGTCTGACGCAAGACCATATTTTTAGACAGATGATTAGGATGTTCTTAAGAATCTGCCACAGCTTCAGCTTTTTAACATCTTATTTGTGAGTAGATTGATTATAGCCTTTTAATCGCAGACAGAACATCAAAAGGTTTACAGAAGTCCGTGAGTCTCCACGCCCAAGCTGCAAGGCATCTGGGACTAATTTACAACTTCACACTGAAAAAACAAAATGCAAATGCCAAGTGCAGCTCCTCATACACTTACAGGAAGAAAAAAAAAAAGTCAAAACAATGCAATTTATGCTGGAATTCCTGGAGAACATCTTGAAATATGTATGGGTCTATGCATAAACCTTCACAAAGTCAAACGACAGAAATTTGATTGACATCACAGGACTGGCCAAGATGCTACGAGCACTACAAGTGAAATACCATCCCTTTTACAGACCAGTCAGCCATATATCAGAACATCTATACATCCTGCAGAAGCTGAAGAGAGATGAAGGCCTTCACCATACCTCAGGGTGCAGACTTTGAACAACAGCTGGCAGCTGCACGCAAATGAATGTGTTATTAAATAGCTGTTGTTAGATGCAAAATGCATGTTGCTTAATTGAGACCCACTAGTGGGTGCGGATAAAATATTGGCATGGAGATGATTAAACTAAGAAAAGGTGTTGTATTTGTGCCACCATAAAAATTACAATAGCGGTTAACTTATTTGAAGATACTAATAACTTATTAGCCCCCTGGACAAATCTAAGCTAGAGGTTAATATTATGGTATATTTCTTGTAATAATTTTTGTATTAATTAGTTTCGGCCTGCAAATTGCTTGGAAAAAGTGACTATCAATTTCATCTGTTTGCTTCCATCTAACTGAACATGAGTTCAGATAGTTGATTTTATAGTCTATTTTAATTACTTTAGGTAAGATCTGAGTAATGGAATAAGGCTATACCGACATCTCTGCCAAAGAGCAGCCAGATTTTGTACCCAAAAAATCTATGTGATTGATTTAAGAAATAGCTTTTCAGAAATGATCAAATATTGCTTCTCATCACACTATAAGCTATTATATGGCTCTACTATACTGCTATTTATTCATATTTATTCTATCCTATATTTTCGTATGTATTATTTTTCAGTGAAATGCATATAAATCAGTATGAGTTTTTTTTTCTTTTTTTTTCGTAGGTGAGCACCTGGCTGAGCGGCAGGTGCCCACCAAGCCACTCTATCACCCCTTTCCTTCCCCTCTCCCTCCTCAGCAGAGCAAAAAGAAAGGGGAGGAAAATAAGATGAGAAAACAAAAAGCAGTTTAATAATAACAGAAGCAAAGCCAAGCAAATCCGCAAAGGAAAACAAAGTTTTATTCTCTACTTCCCATCAGCAGGAGATGTTTGGCCACTTCCTGGGAAGCAGGGCTCCAAGACGCGTAGCGGTTGCTCTGGAGGACAACGGCACGGCCCCCCCTCCTCCTCCTTCTCCCTAGCTTTATAGCTGAGCTGACGTCATATGGTCTGGAATATCCCTTTGGTCAGTTGGGGTCAGCTGTCCTGCTTGTGTCCCCTCCCAAGATCTTGCCCACCCCATCCCACTGTGGGGTGAATGTTGGGAAGAGCCTTGGTGCTGTGCGAGCACTGCTCAGCAGTAGTCACAACACAGGTATGTTATCAGCACCCTTCTGGCTCCCAGCACAAAACACTGCTGCTGTGGGGAAAACCAGCTCAGCCAGACCCACTACAGTGAATAAGTAGTTCTGGGTTAAAACTGAAAAAGCATTATGACCCTATCCCCATCCAGTTAGCTTTCTTCAGTGCTGAGGCAACCAAAAATAGGCTCACGTAAGATTAAAAAAAAATTCTACTGAAGAGTTAGTTTGTCCTATAAAAACGAAACAAGCCTTCTACAGTATTATTATTTTGACTTGTGTAACAGGCTGTTATCTTCTGGAATAATATGCGTCTGTGAGACAGGAGGGAATTCCTTCCACTTGCTTTCATCCTCAAAATGCTAGCTGCCAAGACTAAGCCATAAAGCATTTCCAGAAGGAGCTTTTGTTCCAGACCCCAGAATGGTTTGCCATTTAGACAGGCTTCTCTCTCTTCTCTGCTGGAAACCCACTCGAACTGGATGCTTTACTTTTAGACAGCTTGAGTTTGCATTTATGAGAATGTAAGAAATTCTACCTGTACCCAGGAAGCTTACTTCACAAGAACAGTGAAGTGTCATTAATAAAAAAGTGGAAATAACACAGTAGTGAATATTAGCTATGGCTGAGATCTTACAAATGCTTCTGAAGGTGTGTAAGTTAATGCCTGGGAGCAGTCCTACTCATGCCAGGAGAACCAATCCTGTGAGCAGATGTACAAGGGTAAGTGTGTGCAGGGTTATATGGGGCGTATGTAGAAAACAGCGGGAAGTTTTCTTTGCATTTGCCTTTTCTGTCAGAAGAGACCTTGATATGAGAAAATTGTTTAGAATTCTAAAACTTAATTTTATTGTATTGACTAGGCTAGTCAAGTGGGAAAAGAAAACATGAATGGGAGGTTGACCTTTATACACAACGTGCTCTCTTCCAGTTAACCAAATGAAAAAGAGCATGTCACCATATGATTAACAGCTAAACATAATATGATACTGCATAAATAACCATTGTAAATATAGTTGTCTTCACAGCAGGGGAAGCCTTAGTGCAGATAACAGCAGGCTAGCTGACAGCCAGAGAGATTACAGTGTTTCATCTTCAGACACAAGGCTCAGTCGGAGCAGCTGTGGTCAGCGAGAAGCTGTTTCTGATTTGTTTGGCTGGACCTTGAATTTAATCTGTTGACTGCTGCCAGATTTACCTTGCTGGCTTTCATGGTCCATTGATTTTAATGGACTCTTAATGAACACAGCAGATTATAATTCGGAAGGCCACCAAGAATGGAGAAACGAGAGTATAGGCAGCAATGGTTTGGTCTAGACAGCAGTGATGTAAAAGAGGTATCTCAGTTACGTGTAAAATATCATTTTTTCTCTTTCCATATCATCTGAGCATACAGCAAGTATAAAACCAAAATATCTCTTTAAAGCTGCCTGCTGTGACAATATTTAGTCCCCCTGCCTACATCAAAAATAAAACTTCCTCCATGGTTTTAAGTTGGTTGAGAAAAGTACATACTGAAAAAATGCCTACATCAAAAATAAAACTTCCTCCATGGTTTTAAGTTGGTTGAGAAAAGTACATACTGAAAAAAAGAGTTACATATGACTGTCTTAAAAATATAAAGGTAGGCCACAGAAGAGAGCAAATTCAAACTTGTCTGCTCAGACTGTTCTGTTTCCCATTCCCACAGGTGGAATACATCTGGCCAGATCCTCTGAAGTTAAGTACATCATTTACACCTGCCTTCAGGCTTGTCCTGAGCCATTTCCTTCCTCAGAAGAAATCATACTGCCTATCTTCAACACCCCTTCTGCAGTTAAATGTACTTTTCTCCAAGGGCACAGTAGGTAAGACTCCCAGATGCTTTAATCCTTTTGGCTTTTGAGTGGAATCACAGAATTATTTAAGCTGGAAAAGACCCTTAAGATCGAGTCCAACTGTAAACCTAACACTGCCAAGTCCACCACTAAATCATGTCCCTAAGCACCACATCTGTGCATCTTTTAAGTACTTCCAAAGAGCATTTAGGAAACCTGGACAGGTGAACCAGGTGCACAGTATCTCTGCAGTACTCTGGTAGCAAAGAAATAAAGGTAAAACCAGGTGTGTGGCGGTTTTAGACTCCTCATCATGTACACAATTGTGTTGGTGTAACAGCTGCTATTCCTGTACAAAAACATCACCTTTGTAGTGCTAAAATGTTATCCAGAGGGGCAATGTAGTGTAATTACAAATGAAAAATAGTTACAACATTGTAAAAGCCATATGCATTTTTTTTTCCTATATGCATATTGGTTTTCACATTCAAGAAAGATAAATTCAGCCTGGCTGAAGTCCAGGTTATACACCTAGGAGAAGCAGGGAATGCAGAGATGATCATATGAGAGATAATAAGAAGAATTCGGCTTGTTTAACCCAGGAAAGACTGAGAAGAGAAACGGTTTTGATTTATATGTAACATCAGGGGGTAGATGTCTATCAAGAGAAAAGCTGCAGGGCAGTGCTAACAAAAGAAGAAGTGAGTATAGCCATGAACAGATTTCAGCAGAAAATGCAACCGTTTCCAGCCATAAGAATGATGCCGTGGCAACAGTTTTTCAACAGGAACAATGTGAGCAAAAAGTGAAGTTACTTTTAAGATACAATTTAGTATTTTTAAGAGGATTATGTAATATAGTGGCGTGTATGGGCGTTTCCCATAGCCAGCACGGTGCTTATTTGACCGTGCAAAAGGTTACAGGCTCTGCTTTTCATACATATCTAATGCATCTTAGACAGAACCTGGTTACTTGATGCAGAGAACAGGGACAGTGAGTCCTCCAGAAGTAAGATGTCCTTGGGAAAGCTGGAGAAACTGCTTAGTTATTTTTTAAATTAAAAACAGGCTTCCCAAGTGTCCCTGTGTTTGAAAGCTGATGCATGCTGAGATTAAATTCAGCAGTTCTGCATTTATGTGAATAGTGTTCAACTGGAGATGGAAGCAAAGATAGAGTCATTTTCGGGAGGTGGTAAATCAAACACAACACAGACTTAGACCAAGCAAGCCATTTTTAAAGATGTCAATGCAGAAAACTAAAAGGTTCGACACCTGATCTCATAAAACTCCTCAATAACCTCAGTGCATTTTGCAAAACCCTGGGCTTCACCACTTTAGAAGGCTTGGGGGAACAAGTTCTCTCCTGGATCCTACCTCCCTTGGATTGCCACTGTTGGATGGGGTAGAAACAGCAGTCAAAAATGCTATTGTTATTGGCTTTTGGCACTTCGTTTTCTAATGGTGACCAGAATGAAAAACCTGGATAAAACTGGAAAAGATTTTGAAAACCTCAGGCAAACAGAAGGTTTACTCAAGTCAGTGCTCCCCATGGTGAGTGTGTGGCAAGCTCCTGTGCTTCCTGGTGTGACCCTGGGAGCAGGGTTTGGCACAACACCTCCAAGAGTAGCTTAGATAAACGTCTAGCCCTTGGGGCTACTCTCACAGCTGAATCAAACCATGACGCTTTTGAAGCTCTCAGTTTACAAAACGAACTTGTACGAATGTTTAATTCCTCCAAAACCACAGTGGGCTGTGGCAGCTGCTTAACAAACCTAAGAGACATTGGAGCAGCACTTTCTGTAGCTCTGCAGCTCGACACTGACTAGCCAGGACCCCTTCTCCCATAGCGTCTGAGTGGAAGTGACAGTCTGTCATGACCTAGAGGACAGCCAGCCACTCCTCCCAGTTGCAGAGGAAATGAAGAACATCCTCCTTGAGCACGAGGGCTTCAGAAGTGTGAAAGACCCTGAGACTCAAGGTTTTACTTACAAGACACCAGTGAATTGGAGGCCCAGAGGCTTCAGCTGGAAACTGGGGGTAAGATGGGAATGCTGCTTCTCTCCAAACTGCTGCTAGCCTCAGAGTGGCCCAAGGGCTGGGCTCAGCATGGGGCTGCAGACCTTCCGTGTTGTTTCCCCCTGGGGTTAGGGTGACCAGCTGGTACAGCCAGAGGAAAGCTTCAAGCTCTCTGCAGGGCAGATGTAGTCCTGCTGGGTGGATCCTGCTCTCTGTGCTTCGCCTAACTCCTTCCAGATGTCCCAGTCCCTTTGCAGCTGCACTACAGGGCCAGTTTGGGCTGATAAGGCAGCCTGGCATCCTTCCAAGAGATTCTCAGAGCTACAAAGCTCAGGGACAAAGAGGATTTTCACAGGTTTTCCACGTGCTGAAGTTCAGAACACTCTTATTCTGAAGGCAGAGTACAAACATGGTGTGTTTGCACACACATAAGCTCTGCTTACTTTCTCTCTTACATGTACATTCTCATTTAAACTGTAGTTGATTTCTACCATATCTGATCTCAAAGTCATAGATCTTAAATACATCTCTGTGATCCCTGGGATTGTTGTTAGCACTTTTTATTATTATAGATCTTCATCAGTAGTGAAGGAAGGGTTTTTTAAGAATATATATATTTACTCTCTCAGATGCTTTACAGGTTGCATGCATACTGTAATCTACTGCCTCCATGCAATGCTCACAGATATCTTCTCACAGTCCCAAGGGCAGCACCTATCCAATCACTTGAAATACAAACTGAAGCTGTTGGAGTAGCCACAAAAGATTCAGAACATATGGCCTTCTTTTAAGCTTCCCAGAAGAAAGACCAGAATGCTTCTCGCAGGTCTGGACGAGTGTTCTTCCTGCATCTGAACAGAGACTGTTTCTTTTGTTCATTACATTCACATGTAGATTAACTCATGCCTGACCTTTTCTCTTCGGTGGACTAAACCAGCAGGTTGC